>OW240917.1:82410088-83010088 GCA_933207985.1 Pelobates cultripes
AGGACAGGTGTCAATCCATACCTGCCAAGTGACCCTATGTAGGGGACCAGTCCCTATTCTGCTCTGTGTCCGTGTGCATCAGGGGCTCTGAGGACAGGTGTCAATCCATATGTCAAGGTGTCAATATGTCATATGTCAGGTGTCAATCCATATTGATTGTGATTTAGGAATGTTAGGTGATTTCTGCCCTTTATGGATTAAAACCAGACTCTGTATCAACTGTGTAATTTTTCATGGGAGTTTTGCCATGGATCCCCCTCCGGCATGCCACAGTCCAGGTGTTAGTCCCCTTGAAACAACTTTTCCATCCCTATTGTGGCCAGAAAGAGTCCCTGTGTGTTTTAAATTCGCCTCCCCATTGAAGTCAATGGCGTTTCGGGCGGTTCGCCGGTTCGCGAACATTTGCGGAAGTTCGCGTTCGCCGTTCGCGAACCGAAAATTTCGGGTTCGCGACATCACTATTCACCAGTCCCTGGTTGGTTGTGTGTTTCCTGATTATATTCCCTAAAAGACGAATGAACTACCGAATCGCGGGCTACCCAGCAGGGAAGTGTGCTGCTCGTTAACCTTTCTGACCTTGTTAACATTGTGGTTAACCACAGCCACTTCCAACTCCCGAATGGTCGGCCCAGCGGTGTTCGTCGACAAACTCGTGGAACTAATTTTGGACACTGTTTCCCACAAACACTGCTGAGATCACCAACAATCCATCTCTTCGTTCTAGTTCATATGAACACTGTGCCACACTGTTGGTATATTGATAATCCACGAACAGAACTGTCCCAGATAGCTAAACCCATGGAGCTCATGCTTTCTGCCGAACGCCCTTTCAGCTCCATGGCGATTGGACTGTATGTATGAGATCTGAGCGCTGTTCGGTTATACTGAGTGCTCAGATCTAAGCTATCTGGGGATATGTGGGGGTTCTGTTCGGTAAAATAAGACATAGATTTTTATGTGTTTTACTGTTATTGTAAAATGGAGGATATTTTCTATACCTGGAGATAATTGAGTTACTTCAAGGCTCTTAACCCAATTATCTCCAGGATAGAGAGAAGGAGTTGCACTTTTTATGTGGGAGTGTTTTCATACTGTGACTGTATGTGATTGTATATTGTAAAACTGTTTCAGTCTTCCACAAGGTCAATATGGGAGTGTCCCTTGCTGGAAGACCTGCGTAAAAGGCTGACATGTAGCCACCATTAAACAGATCCTGCTTGACCCTCAACACAGAGCCTCGTCTCGTGCTTGGGGGGATAATTTGTATGATTACTGTTCGGCACTTAGGAGTGTTCGGTAGCTGACTTCGCATTCAGGAAAAAGAACAGATTTGGCGGCGTTAACCCCTTCTCATACCTGGGGTGCTGTTACAGTATGTACTTTAATATTCAACTTGCTATACAACACAAACAACAGAAAGGAAAAATAAAGTAAGTAAATAAATAAATAGAAATCCAAAATAATGTGTAGGCCACCATGACCAGTCAACAATGCACACAAATAAAAACAATACACAAAATAGTGATAAATATAAACACTTTCATAACAGCTAGAGTTTCTTTGTGTGTGTGTGTGTGCAGCATTATTCTTTGTGAGCACTGTTTAATTCAAATGAGGGTTAGCACATGTTCTAAATCCCAACAGATAAAGTTCATGTATCCTATAGTGTTAGCAGATGGACTTCGGAAACATATAGCATTCTTCATACAGACAGGAAGCAAGGCTAGTTAAGGAGGACAAACAGTCCAACAGCAGGAGCAAATGAGTCATGTGCTGGCCACTTAAGACCTCTTGGGGATCCTTGACTAAAGAGATGGTGAATAAATAGTGTCCTAGGATGGAACTCTAGCAATAGTCATTCATGAGTTAGCTGTGAGGAGTATGCTTGGAGATCTCTAAAAGGAATTATAGAGGTCAGAACAGGGGTGTAAGGACATGAAGGGGTGCTGCCCTGCGACAGCACTGTCCCTTTAAATGTGGGAACCAACTTAGCAGAGAAATAATGCAAGGACACGATGAATGGAGCAATCAAGAAAATATGTATTAAAGAAAGCCAAAGGATATAATATACAAAAACAAAATATGTACAATGCCACAAATATATATACAAATAGAGCAGGCAGAGTACACGTGATAGTCCTTAGGCAAAAGTAAAGTCCTTAGGCAGGATTGTGCAGCCACTACAGAATATAAGTGGGGCACGGATCCTAAGCCACCAAGCACTAAATAAAAAACACCAAGGAGCAAAGCCCAAAGCAGATCACACGTAAATAAGGCAGCAAGGTCAGAATCACTGGAAATGAAGTATAGGCAGGAACACTGCAAGTGAACACTGGAACGGGAGACACTGGACCAGGCAGAGACGAGAACGCAGGATCAGGATACACGACACAGGAGCAAGGAGTCAGAATCACGGGAACCAGGAAACAACAGGTACAGGATAAAGGATAATGATCTGACAGGGAGTGAGGGGAGAAACCAGAATATTTGGTGCTAAACAAGGGCCAGGTGTAGTGCTTAATGAAAAGAAATGAGAAACAGTGCCAAACAGAAACAGTGGTGAGTGTGAGTACTGCACGAGGGCATATTAACTAAGGAGTGTCGTGACAAGTAGTGAGTGGCAGTTTTGAGACCATATTTTCATTGTGGGAGAGACTATTGGTTTAACCATGAATTGTGCAGATTCAAGGTGTGGTGGTAGCCAAGGGATAGATGGCAGCAAGTATCTCACCTCTAGCTACTCAAGGGCAATCCACAGTTTAAGAAGGTGAGAGTCCTTGCAGGTCTCATCAGGATGTTGTATTTCAATCTCGGAGGTTTATTGCCCTGCACAAACCTGGTAAGGACTGATTTCAATTCGGAGAAGTACGAGGCAGAGATGTGCATAGATAGAGTTTGAAAAAGGTACACTTGGAAGAACATTCATTTTCAATATTCTAATGCAGCCTAGCCATGTAACATGTGGATGCAACCACCTGAGGTCAACATGGATAGACCTTGCAATAAAATAGTTCCTTAGTGGAAGCTGTAAGCTAAATGCCTAGATTAAACAGGCGTTTAAGATCACTGCGTGGTCCTTAGTGATAAGTACCACATTTTATTCGTGTAAGGGTTCCTATTTTGGGGGGGAGGGATTATCTTTTGTACTGGAGCATTAAAATCACAGAATTATACTATATATTTTTTTTCTGTCTTTTTTGCTTCAAGGAAATTCCAGTACAAGAGTGTGCCCTCATTATTACTGTGGACTTCCCCATGTTTGGATCTTACATACAGACAAGTTCTTGGACTTTCATGTGTTTCTTTTTAAGTTCAATATTTTATTTTCACAGTCCGGAACTTTGATGTTTTGATATTGTATTTTATTCTATTGATACAGTTGTTTTGGATACATTTTAGATGTCTGTACCCTTGTGAAATTTCAAGGGGATTATCTTCTAAGCGCTGACAATATATTTTAACACTTAAGTATAGGATTTGGGAAATTCTTTTTGTTCCAGCTGCTAATACTTAGAGGGTACTTTGAGTACCACCTTGAATAGTCATGTATCTATAATTTTCTGCGCTCTCTTTTTTCATTTTTGTATATTACACTGTGTGTTTGCCATTAAAAAGGAAAGTATTCTAACCTTTAGTCATGTTGTGCACTAAGGATAATGAGACCTATAATCTCAGACTTTGTCATATGACCTCAGTGAACCATTAATCTGAAATTCACAAATGATTTCTGGTAGACATGTGCAATTTATTTCGTTCTTTACATTTGGATGAATTTCATGCAATTTGGACATACCCTGTCAAAGGTATTTTCTGCATATTTGGAGAGGAGCAGCACTGGTCTGGTTGACCCATCCTAAGTCTCCCTAAGCAGGACAAACCCTACGTGGTCAGGTCCTATCAAGCATGGCCCAACAGGGACCAGAGCTTTGCCTAGGGGTAGAGTCAAGAGCTTCCAGTAGTTTCTCTTAGTAATGTCTGTCTGCTTCCAGAATGTCTCTTTCCACAGGAGGAGAGATTTGCTGTGAAATTATTATTATTATTTTTATTATTATTGCCATTTATATAGCGCCAACAGATTCCATAGCGCTTTACAATATTACCAATCTTGGCCTGATGGCCTATGAGGTCTGTGGTGAGTATGGGATTTGAGATATTGTATAAGGAGGAGTAATACTATTGAATATAAGGAGAGCATATCATGCTTCATGCTTCATATAGCAGTTGGGCATTAAGTAGTGTATTAAGCTGCGACCAGAGTCATATCAGCTGTGTATAGGTGTCATCAGGCAAGGCACATTTGTGCTTACAATCCAGATCCCAAAGCTGGGTGCTGAGTGAGGCCGATTGGTTCTGAGGCTCTCTCTCTTTTGTCTTGCCCTCTTATCAATAAAATAACCACTACCCCAGAGACCACCATGGATCCTAGGGTCGTCCATTAAAGAGCCATTTTAACAACTTTGGACAGTGGTAGCAAGGTCCCTCTAGGATTAACCCTTTTTTTTTTATAAACATAGCAGTTTCAGAGAAACTGCTATGTTTATAAATAGGTTAATCCAGCCTCTAAAAACCTGAAAATCACAGTGAGAAGACGCAAGCGTCCATAGGAAAGCATTATGAATGCTTTCCTATGAGACCGGATGAATGCGCGCGCAGCTCCTGCCACGCATGCACATTCAGTCGAAAAGGAGGATCGGAGGCGGAGAGGAGGAGGAGAGCTCCCCGTCCGGCGCTGGAAAAAAGGTAAGTTTAACCCCTTTCCTTGCCATCCAGCCCGGCGGGAGTGGGACCCTGAGGGTGCGCTATAGTGGCAGGAAAACGAGTATGTTTCCCTGGCACTATAGTGGTCCTTTAATATTTATCTAATATTTATCTATTCAATCAAAATTACAAATTACAAATACAAAAGGCTAAATAAACATATCAGACTAAAAAAAGAAGTGGTTATTAAAAAAATCACATTGTGTTGAAATCAAGTTATTTTAAATTTGGCATTGTACACATAGTAATCAAAGAAAATGTATACAGTATCTTAAAACAGTGTGTCCTGCATTAGCGCTTGTATAGAATGAAGTGGCTTTTACAAACCAGTGAAAAACAGAACATTCTGAAAATACTGTAATTTTCTTTTCCTGGCTAATATCCATGTCAGCATCATTAATGGGTAAAGCTCCTCTCTCTCAGCTGCTAGGACATGAATATTCAAATTAAAAAGGTCACAACTCTCTGTTACTCTTAGTCATGTAAAAAAGGAGGGGTTGCTGATGCTGATATGGATATTAGCCAGGAAAAGAAAATTACAGTAAGCATATTCAAAAGTTTTGGTTTTCCTGTCTAAACCATGTCAGCATCATTAATGGGTTAAACTTCATTAACAGGAAACTGCAGAATAAAGGATACTTTTTTCATAAGAAGAACTAGAAGGTCCTGAAACATCTATACAACAGTCTCTAACAAATGTATTAAAGGATGACAAAGCTGCAGCACTACAAATTTACTCAGTAGAGGTGTCAGTCTGTGATGTTCAAGATACCGAGACAGCCCTGGTGGAATGAGTCTTCCCTGCCACATTATATGTCTCAGAATAGCTAATGTTATCAATCTGCATATGGTGGAGATTGAAGCAGACATGACTTTATGGTATGCAAAAGGAATTATTATTATTATTATTATTATGATATTTATAGAGCGCTGTCAAATTCCGCAGCGCTTTACAATGGGTGGACGAACAGACATGTAGTTGTAACCAGACAAGTTGGACACACAGGAACAGAGGGGTTGAGGGCCCTGCTCAATGAGCTTACATGCTAGAGGGAGTGGGGTAAAATGACACAAAAAGGTAAGGATAGTATTAGACTAGTGACAGTTGCAGAAGAGGAATAAGTCAGGAGCTATTAACAGTTTTATTAATACGCTTTTATGAAAATGTGGGTTTTTAACGATTTTTTGAAGGAGTGGAGACTGGGTGAGCATCTAACGGAGGAGGGAAGCAAGTTCAAGTACTTGGAGACACTTCATACAGAAGCGTCTGATTTAGAAAATGTCTCCTGTTTATTAAACTGAACAAAGGTTTTATAAAAACATGAAATAGCATGTAATAAAGGGGAATCTAGTTGTAGTATCATTGTTACCAATCAAATATTGACAACTATTAACTAAAAGCATAGACAGCTCGTTTATCTAGAGGATGTACTAGGTGTGACTGCAACTTTCTAAGAGCCAATATAAACACAAGATTAAATTGGATATCTTTAACAGAAGACAGAATAACCAGACTGAGAAGCAAAGTAGAGTCCACAATATTATGTTAGAGCATATCAGCAGCAGACTACATGAGTTTCCACTAAAGTTCACTATTGGCCTAATAAGTTAGACACATTGAAACCTCAGACTAGCACACATTCATTTATAAAATGCCAATTGTGTAACAATAAACAAAAAAATGTAATGAAATAATTTGGTTAACATAAGAAATAGAATTAACACTCCAAGGGTAGATGAAAGATCAAAATTTCAGGAAAGGATTTACCCCTGAAAGAACAAGAATGGGAAAGAATAACTATGGATGCCAGTGGAACGGGATGGGGTGCACAACACAAGCATCACCTAGCTCAAGAAGTATGGTTAATGAACAATTGGAACTTACAGTCAAATATTCGGGAACTGAGAGCAGTTCTTTGATGAAGAAATGAAGGTACAGATGGGCAAAGTTACAGCAATGTCATATATAAACCACCAGAGTGGTACAGAGAGAAAGAGATTAATACAAGAGACAAGACTATTCACCATTTGGGCACAACAAAACCTAGAACATGTGTCAGCTATACACCTGCCAGGGAAGCTCAACAAAGTCACGGACTATCTGAGTCAAAAAGATATAGACCCTGGAGAATGGAAACTGAATTCAGAAACCTTCCAGATGATATACAGCAAATGGAGAATGCCAGAAATCGATCTAAGTGGTGAAATGTTTTAAACAAACCAATTCCAATATTCTTTTCTAGGAGGATCAATCCAAGTGAGAAATGATAAGGTGCTATATCACAGAAATGGAACTTATGTCTAGGATATGTTTTTCCCCTATTTCTGCTGATTCCAAAAATGCTCAGAAAATTTTGGAAAGAGGAGGTAGAAGTTATTACCATACTCCCATATTGGCCCAGGAGACAGTGGTTTCCACTACTTATGGTTATCAAAGAAAGATCAGTGGGAAATTCCAGTGAAGCAAGAGAGTGTGTGAAGCCCACACCTCTATAAACAACTGTACAAAAGTAATCACTTATCGTAGTAATGAAAACAGCTTCCTCTTGGGATATTCCAGACTTTATCCCGTACAAAATGGAAAATATGTATAGATGTCAGAGGATTATAGCTGATAATCTACAGAAACAAACGCAACACAATAGTATAATACTGTAAATAAACGTTGAAACTGTGCAAATATAAGTGGAACTCACAAGGTGTAGATAGTAAAATCGCCTTAGGGTGCCTCCCCTTAGGTATATGGGGGGTATATCCAGAACTCCCAGCTGGTTGATGGTATCGCCACAATATGGAAGTCTGGACTTTATTAACAATAATCAGCTTTATTTAATAGGTTTAAAAGATAAAAAATAAATGTGGTCCAACATTTTTCGTCTTACATAAGACTTCTTCAGGGGCTCAATAGTAAGAACAAATTGTATATATAAAAATATCCTAACACAAGGAAAAAATAGCATCATAACCCTTCCCTCCCCAGTCCTTCCTTATATGTGGCTGTCTTTTCTTCCTATTGGTGGTCCAGGGGGCGTTGTACTCACTGTCCAGCTGTTTCAAGGGATTCCTTAGTTGATTTTTGCGGGTGTCAGATCTGTGTGACGTCACTTACGGTTTGTACTTCCGGGTGACATATGCGTTTCAAATGGCGGCCATTTTGCATTCCACTTTCGGTAATGCACAATAGGAGTCCAATGTTGATGAAAATATAAATGAGTCCTTGGTTCAAAGTAAAGAAGCCTACAGGGCTCAAAATAAGTGCAAATAGTAATGCATATAGAGATACATCCAGCTTATAATGTATTTAAAGAGATGGAAGGAAATCCAGATAGAACACAGACATCAAATGAGGCAGCACTTACCCAGTATATAGGTAAACAACACCATTTGAATAATTGAAGAAGAAACTTCAAATGTAAAATAATTATGTTTAAAAATTAAAATTAAAAATTATAATTAAAGGGGCAGTGAGAGCCAAAAGTAGATTCAGGCTCCCATTGGCCCACGTCATTGCGACGCCCCTACAAACACACGTTTTGGGTGCATGGGCATGACGTTGGCCAATCAAATGTTAGTTAAAGATATTTAAACTTCCCTAGCTCTATCCACTTTGTCCTATCGTGGTTTCTGTTTCAGTACCCTTTAGTGCGTTCCTTGATCTCTTGTATTCTGATATTGACCTTGACTTTGTATCTGACTCTGAATTTATCGTTAACCCTTTCCTGTCTTGTTTACCTGTCTGACTGATTACCGTGTACCTGACTCTGGCTAGTTCTTTTTTTCGCTGTCTCTCCATTACCTTGATCTCGGCTTGTCTCTGATTATGCTTTTTCTCTGTCTAACATTTAGTCCGGCCATTCCAAGGCCGATAATACATTATTTCCTAGTCCTGTCCCTTGCTATCCTAAATTCTGCATGTTGGGGTATTACACCATGACAGGAAGCAGCCAACCCAATCATCCTGATGAGCGGATACAAAACATCTTAAGTACTGCTCAAATCTTTGATTAGTCCTTTCTGCTGCCCCGTTGTATTGTGGATTATAAGACAACGAGAAATTAAGAGTAATCCCCATCTGGGAACAAAAGGCCCTCCAGAATCGGGATGTGAATTGGGAGCCTCTGTCAGAGATTATTTCCTTTGGTAAACCATACAAAATACGAACTATCTATTTTGCGAAAATAGTGGCCAATTGAGGTGAAGAGAGTAATTTGGGCAAAGAGATGAAATGTGCCATTTTGGTAAACTTATCCACAACAATCAAGATCACTGTTTTCTTTTCAGATATTGGTAAATGGACAATACCAAAACTAGCCCATGGTTTGTTGGGTATATCAAGCGGTTGAAGTAGATCACATGGAAGGGTATAGGAAAGTTTGGTTTTCACACAGACACAGCAGGTCAAAACATAGTCCATAATATCCTTTTGTAAGGACGGCTACCAAAACTGTTTAGCAATCAATTCGTAGGTTTTGCGAATACCTGGATGGCCTGCTATCTTGCTATCATAATGGTAAAGGAGTATATCCCACTGGTGTTCAGGAAGGACATACAATTCTCTGGACATACAAATCTGAGGGTATGTCCTGGAGCTAAGATTTGCTTAGCTATGATATCTGAAAAAGAGAAGACTGGATACTGGTTCTGGTGTGGGCTATGATGTGTTGTATGGGAGCAACAGAGGAAACCTTTGGCTCAGGACTGACAATAGGTTTGTACTGTCAGGATAATGCATTTGCTTTCGAGTTTTTAGATCCTGGTCTATAAGTGAGAATGTAATTAAATCTAGCTAAAAAAAGGGACCAATGAGCTTATCTAGCTGACAGACATTTAGCTTTTCCAATATAGGAGAGGTTTTTGTGATCTGTTAAAATAGTTACAGGATGTATGGTACCTTCTAGGAGGTGAAGTCACTCCTTTAAGGCCAGAATGATAGCACAAAGTTATCTATCTCCTATGTCATATATTCTTTCTGTGTCAGACAGCTTTTTTGAATAGAAGCCACATGGATGAAGAGGTTGGTCATGTTTTTTTCGTTGTGACAGAACTGCTCCCACACCAGTCTCTGATGCATCAACATCAATTAAGAAAGGAAGGTTGGGATCAGGGTGAACTAGTATAAGAGCAGACGCAAAATACGGTTTTAAGGCTTCAAAAACCTTCAAAGCATCGTTAGACCACTTTTTAGGATCAACACCTTTCTTAGTCATATTCGTTATTGGAGCAACAATAGACTTAAAACCTTTAACCCCTTCAGGACCAAACTTCTCAAATAAAAGGGAATCATGACATGTCACACATGTCATGTGTCCTTAAGGGGTTAATAAAGCGTCTGTAATAATTTGAGAAGCCTATAAATCTTTGTATAGATTTTAGTCCATTAGGTAATGGCCATTTGATTATGGAATCCAATTAATTGGCATCCATTTAAAACCCCTCCCATGTTATTACGTAGCCTAGGAAACTTATTTGGGAATGGTCAAAAAGGAATTTTTCTAGTTTGCAATATAAACCTGCAACCAGGTCCCGGCCACCATGTGTTGCCGCCCCAGCCCGCACAGAGTAAGCGCGTGGGGGGCAGGGGGGACCACAGATCAGTTTTCGCACCGGGGCCCCATGGGTTGTGTGTACGCCACTGTATACACTCCCATGTTTTGTTGCCTAGCAGTAGCTCCTGGGGTATAGAGTGGAGTGGTATGATCCCCACTTTGTGATATGTGGGTGGTGCAGGTCCTCTTTTTATAGATATAAAAGAGAATAAACAACACAGTGCACACCGTAAAATGGTAGTGTAAAAACAAATACAAATACCTACATGGAAAAGAGCAAATACGGATTGCTCAGTCTTAGGCGCATAGGTGGTTTATATCCCCACCAAGGGTATGAAGATCAGGAAACAAGCATTGGTATGGTAAGGTCCAGGATTCACAACTTGCATGTTTTTTTCCTTATTATATATTGTGCTTTATCTTCAATATAAATCAACACCATTTTCTCTAGGTTTTAACCTCATTTGAGTAAGGTTTTCTTCACTTCAATGTGTTTTTCGAAAAGTATATGTTTGTTTTGCCTTGCATACATATTATTCATTGCCATAAAGCATTCCATTAATATTAACCCCTTAAGGACCGAGGACGGTTCAGGACCGTCATCTGCATTTTTACATTGCCGACCGGTGAGGACGTTTCAGGGCTGTCATCGGCATTTTTACATTGCCGACCGGTGACGGTCCTGAACCGTCCTAACGGTCAGAGGTACTTACCCGATCACCGTTGCTTCCCCGGTGGTGATCGGTGTTGCTCCCGGTGTGGGGAGACTGCGGATTAGAACCTTTGGGGCCATGTGATCGCTCAACAGAGCGATCACATGGTCACAATAGGTGTCCATGTGTCTGCCTGCAGGGGGACTGCCTATGCTGACAGGCAGTCTCCCTGCTAGTGTAAAAAAAAAAAAGGTTAATATTAATTAAAAAAAAAATAAAAAATATATATATATATATATATATATATATATATATATATGTCTATATATCATATATATTATGTCATACTAAGTGTATTTTTATATTAATATGTACATGTATTAATATAAATATACACTTATAATTAAATTACACATATATATATAATATATAATAGCTATATATATTGTATATCTATATTATTATAAAATACAAATAAGTAATTTAAATTAAATAAATTTTTTTAAAAATAATAAAAATTTAAAAAAATTATATATCTATATGAAATTTTATTCTAACTGTATTTTGATATTAATATATATATATTTATATCAAAATACACTGAGAATGAAAATGTATATATATCTATGTATATATAAATAAATAAAAATAATATGAAAAATACATATGTCCATATACAAAATTACATAAATAATTATATAAATATACACGTAGACTTCAAATATATAAATATGCTTATATATTTAAATTCTACGTGCGTAGTTATGTAATATTTTTACATAATTAAGTAATTTTATTGATTGCAATTTGAGGGACCTGCCTGCCAACCCAGGCCGAAAGTCCAGAGAATTTAATTTTCTAGCAATTTATTTTACCTTGTAACGTTCTACGACACCCTAAAACCTGTACATGGGGGGTACTGTTTTACTCGGGAGACTTCGCTAAACACAAATATTAGTGATTCAAAACAGTAAAACATATCACAGCGATGATATTGTCAGTGAAAGTTACTTTTTTTGCATTTTTCACACACAAACAGCACTTTTACTGATGATATAATTGTTGTGATACATTTTCCAGTTTTGAAACACTAATATTTGTGTTCAGCAAAGTCTCCTGAGTATAACAGTACCCCCCATGTACAGGTTTTATAGCGTTTTTGAAAGTTACAGGGTCAAATATATGGGTCAAATATTTTTACATTGAAAATGGCCAGGTTGGTTACGTTGCCTTTGAGAGCGTATGGTAGCCCAGGAATGAGAATTACCCCCATGATGGCATACCATTTGCAAAAGAAGACAACCCAAGGTATTGCAAATGGGGTATGTCCAGTCTTTTTAGTAACCACTTAGTCACAAACACTGTCCAAAATTAGCATTCAATTTACTTTTTTACTTTTTTCACACACAAACAAATATGAACGCTAACTTTGGCCAGTGTTTGCGACTAAGTGGCTACTTAAAAAGTCTGGACATATCCCATATTGAATACCCTGGGTTGTCTACTTTAAAAAAAATATGTACATGTGGGGTGTTATTCAGAGATTTATGACAGATAATAGTGTTACAATGTCACTATTGATAAATTTTTAAAATGTATGTTTTAAAACCGCAATATCCTACTTGTACTTATAGCCCTATAACATGCAAAAAAATAGCAAAAAAACACGTAAACACTGGGTATTTTTAAACTCAGGACAAAAGTTTGAATCTATTTAGCAGTTTTTTTCATTCGCTTTTGTAGATGAGTAAAAGATTTTTCCCGTAAAAGTTAAAAAACATGTATTTTTTTCAATTATTCATCATATTTTTTCATTTTTTTTAAAATTAAATTACATGAGATTATATAAATAATGGTATGTAAAGAAAGCCCCTTTTGTCCTGAAAAAAACAAAATATAATTTGTATGGGAACAGTAAATGAGAGACGGAAAATTACAGCTAAACACAAACACCACAAAAGTGTAAAAAGATGCCTGGTCGCAAATGTACAACATCGTAAAAACAGTCCGGTCCTTAAGGGGTTAATAATAATAATAATAATAATAATAAATTCATATGATCATGATTATTTGCCATTTTTGCAGACTAATATCTATACATATCAAAATGGGATTAACAGTGAGGATGCATGCACCGGTTGATCCGTAGTCTCGTTAAATATAGATTTCTATTCCCTACATATTTTGCAACCGGCACATGTCCCCTCTCAGTTCCTAAATAAAAGTTGGTGTACAAATTAGTGTAAAATGCCTCCATTCCCAAATATGTCTAATTCTTAGAGAGATCCAATATAGAAGGAGCCCCAGGAGGGGGGAGTAGTGAAGTTAAATATAAGTCATCAGTGTGAAATGACCCCCACTCGGAAAGCTCCAGTGTATGCACTCGATGCACGTTTCCCCCGGCAGACCGTCGCCGGGATCATCAGAAGTACTTTATATTAGGAATTTGTAGCAAAAAACATCACAAACAAAACTCCCTAAATTCATTGTATAGCAATCTATGTTTTACTGTTATTGTAATATGGTTTTTTTATGTGTTGTTTGAATATTTATTTTTAAATATTAATTTTCATATTTATATAGCATAGTTTCATAGAATGTATCCTGCCCTCTTTAATGTATACATTATTTTTTTTTACATTCAATGTGCTTAGAAATTAATAATTACTAACTTTTCATTTCATTTGCAGCTATCTGCAGCTGCTCGCTGAGGTCTACATCATCACTTTTCCAGAAGGAAACATGTTACATTCTGTGTGATGTCAAAGGGAAAGTATGTGTTTTAGTATATACACTGGATGTTGGAATATTTTATCTTATACCTTTCATCATAATTTCAATAAATGGGGTGGTGATAGTACTGTTATTTTTTCTCAGTTATTAGACCTGAAACACATAACAGTAAAAAAAAAAAAAATTGTCTCCAAAAACCCTACGATTTCATAATTTCTCCTAAAACACACTTTTCCATAATGTATCATTTATATTACATGTTATAGTTAGGTTAAGGTTAGTGTGAGTGTGAGTGTTAAGGAAATATAGGAGTTGGTGTTTAGTGCAGGTGTAAGTGGGGTTATTGGTTTTTGGTTAGTAACAAAAAAAGAGAATATGAGAACTTTGAAAACATGCAAAAGCTTTGAGAAACTCAGAGGCTTGCCCTCAGGTATCAAACATGTTTTTGCTCACTTGTGCCATTGCAAAGAGAGCAAATACTATTTGCATATCAGACTGATCCTACCCATAAAGGAGTTCAAGAACCAAAAAGCCAGTAAGTTCTCTCTGAACGAGATATACAGCAACCCTAGGGATGATTTCGGCCTACTTTGGGTCTTGTCAGTGAAGTATATCTGATACCCCTCTAGGCACAGTGAGCACAGGGTCCACATGTGCATTACTCTTTTTGCTTAGGGAGAACTAAAGTAAATGCATTGCAACAAAAACAGAGAATATGAGAACTGTTAAAATGGGCAAAAGCTTAGAGAAGCTCAGTACTTGCCCTTCTTTTAGTCCCTCCCCAGGTCACAACAACATGTGTGACATGATGACAAAATATATTTATAATATAACAGATGAAATTAGTAGTTTGTAATACCTTTTTTCATTGGACTAACCAAATTTGGATATGATGCTTTCAGGCTGATAGCTCATTCTCAAATCTAAAACAATGCTTTAGACTTGAAAAATGACTTGAGAGATGGTCTCCCGAAAGTTTGTCAATCCAAAATTCTTAGTCCAATAAAAAAGACATTATAAGATTATAAAATACTAACTTCATCTATTATTTTACATCTGTATCACTGGATTAATACAGCTTTAATTAATATATATATTGCTCAAAAAAAATAAAGGGAACACTTAAACAACTCCAAGTCAATCACACTTCTGTGAAATCAAACTGTCCACTTAGGAAGCAACACTGAGTGACAATCAATTTCACATGCTGTTGTGCAAATGGGATAGACAACAGGTGGAATTTATAGGCAATTAGCAAGACACCCCCAATAAAGGAGTGGTTCTGCAGGTGGTGACCACAGACCACTTCTCAGTTCCTATGATTCCTGGCTGATGTTTTGGCCACTTTTGAATGCTGGCGGTGCTTCACTCTAGTGGTAGCATGAGACAGAGTTTACAACCCGTACACGTGGCTCAGGTGGTGCAGCTCATCCAGGATGGCACATCAATGTGATCTGTGGCAAGAAGGTTTGCTGTGTCTGTCAGCGTAGTGTCCAGAACATGGAGGCGCTACCAGGAGACAGGCCAGTACATCAGGAGACATGGAGGAGGCCATAGGAGGGCAACAGGTACAGCAGCAGGACCGCTACCTCCGCCTTTGTACAAGGAGGAACAGGAGGAGCACTGCCAGAGCCCTGCAAAATGACCTCTAGCAGGCCACAAATGTGCATGTGTCTGCTCACAGTCATAAACAGACTCCATGAAGGTGGTATGAGGGCCCAACGTCCACAGGTGGGGGTTGTGCTTACAGCCCAACACCGTGCAGGACGTTTGGCATTTGTCAGAGAACACAAAGATTGGCAAATTCGCCACTGGCGCCCTGTGCTCTTCACAGATGAAAGCAGGTTCACACTGAGCACATGTGACAGATGTGACAGAGTCTGGAGACGCCATGGAGAACGTTCTGCTGCCTGCAACATCCTCCAGCATGACCGGTTTGGCAGTGGGTCAGTAATGGTGTGGCATTTCTTTGGGGGCCGCACAGCCCTCCATGTGCTCGCCAGAGGTAGCCTGACTGCCATCAGGTAACGAGATGAGATCCTCAGACCCCTTGTGAGACTATATTCTGGTGCGGTTGGCCTTGGGTTCCTCCTAATGCAAGACAATGCTAGACCTCATGTGGCTGGAGTGTGTCAGCAGTTCCTTGATGCTATGGACTGGCCCGCCCGTTACCCAGACCTGACTCTAATTGAGCACATCTGGGATATCATGTCTTGCTCCATCCACCAACGTCACATTGCACCACAGACTGTCCAGGAGTTGGCAGATGCTTTAGTCCAGGTCTGGGAGGAGATCCCTCAGGAGACCATTCACCACCTCATCACGAGCATGCACAGGCGTTGTAGGGAGGTCATACAGTCATGTGGAGGCCACACACACTACTGAGCCTCATTTTGACTTGTTTTAAGGACATTACGTCAAGGTTGGATCAGCCTGTAGTGTGTTTTTCCACTTTAATTTTGAGTGTGATTCCAAATTTAGACCTCCATGGGTTGAAAAATGGGTTGAAAAATTTGATTTCCATTTTTTTTTTTGTGTGATTTTGTTGTCAGCACATTCAACTATGTAAAGAACAAAGTATTTCAGAAGAATATTTCATTCATTCATTCATTCAGATCTAGGATGTGTTATTTTTGTGTCCCCTTTTTGAGCAGTATATATATATATATATATATATATATAGATATAATAAACATTCACAAATATATCGACCCGGATTAAAATCAATAAATACAGCAGTATTTATACATATTTTACTAGGAATAAGCAATTGTAGCCAGTTTAATTAATCCAGGAAAGCTGTATCATATAAGAGATTTAAAAAAAAAACACTAAAAGCAAGCAAAAACAATGCATCAAGTATATTTTCTTATCCCTTCCTAATTTATTTAGCGTTCAAAACAAGTCAATAATTCAGTCAATACTATTCAATGCACTGTTGCTCACTGATTCTAAAACAAAACAATATAAACAAAAACATTACAAACACAAAAACAATCACATCTAATTGAATATAATTTATATACTTTTTGAAAGAATTTGTCTTTTTCTGTGTGATTAAGACATCTTGAAAAAAGAATAGTGTGTTATCTGTTCAAACAAAGACTAGAATTGCTATGTACACACAACAATGTGATAATAAGCATTGTTTTTAATAATTCTTAAGTATGCAAAACTAAATAATTTGCTTCAAACTCAATTAAAAGTACCTCTGCAAGTGTTTCAAAAGAACAGGATTTATTTTTGAAGTGTAAAATAGATCAGAAAGTGATTTCATTATAGAAAAGACTTATATAAATGTGTTATGATGAGAACGAAATAGGAGACTGTTAAATCATGAATGCAGTGTTCTCAGATTTGGAATAAATGAATGCTTTAAAGATTAATTAATCTCAGTAATGTACTTCCAAAGGAAGTGAATTTGAAAAATCTACAAGTCCTAACTTAACCCATTGTTTTGTTAAACTAGGTGAATGTAAAATGTGTAATTTAACATTTTTGACTTGTAACTGAATTTTACTGCCTAAGGCTAGTATTTAAAGAGACCAGAACTTGCAATAACCGGAATATTTTGATATGACACAGCAAAATAAGACAATATAATGCAACTAAAACCCTATTTTGATTAGCTGTAACAGGTTTAGATTTTAATAGAGGTATGGATTGTTTTGAATAAATATCCACTAACCGCAAAGCGTATTACATGAAGGTTTGGCTATTTTAGCTCTCTCATTGAATTAAGTTTGGTTTAAATGACTAATTCCCTTTTATGTCATCTATATGTATATTTCAAGATTAACATCCAGATGCCTTATTGATAGGTCTAGAGGTCTAACACGTTATGCTAAAGTTGAATGTGAGATAAACAAGTTTATTCACTAAAGTTAATTTCGGATCTATGGTAAAACATAGCCAAACTGGAAAAAATCTCTAATCAGCTAGACTTTCCATTTAGCTACTATAGGATTAAATTTGAAATTCACATTGCATTCACTTCAAATTCTCAGCTTAGTGAATAACCTTAAAAGAGTTAAGTCTGGATAGTGAGAATGAGATAAGTGAGATAGAAGTGGGGAAGTAATATACAAAGTCAAAATGCATTGAATAAGATAAGGATGGAGAATGAGATGTGGCTGGAAAAGAGATACTATGGATGCTGTTTGGAGAGATACTATGGATTTTGTGTGAAGCTGGACTGCTGAGAAGTTGATGGATTAAGACCGATATGGAGGATAAAACTGTCATAGGAGTTGGAGAAATAAATAAGACTAACATATAAGAGAGAGGAGAATTAAGACTGAGATAAAGTTTAGGAGTAGAAATTAGGTTGAGTTAGAGCTGACTGAAAATATAAAATGGGGTAATGAGGTTGTGGAGAATATCCATATTCATGAATGATTTTTGGGTCCCAAACAAAAAGCATGATGCATCCCGTGAGTAATCTAGGACTTGTCATTGTGAGTCCCAATGCAAAAAATATTTTAAAAACATATTCCGTTGTACGTTTACGTGCCTTATAATCCCTACGTTTATCAGAGCAGATTTCAACAACAATAAAACTCACAACAATCAAATTTTTCATGAGTCTTACACAATGCTCCCTAACAATACAACTCCCAGTAATGTGAGGAGAGTATAAAACTCACATTATGTTTTTTACGAGTATAAGAACTCCACCACAATGTCATGATAATGTGCTGTGCAAGAACTGGGAGGAATCAAGTGTGTGCAGATTCTCCCACCTATGCAGCTCCTTATTAGATTGTCTATAATTTAACAAGAGGTTAGACAGGACCCTGCAGCTTCTATTAATACACACTAACACACACACATCAGGGGCCAGTTCGCTGTGTGAGAAAGTGCAGAGATTGGCAGGATACTGCACTCCAACTTTCACTGTCTTCCTCTGTGATCATTTTTTTCTGCTTAAAATTCAGTATTGAACATTATGTGAACAGTTATCAACACAAGTATTAAAAATAATGGGGGGCAGAGCCGACTGCCAAGCCGCATGGACGTGTGCTAGAAGAGCTCCTCAGCCTAGGAAAGTGGAAACATCGGGCATTAAACTACATAATGGGACACCCCAAAAGGCCCCAAGCCTCCCAACAAACATCGGGCAAGACTCCCGCCAGAAAATCGGGGGCGCTAACGAAATTTTTCAGAGATACAGCGGACCACCCGCCCGACCCGATAGGCCTCAACTCAACCCGGGACTCACCACAGGCCTCACCGCTGCCATCCAGTCCCTCGGGGTCGGAAGAAACGCTACACTCCACAGATGGGGATATTAGAGACATGCTGCGAGCGCTACCCTCTAAACAAGACCTGGCCCATATGCTACAAAACCTGGAGACATCCTTCCAGGCTAAGTTGGAGGCCATAAGCACAGACTTCCGACATACAGCGCAACGGGTCACGGCTCTGGAAGATGATAGAGATACCTTGCAGGCGCAGATCAACAAACTTAGAGAAACTGTTGGCGCACATACAGACCACTACTCAGCCATGCAGCGCTCGATGGACGACCTTGACAACAGGGGGCGCCGCAACAATCTTAGAGTGAAAGGCTTACCCGAAGCGGAACGCGAAAACCTGCAGGCCATACTGCAAGAATTATTCAATCTCCTACTGAACAGACCAGCCGACACACCGGTGCTATTTGACAGGGCGCATAGAGCCCTGCGCCCAAGAGGGGCTCACACGGACCAACCCCGCGATGTGGTGTGCAGACTCCATTACTACGAATGCAAGTCAAAAATCCTGGATGCGCTCAGACAGTCGCAGCAACCACTTCTATTTCACGATGCGACCATTGCGATATATCCAGACGTTTCCTGGCTCACACTCCAGGCCCGACGTGCCCTGAGGCCCATTACCGACCAGCTCTGAGCCAGAAATCTTTGATACAGGTGGGGCTTTCCTTTCTCACTCACCTTAATATGCAAGGGAATTCCACACACCATTTCTTCGATTGCCGACGTACCAGTGTTTACCCGCGACCTCGACCTGTCAGAGACTAGGATTCCGGACTGGTATGGCCCCATCCCTACCCCGAACACGATGGGACAGCCACAACACACACGCAGGCAACTCTCGCCCATGAAGCGGAGAGTAGACTTCCCAGACAGACTGTCAGGGGAACCAACCCGACATCTCGCCCGCCAATAGGCAGGGGTCTCCCCAAAACAGACACCGCAGCTACACCACAAGGCAGATGCTGTGCCACACACCTCCCCCTCGAAGATGACCCGATCTACAACACGATTAGAGCTCCGACGCTGCATGGTTAGGATACCGCAACCACAAAACTAACAAGCAACAAGGTCAGTACAATGCTGACCGCACTACTACACCAACCCTGAAAAAGGCCACACGGACACAAAGATCAAGTAGGATCTATGGGCCTCTGACTACTGCCGGACTAATACCCCCTCTCTAAACGATAGATGCAACCCACTGATGACCAACCCCATTCTCTCAAGGACTTTTCCGCCTCCCGAGCATACTACCATGATCAGCCATGAGGGCCCCAAACTCACTATGGGACAGCTCGACCGGGAGACTCGACACCGGCATGTAAGAGACGCCAGGAAGGAGGAGAGGAGAGGTCCAAGGGCCATGATTGACTTATCAGGTTTGACTCTCATGCAGTCGGTACCGGTAACCCCGGTGCCCACAGCAAGGCAGGCGAAGGGGGCTTGGAGTCCCACCTTACACCAGGAACCCGCTGGGGGGGTTGACAGTAGATCCCCGGGCCCCACCTGCCGATGCCCGATAGTTACCGCATGGTTGGGAGGCGGGTACTGCCAGGGCTTAGATAATTGATTATATAGTCAACGCTGTTTTGGTACCACTGGCTTGCATTTGAATGTTTAATGTTAAACTGCAATAATATGTATCAGACAACCGACCAGACACTGACAGAGTCCAGCCCGTTACTGCCTACCCCCCGACTACAGCACTTTCTCTTAGATAAACCCCGACCCTTCCCCCTCCCCCCACCACTCCCTGCCCCCCACGAAGCTGCAGAGATGATGACTGATCCCTCCCTCCCCACGCCAGGACACACGCCGACCACAGGTGACCATCCACCCCACTGAACGGCCCTCCCCCCCCCTTGCAGACTACTGGTAAAACATGATTTGACGGAAGGGTGACAGAAGCTAAGCAGACGGCAAACTGTTCCGCCACCTAGAGGGTATCACAGTGTACTGACTAAACACGAAACAGATATCTCAAGATAAGACAGGAGACGGGACGACGGACGAAGGGGTACCAAATGGATGTTATATTACTATACTAATATGTATCGCTCCCCCAAGAACCTCCTGCAATGACACTGTATATATACAAAACACGGCACCATCTCCGCCAAAACCCGAGTTAGTCTCGCAGACACCCTGGTTTAGGAGAGCAGAAGGCGGGTATGGCCCCCTCACCAAATGTCAGTGACCACATCACATACCTGACCATGCAGAAGTTGGGGACAACCCCAAACTGACACCTCTAACCCACACAGGTGGCACAGCACCAGCTAATTACAAGCCCACCCCATACAACGACAAAGCCCACTCCCAATCACACAGGAAAACCACAATCAGGATTCCTTTCCGAAGCAGACATCCCACATTGTACGGATAAGTTACACCGGTCTACGACAGACAAACACGTATACCATCCCTCACGAGCTCACGCTCCACGCCCGGCTCCACAACCAGGTCATACCGACCTTACCCAGGTGCACACTGGATACTTAGGTGCCCCACTCTCACCTAAGTCAGTACACCAAGGGAACGCTCTACACCCCTGCTGATAAACTCAGCACCTGTAGACGTCTCGACCCTCTGTACATAGTTATCTAGTTGAAGTTACCACCCCATAGACTCACTCCTATAAACCCAAGCCCCCTACCCCAAGCCAAAGACAGCAAACCCAAGCTTACCCACACCGGGCAATCCCCTGATGGCCGATATCAACATCACCACCCTCAATGTGAGGGGATTAAACACCCCCCAAAAGAGGAAAATGACACTCAACGAATTACACAACCTGAAGGCCGACATTGCCTTCCTTCAAGAAACACATTTCAAGGAAGGCACAGCCCCCGCCCTGCGAAACAGGAAATACCCGACAGGCTACTTCAGCAATTATAAAAACTCCAAGGCACGAGGAGTAGCAATACTCATCTCAGCCCATTTACCCTTTACACACCTGGCACACAAGACTGACGACACGGGGAGGCTTCTTCTTGTCAAGGGCCAAATAGACCAAACAACAGTCACGTTAGCTAACGTATACCTCCCAAACAAACACCAATGCAAAACCTTTAAGAAACAAATAAGAGACATAGAACGATTCGCAGAGGGTGTGCTGTTGGTGGGAGGGGACTTCAACATTTCCATAGACTCCAAGTTAGACACAACTTCCCACACCACACTCTATCAAGCATCAGCCCGCAAACAAATGACAGCGATGCTGGACAAAGCACAGCTGTATGACTGCTGGCGCACCACACATCCCGTAGCCAAAGACTACTCTTTCTATTCCCCTACCGCAAATACCTACTCTAGATTGGACATGTTTTTTGCCCCCCACAGGTACCTACACCTGGTACGCGCTACCAACTATGGACCCATTACGTGGTCAGACCACGCACCCCTGTCTCTTGCCATCCATATACCCACGTTGCCACAAAAAACCTTTCAATGGAAATTAAATGATCTGCTCCTGAACGACCCAAATGTAATTGCAAAAGTCAAAGACTCTCTGCGGCACTACTTCTCAACTAACACATCGCCCACCACGGCCCCGCCAACTACGTGGGAAGCCCACAAATGTGTCCTCAGAGGAGAACTCATAGGGATAGCATCCAGACACAAAAAACTAAGAGAAGCCAAAATCCAAGCCCTCACAAAAGACATCAGGTCCCTCGAACAAACCCATAAACATGACGCGCGACTAAGCACATACATTACACTGACAGCCAAAAGGTCTACCCTACAGGACCTGCTAAACGCCAAAATCAAACGATCGCTGCTCCTCACAAAACACTCTTACTATGCCCAAGGGGGCAGATGCGGCCGCTTACTAGCACAATCAATTCGACAACAGAGACCGTCGATATTCATCTCCAAAATCAAAACCCCTAAAGGAGACATATCATATCGACTCCCAGACATTTTGCAGGCATTCCAAACATACTACACAGACCTTTACAACCTCAGGGACGCGCCCCCCTCGCATACCGATATCGAACACTTCCTAGCCTCCAGGATAAACCACACAATCCCAGATCATGCGCTAGCGACATTAGACGCCCCACTACATACGGATGAGATACACTCGGTAATCAAACATCTCCCATTAGGCAAAAGCCCAGGGCCCGATGGATTTACAGCCAAGTATTACAAGACCTTCCTGGAACAACTAGCAGAACCATTTGCATTAGCCTTTAATTCTTTAGCACTGACGTCCACCTTACCCACTCCAGCACTAGAAGCGCACATAACCCTCATCCCCAAGCCAGGGAAAGACCCAACCAACTGTGGCAGCTACAGACCCATATCCCTTATAAATCTCGACCTAAAGATCTTTACAAAAATCCTGGCAAATTGCCTACGCCCTCTACTCCACTCCCTGGTCCACGTAGACCAAGCAGGTTTCGTACCAAATAGAGAGGCGAAACATAACAACCAAAATCCTAAATCTCATACACCTAGCACAACGCCTCCCGTCAGAGAGCCTCCTGCTGTCCATCGACACAGAGAAGGCATTTGATAGGGTGGACTGGACCCTACTGATAGCCACTCTTCGCAAACTAGGCTTTGGACCACACTGGATAAGATGGATGCAATCCATTTACTCCTCTCCCACTGCCAGGCTGAAGGTCAACGGGCAACTCTCAGATCCAGTCCATATCAGAAACGGCACGAGACAGGGGTGCCCCCTGTCCCCCTTATTGTTCATCTTAACCCTCGAACCCTTCCTAAACGGCATCAGAGGACACCCAGAGATTAAAGGCATACATGTACAACAGACGGAATACAAAATAGCGGCGTTTGCGGACGACCTCCTCTTTATCATACAGTCACCCGAGACCTCACTACCCCCTCTTATGGAGGAAATATCCCTATACCAAACACTATCTAATTTCAAGGTAAACTTCGCGAAAAGCGAAATTCTCCCACTTCGAATGTCCACCCAAACGCGGTCTTCCTTGCTACAAAAATTCTGATTTACATGGGCCGACACTGCAATTACATACTTAGGGGTGAAACTCCCAATACACCTAGACTCTACATTCCATCTTAACTTCGAGCCACTTACCCAAGCCATAGCCAAGGATCTTACAACATGGGACAAAATGAAACACTCATGGTTGAGTAGAATTAACATACTCAAAATGAACACCCTCCCTAAGATCCTATATCTGCTACAGACCCTACCTATAACCATACCCAAACCCTTCTTTGCCAAAATCAAGAGGATGTTCACCACTTTCATATGGGCACACAAACACCCCAGAGTTCCATATGACATCCTCACTAGAAGCAAATCTGCAGGTGGACTAGGGATGCCTCACATAGAGAAATATTACGAAGCAGTTATACTGTCTCGAATATACTAATGGTCCATTCAGCCCCCGGCTAAACAATGGGCCATGTTAGAAAGCTCAATATTCAAGGTCCCTCTACACACCATACCATGGCACACACAGAGACAGGGGTTGACGACACCTGAACACGTTTCACACCCCACAATCGGCCCCACACTCCGGACTTGGGCACGTATAAGGAAAATAGGGGATATCTCCCCACATCCATCCCCACTGTTTCCCATTACTCACAATCCCTCATTCCAACCAGGACTGCAGGCAGGACCTTTCCAACGCCTCCTAAACATCTCAGACGAGACACACATCACAGTGAGCACTATATTAGACGGACACTCCCTAAAACCTCTACAACACATAACAAGGCAGGAAACCCCTACAGCTATGCAAACGTTTCTTTACATACAAATGACACACTTTATCAACGCTAATCCCGTTCTCTATGGAGGGTCTCGCCCTCTCTCTACTTTCGAAATCCACTGTAAGGCAAACAACATCAAAACTAAACAACTATCAACATTTTATAGACTCCTGTGGACGCAACCCAACGTCACTCTGCCCCGCTACACAGAATCCTGGTCTGCAGATCTAGACATCCAAATTTCGCCCACACAATGGCATACTATCTTTACACAAATGCACAAAACCTCCGCACTGCCATACAGGAAGGCAACTACAAGAGAGTCTCTAGATGGCACTACTCCCCAGTCAAAATACATAATCTCTTCCCCACTGTCCCCAACGCATGCTGGAAGTGCTCCACTCTGGGGGCTACCCTAGCACACACCTGGTGGCACTGCCCACTAATCCAGAAATTCTGGGAAAACATAGGGAAACTACTCCTAACTATCACAAATGTCCAACTACCACACACCCCGCTTACACTATTATTCTTACTACTACCGTGTTCCCTTCCAAAACCACAACAAATCCTACTCACGCACCTCATCACCGCCGCCAACCTACTCATACCAGTCAAGTGGAAAAATTCCGCAGCCCCTTCAATCAGGGAATGGATCGCTAAGGTAGAATCAATTAGGGTCATGGAGGAGATACACGCATCCCTCTCTCACAAACACGCACTCTTCAGAGACATATGGGAGCCATGGGAGGAATTCATGAATAACTCATAGCCGCGATCACAAGAATCGCACACACAAAAGACAAGCATCACGAGTACCTGTCCCCCTCTACCCGCAGCTTTACACAAACTCGCCGAAGCAGCCACAGAAGCCTTGAACCCCCCCTACTCACCCCCCCTCTTTTCGACCCACCCCTTCCCCTACGACAGCGGCCAACGCTGTCCAAGTGTTTTGATCTCTATCTATAATAAGCCGTGACAATGTATTCAATTTGTATAACTTGCAACTTGTACTGTTACTTTTACACAATAAAGTATTAAAAAAAAAAAAAAAGTATTAAAAATAATCCAATGTGATCCAATGTGTTTTACTACCAACATAGAATATAGAATAGCGATATAAAATATTTTATAGTATTTTAATTTTAATATTGCATCTACATAGTTACATAGTTACATAGCTGAAAAAAAGACTTGCGTCCACCAAGTTCAGCCTCCCTCACACTAGTTTTTTTCTGTTGATCCAAAAGAGGGCAAAAAACCCCCCAGTTTGAAGCACTTCCAATTTTGCAACAAACTAAAAAAAATTCCTTCTTGACCCCAGAATAGCAGTCAGATTAATCCTTGGATCAAGAAGCTATTACCCTACATTGAAAGATTATATCCTTGAATATTCTGTTTTTGCAAGTATGCATCTAATTGCTGCTTGAACATCTGTATGGACTCTGATAAAGCCACTTCTTCAGGCAGAGAATTCCACATCCGGATTGTTCTTACAGTAAAAAAAACCTTTTCTTTGCCTTAGACGATATATGCTAATTGTTTTTGTAAGAGATATGAATGACAGAAATAAAGCATTTTATGTCATCTATTCTATATTAAATATCCTTTATAAATCGTGTACATACCAACAAAGATAGAGTTAGTGAATTTGTCTTAATTATATTTTTAGTATATTTGAATCTAATTCAAGTCTAATTAAGTTACTGTTATCTGACATGGAGCAGGACATTTTCCTTCTCCTCCTGGACTTCCCATGGATATACTTTTCATAGCTTTGCTTCTTATATAAAGCACATGCAGCCATTGAGCGCAGGACTTGTTTTAATCCTTAACTAAATAGGACAAAGCAATAGAATGGCAGAAAACTGACAAGGAAACCACATTTTCTTGTTCACAACAGTCAAGTTGGAAAATGTGTTAAATTGCACATTGCCTCTAAGTTAGGCAATTCTGACCTTATTTGTTGGCATTTCTTCACAGTTATATTTCCACAAGGTTTTGGAAATCCTTGTAAGATTGACTGCTGCCTTCATTACAAGTATATGGTGAGTACCTAATATCTTTTGCATTTCTTCACAATTCCAAGTTAACCTAACTCCATCAATGTTCAGGAATAAACCATAGAGCAACTGTCCACAGCACGTGTGATTGTCTTACATTAAACATGTATAGTTCTTTGTATTTATTGCAATGCAATGTAAGTTTATAGACACCATTCTATTCCAGAATGCATGTATGACTCTTTTAGATTTTAGCCACTATCACCTGCTCTAAAAACCAAAGACATTTTTTTCAATGTTCTTGTTTTCTAATGAACTGTAAATTTCCTGCTGTGCATTTAGCCAAGTTTCCAACCAGGTTATCAGTGTCATAATGCCAACTGTATTGTGTGTGAAATAGACAAGACAGGTTAAAGGTCTCAAGGCCTGACTGAACAATAACATTAATGTCTGCCCAGAGGAGCATATATATCTTTGAGAATAATTCAGGCAGGTGCATTAACCATTGCATGCATAGCTGCACAATTTCAATAATATTAAACAACTTCACCAATGTACACGTGTTGTCCTATTCACTGCTATTCAATGGCAATTTAATGAAGAGGGTTTTCATACAATTTTACTAGGCCAAGAGTCAGCAGGAGAAATTAAAATCTCAATAATATTGGACTTTAGAACAGTAGAAGCATGTTCTCTAAAAAGAGGATGAAATGTATGTCAAATTGAGGCAAGGAAGAAATGAACAGGTTTGTATTGAGTAATGCCTATTCCCATATTGATCAGTACAGAGGAAGCACATCATGGCCACCTTACTCATTCATCACCAACGCACTGCCTAATGTACGTTGCGGTGAAAGCTTCCCACCCACCTTATATCTTTTATCATAGTGAGCATATCATTCGTAATTTCATCATGAAAATTTAGATGGAGAACAACCTATTTTATAGTGAGGACAAACCACGATCAAGATTGGTTGTGCAAACAAAATCTGAAATGTCTGTTGCTCCCCCAATGCAAAATACAATTTAGTTAGTTCTTGAGGAAACTTGATATTACCTATATGAAAAAAATTATGGAGCTCTTCAGTAATCCACTTGTGAGTGCATCATGAAGGCAAGAATAATACATTGTCAAACCTAAGCACCTCAAAGATGGAAGCAATAGAGTTGTAATAAAAAATGTATTATGTATGTATCTATTTATTATCCATAGCAACAGAACTTACATTTGTGCCAAATGGAGATTTTAATTTATTTCATTCCCTTATTGATGATAACATATTTGTTAAAGGACCACTATAGGCACCCAGACCACTTCAGCTCTGGGTGCCAGGTCCATCTAGGGTTAGCCTTGCCTGCTGTAAACATAGCAGTTTCAGAGAAACTGCTATGTTAACATATGAGTTAATCCAGCCTCTAGTGGCTGTCTCATTGACAGCCGCTAGAGGCACTTCTGATTTTCACAGTGAAAAGACGCCAGCCTCCAGCTTTCCTATGGACCGACTGAATGTGTGCGCGGCACTTGCCGTGCATGAGCATTCAGCCAATGACATCTGAAGGAAGAGGAGAGTCCCCAGCACCGAGGGAGCCTGGCACTGGAGAAAGGTAAGTGATTCAACCCCGGCGGGAGGGGGGCCATGAGGGTGGGGGGGACCTATTAATACTATAGTGCCAGGAAAATGAGTTTGTTTTACTGGCACTATAGTGGTCCTTTAAGGATATAACAATTTTAAAACAATCCTCTGAGGGGGTTGAAATATATGTAGATCAGAATGATATATTTTTATATGAAGAAAATTGAGAGGATTATCATATAGTTGATAACACCTTGGGGAGTTGTAACACTGATAAATCAGTGAGTCTCTTGAAGGAACAGAATAGTGATTTCCCCCTATAGGTTTCCCTATATAACACTGATTTAGAGGATTTACGAAACTGCAATTTGGAAACTACTTGGCAATTGGGGCTTACACGCTTAAGGAAAGCTTCTAACTTTGAACCTGAGTCATAATTCAAAAAAAGCTGATTCACCTGAGGGAGGGTAGCACTATAGAGATTTTTTTTTCATTACAATTCTGCTGTTGTTTCCTTTTCTTGGAGTGCTTAGATTTTGAATATTGATTATTTTTATCAAGGTTGGTTAGCCTTTCAAGATTGACTGGTCACATGGGTTTATATATTCTTATCTAGACTGGAAATTGCATTATCAGTCACACTTAAATTGTGGATGTATACAGCATATATTAAAACAGATTTATTCATGTCATTAAATGTGTATTATGCTATTCATTTATTTATATTATTAAATAAATAATATTTTGTTATTATTATTTTAACCAATTAAATATTGATACCAGGAGATCTTGGCAAATATTGCAGATTTCTATAGATTCACTCTTAAAAGACAGGCAAGTACCAATCTAGTTTCTTCTTCTGTGTGCAGAGGACCCGTAACAGTGTATGTCGAAAACCTTTTTTATTCTACCATAATCAGTGTTCCCAGCAATGTGCTATGTTTTAGAACTCTATGCAAAACCTGAATAAAAATGTATTCATAGAAAAATAAAAGCAATTTAGTTTATTTTCAAATTTGAATTTTACCAGATTTGTTTGCATAAATCCAGTTGAAATTTTACATTTGATAAATATTCAGATCCCATGTTTTATGTAGGAGTCACATGTGAGAAATTTTTATTTTCAAGCAGACACTGGATGGTACTGATACAGAATGAGATGCGCTCATTAGGTCGAAATAACAATCTCAGCCAAATTTACCTTTAGTAAATATGAAATTGCAAAGACAAATACAATAATTTTAACTGCATTTTGATGAGCCACAATGCATTCAGTCCTTAGTGAATAAACATGACAATATATGTCTGCCATCACCGAGGGGTTAATGGACCACCAAGTACTTGCCTATATTACATATGTCTGGTGTTTTCAGTCTGCCTTATTTCTTGGACAAGGTACAGCCAGGATGTCCACTGATTTATCTAATAGCAGTATTTATGGTCTTGGATTTGTTGGGTAAAAAAATATAGTGGCATATGATTACAAAGGAAGGAAAATTATTTTCCATTGCATAAGTAGTGTCAGAGGTGAACAGATGAATAAACCTTTGAAAAATATAAAAATATTGTGAAATTTGTTGGACCTTGTTATGAAAAACGATATCATATCAAACGGGCCATGACAGTCATCAAGTAAAATGAAAGAATAGTATACTCTTAGCACCTTCGTCCTGTCAAGTTCAAACTACATCACATTTCACACCAAAAACAATAAAAAAAAACCCTGCAATTCTAAATGATAGAGTAATGGAGAATGAACTGCTGACAATCATTGTGCAATTTCCTACTTTGGAAATCTGTGGACCAGATGCTTTTTTTCAGTATATTACTATGTATTTAAGGGTGAAATACAGACAGGAATGTTAAAATGTAATCATATCCATCGGGACCACTTTTTATATATTTTTGAAGATGAAAGAGCACAATGTGCTTTTAAAAATATAGGGCATTAACGATACAAGGCTTTAGCAAAAAGTTACACATATCCATTGACTTTGTTAAGAAATTAAAGATGCAAAATATTGATGTAAGGCAGTATCTTCTAATATCTGTTTTATTGGATTAACAGAAATGTTTAGTGACAAGCTTCTGAGAGATCCTTCCTTTACCAATCTAGAGCATTTCTAACACAGTGAAACAAGCAAGCTAAGATTATGAACTAAATAAAGCAATTGGAACAGCCCTGTCAATAACATTGACTCGGTGTTATTATTTAAAAGGACACACTAACAATCTTAACCACTACAGCTTGGTCATGCTTGTAGTGCCAGGATTCCTCTAAAGTGACCAATGGAAAACTGTGAAAACTTTTATGAACAAATGGACAGTTACCTGTGTCGATTGGGCACCCATAGCTGTTGGTTGACTTTCTCAGCCAATGAATACTGTCTCAATTTGGTATAGAGTGGGATTGATGAAGCTTTCACTTTGCCATCCAAGCTCACACAGTAGACAAATAGAGACAAGTAATTATCAAACCATTCCTAATGTAATTTTCAGTAACTGTAAATATTTAGTAAATTTGTGGTTAACAGCTTCTTGATCCAAGGAGAGATCCGACTGCCATTCTGGAGTCAAAAAATATTTTTCCTAGTTGTTGGTAAATTGGAAAGCACTTCAAACTGGATTTTTTGCCTTCTTTTGGATCAACAGCAAAAACATATGTTAGAAAGGCAACAATTGATGGATGCATGTCTCTTTTCAGCCTATTTAGCTATATAAATGCCAGTAATAATAATAATAATAATAATAATAATATATTTTACATAAGAAATATTTTAAAGTAAATTCATGGAGTATTTTATATGGCTATTCTATAACATAAACCAGCTGATTTTGTTGCTCAGAATTCAGTCCTCTTGATTTATTATACATTTGTGACAGGAGAGAAGCTTTCTCCCAAAGTTTTCAACTATTACAAATATATGAGAGGAATTGTCATTTTCCAGACACTTGGCTTTGGAACAATTTTTAACCAAGCCCCTTGATGTGTTTTTTAAAAAATTTTTTATTTAATCCAGAGCATTAATACTCACAATATTAGTTATTTTAGATAAATACATTTTCCTGTTCATTTTCATAATTGCATTTGATAATGTTATAATATATTTTTTACTATTCTGTCAGACAGTTGGTATGATTGAAAAAAAATTCTGAGGCAACTAGGTGTCTTTAAAGATATACTCTAAATAATAGAAAAAGCTAACTTTTTTATTCATTGTCAAGTTTGTTCTGAAGAAGCCATGAGGTCATATGAATTTTTAATGTTTCCCTTTTTTTCTCAATCTGTTGATTTATCATAGCAAAGATGGATTACATCTATATCAGCAGTTTCTACTGCAATTGCCAGAAAGTAATAGTTTTGACCAGATTCTATTTAAATTATTTAATGAATTCACAATTCATGACCCAATCCCTGATTAATGTACATATAGTGGAACAATGACCTTTATGCCAATCTAAATTGTTGCACATTAAGGTATTAATATTTTTTACAAGCAGGACTATATTGACATACACTTTGGAAGACTGCAAAAGTTGTACCTATCCATAAAAATTGTGAAAATACTTTGGTATCTAACTATCGCCCGATGTAATTGCTCCCTGTATTGTCAAAAATCTTGGAGAAATGCGTCCACATGCAACTATGTGAATATTATCTACTATCAAATTATCTGATCGCTGATCAATCAGGCTTTCGTCCAAATCACTCAACTTCGACTGCCCTCCTAAAAGTTTGCAATGACATCCAAATTGGCATGGAAGAAGGAGACTTAAATGGAGCTATTTTCCTTGATTTTGCCAAGGTCTTTGACACAGTATACCATGGCATTCTTTTGCAAAAACATAAACACTCAGGTATTGGTGATCGTCTGCTAATTTGGTTTCGATCGTATGTTTCAAACCGATTGCAATATGTGGCCATTTCTGACAGCATATCCCACCCTCTTCCAGTCACGTGTGGCGTTCCCCAAGGCTTCATACTCGGCCCCCTGCAAATTCCCATTATTTATAAATCATCTGCCTAACATCTGCAGATCCTCAACTGTACACATGTATGCAGACGACACTGTAATCTACGCTAGTAAACCCAAGCTACCGCAGCTTGAGGCTGTGCTCCAAAACCAATTCACAGAGGTAGAAAAGTGCATAGCGAATAACAAACTCTTCCTAAACACTGACAAAACTGTTACAATAATCTTTGGAACTATACCTAAATTACATAAACTACAGAGCTAAACTGAAATGGAAAAATCAATCAAAGGTATTGATTATTTCTTTGTGTATCTGCCCCTGGCCAAATCAATGAAACAATGCGTGCACGCTCCCTGAAGTAATTCACACCAGACACAGGTTCCAGGTTGTTGAATAACTTGAGGAATGTTTATTCAGAGGGGATGGCAGGTCCCTTTTAAAGCAAAATTACATCATAAGCATTGTCAGAGATAACATGGAATAATACATCAATAATTGGTTAGGTGTTAAGTGGTCTTCCTAATGCTCTGCCTACTGAGGGTGATGTCACCAGGACCATGAGGGTCTCCCACGGTTTCCCGGCGCCATCTTGCTGCAGGAGGTAGTTAGTCGGTGTTAAAGGGGCAGGGGGAGGAGGGGGTTAGAAGCTTCTAGCAGCCATCTTGATTAGAGCACGTGTGTATAGCTTTATATATGATATATCGTGGAATGAGTAAATAGACATTTTCACTAACTAGGAAATATGTGCAGACCTTATTTCCACAACAGTCCCCCCTAAAATGGCTATTTACCATGACAATTGCCACTGTCCCTAGTGTATCCCTAGCTGCCTGCAGCTCATCTGCCTTCACAAGCATCGAACTCTTCACTCCGTGGGTAACCCGCAGTAGCTAGTCCACCACATCTCCGCACGTGAGACTTGCCTGTAAAGGCAGACGCTTTCCCTACACTATCCCTACTGAAATGCAGTTGTCTGTTTTAAACTGATGTGATTGGAGGGGTGTATGTGGGGTGTCATCTTCGAGGTCTGTGATGTCTTGGTGTAGGAAAGTAGGGGTCACGTCATCTATAGTCTTCCCTACTGCTTTCTGTAAGTACTTCTGTATGCAAGGGAGCACACAACAGGTTAGGAATAAGAAGATGATAATCATTATAAGAACAGCCTTTCCTACCTGTAAGAGGGTCCTTTGCCAACCATTCATCCACCCAAACCATCTGTCCCAAGTGTCAGTGACTCCCGAATTCTTCTTTAGCTCATCAGAAAGACTATCTAGCTTCTCTATGGCCATAGTTACCTTACCATTGGGCCCAGTGTTGTCTGGAATGAACGTGCAGCATGTCATAGTTTCAGGGAGGATCTTACATACACCCCCTTTTTCAGCTAAAATCATATCTAGGGCCATTCTGTTCTGAAATGTAATTTGGGTATTGGCTTGTAATTGTTCTGCCAGGCCCTGTAGGGCATCCCTTGTGTAATTAACAAAGCGCTGCTGATTATAATAGATGTAATTAATCCAATTAACATTCTTATTAGCAGTTATCATCGGGATCAAGGATTCAAATCCTGCTGCCACTTCATCCCTTGCTTTGAATTCGTTAGGCACCCCCCTTGGCACACCAATGGCATCAATATACACATGGGGGTCGAAGCTCCCTCGGATGGGAGCCTCTCGTTTGGTTCTAGAATGTACGTGTGTAAGGTTTAGTATGTTATGACTACCATCTGGAATAATGTGGATAGGCATTATAACTTTGGTTAGGGCACACTCCCCCCACCATTGCCCAGCTAGTTGGGGCCTCAATAGTCTGTCACCACATAACCAATAAATATCACCGATTGTCTTTGTATGGTTCATTAACAGTGATACTGGTGGACTATGGTAAGTTGAGCAATATCCTGATGGGAATTTGCCCAGATATACACCAGTGTTCTTAGGTATTGAATAGCAGGTGTAATTACCTGGATAGACTGTGACTCCATCAGGTGTCTTGACATATCCATGAGTGATTGGGTAAACTCTCTTCCATGATTCACACATTGAGGAATTTGTGGTAGACTGTGCATAGAGACTTAAAACACATAGTTCTACTTCAGGAGGTAAACTTAGAGGTACTGTGCCCAGATGGGGCCTGGCTCCTCCACATACATAACAATTAGTCTTATTGTGCGAGTTGGCATTATACCTCATCCATTGTAACCACAAATTAGTGTCTGAAAACCCAGTCTCCACTGCCATAGTGTCTTCAAAGGTGGGGTTGGCTATAGCTACCATGTCATGTAGAGTCTTAATATGTGGTTTTAACGGGTTAATAGTCATGTGAGTAGTTTCTACCCAGTCTGGTGAGGTGAGCATGTCTTGTAGATAAAATGTCCCCAGTGTATTATGTGAGCCACCTCCCTTCCAGTACATTCCCATTACATATTCCCCTGCATCCTTTGGGCTGGGGTGCTCTATATTCAAAGTAAGTTTAATGGGAGTTGACCCTATGGGTTTACTCAGGGTCATTCTAGAGAGTAGAGGTTTCCCGTCTTTGTCAAGTCTGTGCAATGCAATCTGGGATCTGTAGCCCCATGGTCTACCCGTGTTCCACCCGGCAGCTTTCCATGAACTACAGTGATGTCCCCAAACTCCTCCAGTCACACAAATGTAAGGATCCTTTTTGTTAGGTATGTCTTTGTATATGGGTGCATATTGTGTTTGTGGAAATGTGCAAACAACTATGTCACAGTAATCAAAGGTGTATGTAGCTACATCTGTGTTAGAAGAGTTGTACCAGAAAGTATAAACATGATTATCTTTGGTTATGGCCACTTGTTGGGCCCAGGCAAAATGTAGCAGCATAAGAAAACACAAGACACATAACAAATTCATGTTTCAGCAGGAGTAGCCTCATCTGGTGCAGGCACTTTCTTGCAATGCGAGGCGTGTATCCAAGAACTTTTTCCAGCTAGCTTAACTGACGTTGCCGTAATCAGGAGCACTTGGTAAGGGCCATCAAATCTCGGCTCTAGGGTGTGTTTCCTGAGAAACTTCTTGACCATAACCCAATCACCGGGGAGCAGCTTGTGTGTACCTGTATTCGACTCAGGATCTGGAATAGAAGAAAACACTTGGGCATGTATTTTGGTCAAGGCATGTGAGAGGGCAGTCACATAGTCTACCATAGCATCTGACTGGATCTGAAGTTTTTGGGGAAAGTAACAACCTAGCCTGGGTGCTGTACCAAACAAAATCTCATATGGTGATAGGCTATATTTTCCCCTAGGAGTGTACCTTACGCTAAACAACGCCAGTGGGAGACTCTCGGGCCAGGGCATGTTAGTTTCCTGTGACATTTTAAGCATTCTGGCTTTCAAAGTGCCATTCATGCGCTCTACCTTACCACTACTCTGTGGGTGGTATGGTGTGTGGAATGCAAGGGTCACCCCCAGTGCTGACCAGACTTCCCGTGTTAACGAGGCAGTGAAGGAGGTCCCTTGGTCACTTTCAATCACTTCTGGAACTCCATATCGACAGACAATTTCCGTCAAAAGGTACTTGGCTGTAGTCCTCGCGGTGAGATTAGTCACTGGGAAGGCCTCTGGGCATCCTGAAAACATATCCACTATGACTAGTGCATATTCGTAACGTCCACTCTTTGGCATTTGAATATGGTCAATTTGGATCCTCTGGAAGGGATATTGTGGCTTGGCTAGGTGGTTAGGTGCGGTCTTGATAATCTTTCCAGGATTGCACTTAGCACATATAGTACAAGACTTACAGTAATTCTGGGTTAAGGTAGTGATGCCTGGTGCTTCAAAATACTTGTCAATCAAGGAATTCATCAGATGTTTTGACAGGTGGGCTGGCCCATGGGCCCACTGGACCACCGCTGGGTACATACTTCTGGGAAGGCAAAACTTAAGATTGATGGTGTAAACATCATCACGGAGTACAGCTCCTTTGTTCTTCCAACCTTGTTTCTCCTGGGGAGTAGAAACATAGAAACATAGAATGTGACGGCAGATAAGAACCATTCGGCCCATCTAGTCTGCCCAATTTTCTAAATACTTTCATTACTCCCTAGTCTTATCTTATAGTTAGGATAGCCTTATGCCTATCCCACGCATGCTTAAACTCCTTTACTGTGTTAACCTCTACCACTTCAGCTGGAAGGCTATTCCATGCATCCACTACCCTCTCAGTAAAGTAATACTTCCTGATATTATTTTTAAGCCTTTGTCCCTCTAATTTAAGACTATGTCCTCTTGTTGTGGTAGTTTTTCTTCTTTTAAATATAGTCTCCTTCTTTACTGTGTTGATTCCCTTTATATATTTAAATGTTTCTATCATATACCCCCTGTCTCGTCTTTCCTCCAAGCTTTCCTCCAAGATCCTTTAACCTTTCCTGGTAAGTTTTATCCCGCAATCCATGAACCAGTTTAGTAGCCCTTCTCTGAACCCTCTCTAAGGTATCAATATCCTTCTGAAGATCGGTCTCCAGTACTGTGTACAATACTCCAAGTGAGGTCTCACCAGTGTTCTGTACAATGGCATGAGCACTTCCCTCTTTCTACTGCTAATACCTCTCCCTATACAACCAAGAATTCTGCTAGCATTTCCTGCTGCTCTATTACCTTGTCTGCCTACCTTTAAGTTATCAGAAATAATCACCCCTAAATCCCTTTCCTCATATGTTGAGGTTAGAACTCTATCAAATATTCTGTACTCTGCCCTTGGGTTTTTAAGTCCAAGATGCATTATCTTGCACTTATCCACATTAAATGTCAGTTGCCTCAATTCTGACCATTTTTCTAGTTTACCTAAATCATTTGTCATTTGGCTTATCCCTCCTGGAACATCAACCCTGTTACATATCTTAGTATCATCAGCAAAAAGACATACCTTACCATCAAGAGTAGCAGCAGCTTGTTGTTCCTTCAGAAGCCTAAGATCTGTAGGCAATGTCTGCATAGTATAGATGGGTACTGTATCTGTGGCCACTCTTCTGTCCACTTCCCATCCTTGCCGTACTGCTTCCTTAGCTGCCTGATCAGCTAAGTGGTTGCCCCGTGTTTCTTCTGAGTCTAGCCGTCCGTGGGCTTTTACCTTTAGTACTGCCACCTCTGCTGGAAGTTCTAAAGCATCCATCAGTTCTGCAATGGCTGCCCCATGTTTCACCGGTTTTTACCGGTAGCCGTAAGAAATCCTCTTGTTTTCCAAATTAGACCAAAGTCATGTGCTACTCCCAGGGCATATCTTGAATCTGTGTAGATATTGACACGTAGACCTTCAGACAATTTGCAGGCCACAGTTAGGGCTGTTAGCTCGGCTTCTTGAGCAGACTTAGTTGGTTGTAGGGCAGCTGCTTGTAATACTTGACATCCTGTGGTGACTGCATATCCATTGTGGTATTGTCCTTGTTCATCAGCAAATCTTGAGCCGTCCACAAATAGTGTTTGGTCTGGGTTGAGTAATGCAGCTTCATAAACAGTTGGCAGGTGCGTAGTTTCCATTTTCATTTGTTCAAAACAATCATGAGGAGTATCTAGGTCGCAGTCTATGATGAGTGGGTCCTCACAGACTTCTGTGTGGTACCTAGGGTACCCTGCTGTACAGTAATTTATAGTCTTTTTGCTGATCCCCACAGAGGTCAGTTGTTCCTGGTTCATCTGACTCCAGGTCTTGGCCATCGGGCCTAGGTCTTTCCACAAGGTGTCAGGGGATCTGGTGAGAGATATGTGTGGGACAGCTGTTTCCCAATGGTGGTAGAGATGTGTCACATTCTCTGGAAGATGAACTAAGATGAACCTGTGGGGTCCCATAACAAGTCAGTCAGGGTAATTTGAATTTCCTTGAGCTGGAACAATTCTTCCTCATAGTTCATATCAGGGCCTGGTCTGTCCTTAAACCACAAGGTGCAGTGAAGTAGGGCCTCTGATTGTTCATCATGTGGAGGTGCAAGTACAGGCAGCTGCAAATCCGCTCGAACCTCTGGGTTGATGTCCAGACTATACCAATACTGCACAATTCCCCCCTTGGGAAGTGGCAGAAGAGTGGCCGGGTTCAAGGAGAAACACCGTTGGAGCTTCACATTGTCAGGTAACAGTAAAGATGTTTGTAGACGAAGGTGACGTTGAGAGGAAAGGTGCTTTGGTTGAACTTGTTGTAGGATAGCAGTAATGTCATGAGGGGCCAACACAGTGAGGTGGTGACCAAGAACAAAATCATTAGTCTTATCCAAAAGGGCACTGGCAGCGAACACCGCTCTGAGGCAGGAGGGACTACCCCTAGCCACGGGGTCAAGCATGCAGGAAAAATAGCCAATAGGTCGCTGTCTTGAGCCATGTTTTTGGGTTAGGACTCCGGAAGCATGTCCTGATTTTTCTGAGACAAACAGATTGAAAGGTAATTGGTAGTTTGGGAGGCCCAAGGCAGGTGCTGAAGCAAAAGCTCTTTTCAGGTTGCGGAAACAGGCAATAGCTTCTTCAGTGAGATGGAAGGGCTCACTCCTGAGGGTGTCATAGAGTGGCTGCATGAGCTTTGAGGCTTCCGGTATCCAGGACCTGCAGTATGTAATAAGACCCAAAAAGGCATGTAGAGTCTGGTGTGCTGCAGGTAGTGGGAGTTGCAAAATAGCTTGTACACGTTGAGAAGTTAAATGTCTGGTGCCATGGGAAAGACAATGTCCCAAGAAGACCACGGAGGGCCAGCACCATTGTAGCTTGGATTTGGAGGCTTTGCAACCAGCCTCAGCGAGGAAACATAGGAGATCTTCTGAGTCACGTTCAGCAACAAGTAAATCAGGAGCACAGAGAAGGAGATCATCAACATATTGAAGTAGAACGACATCAGAGTGAGATTTCTGCCAGGGCTCCAGAACCAAAGTCATTGCATGAGCGAACTGTGTGGGTGAATTCTGGGCCCCCTGAGGCATGACAGTCCAGGTGTATTGTTGTCCTTCGTGGGTGAAGGCGAAGAGGAAACGACAGGAAGGGTCAAGAGGCACGCTGAAAAAGGCATTAGCTAGATCCACTACAGTGAAAATTGTGGCAGTAGGTGGAACCTGGGACAAGAGAGTGTGTGGATTTGGAACAATAGCAGTGTCTTTGACAGTCACTTCATTAACAGCACGAAGGTCCTGCACCATCCGGTACTGGTCGGGTTGGCCTTTAGCAGTTCTCTTTTTGACAGGGAAAAGTGGTGTATTACATGGAGATGAGCACTTGATGAGGGCACCTTTGGCAAGTAGGCTTTCAACTTGTTTGGTGATAGCTTCAGCTTGTGCTGGCTTTAGAGGATACTGCGGCCTACGGGGAGGCAGTGCTCCAGGCAGGAGCTTGACCACGACTGGGGGCACCTGTAAACGTCCGATGTCATCCGGGCCGGTGGACCAAAGTTCTTGGGGGATACGGTCCAGAGCACTGGGGGTTCGTGAGACCCGTGCACTCCCTGTATTGTCAGTGAGGTTTAACAATATGGGGAGGGAACAGAGTACAGAGGTGTCTTTTTGCGATAAGGATGTTGTTAACTCGACTTGACCATCAGCAGTAAAGGTAATGGATGCCTGGAGCCGAGAGAGAACATCAGCACCCAGGAGGTTAATGGGGCAAGTAGAGGAAACAACAAACCGGGAGAGTATGTGTGAACCTACGTGCAGAAGTTTAGTAAGGGGGCTACTGCAGGGTGTACCATCCACCCCAACGCAGGAGACATCGGTGTCAGATAAGAAGGATGGGTCTGGCAGGTCTTGCTCCCTAAGAACACTACGGGCTGCACCTGTGTCAACTAGAAATTTAGTTGGATGACCCTCTACGGGGAGAACTACAGTAGCTAAGGGCCCTCCCCCATCCCCCGCAGACACTGCCATGGCAGGGGTTGCTGACACAGGCTTGCCGGTGACCTATTGCAAGAAATCTAAATGGGCCTGATCTGGTCCCTGATACCGGCGGGAAGTGGAGGGAGGGTTACTAGACTGCATGGAAGGACGGCCTGGACGGTTACTGTGGCGAGGTAGTGACTGACTATCTCGGAAATCGTCTGTGTCAAACCCATCAGCGGAAGCCGAAGGGTATGCACGGGCCTCTGATGCAGGGAGCTGGGCCTGGATATATTCAGGAGGAGGAGGAGGAGGAGGAAGCTGAGGTAACTGTGGATGGGGCAGGGCAGGGAGGTAACTAGTGGAGGGGAAGCTAAAGCCGGTAACATGTGGACTTGGGTACCGGGGAAGTTGTGGGCGGATTACTCTGGGGTGTGGGCAATCTCTTCTGAAGTGGCCGGGTTGATTACAGTTAAAACAGGTCCGGATTGTCGTGAGGGTCCGGTCCCGGGGAGAGGGAACAGATGTAGGCTGTGTTTGGGGTAACTGAGTGTATTGTTGAGAGAGTATCTGGGGAACCTGGTTAGGACCGGTAATTGGTGCGGAGGTAGTATACATCAGAGGGCTAGCTCTCCGTTGTGTGGGTTGCAAAACAGATTCTGAACCCTTGGCTACCAGTAAGAGTGTATCAAGTGGAATAATTCTGTACTCTGGGCGAGCTAAAATTAACCCCTTACGAATGTGTTCCCTAAGGCCTGCCACGAAGGCTGCGGATAACATCTGAGTGTGTGCTTTATTATAGGTACTGAACCCTAAGTCTGAGAAAGTCTGAGTCAGTCTAGAGTGATATTTCTCAACAGTCTCAAGTTTATCCTGTATTATGTCATTTATGCAAGTAGCCTGATCTGCTAGTTTATCCTGTGCCCAAGCTCGGAGCTGTTCACAGAAAATTTCACCAGAATGAAAATCTGTATCAGAAGTAAGTGGAGCATCATTAAAACTCCGTTCCATGATTGGCCAATATGCATCCCCAGCCTTTATTTCACACAAACTTATGAGATCCATGCAGCGGAGTATGTTTTCCGAATCTGAGCCATCCTGCGGAAAAAGGGCATGGGGTGTTTCTCAGGATCAGGGAGTGATGTGACAAGGGTAGCGGCTTGGGAAGGGTTGAATGTGACATACATGGGTGGTGCACCATCCGCTCCATGGTTAATCTGGGTATAACCTTGGGGGATAGAGTGCCGTTGGGGGAGCCTATTTCCCCCTGGGCGAGGTGAAGCCTGTTCAACCACAACAATCTCCTCAAGTACTGCTGGGCTGCGGTGAGGAGTAGTCTCGGGGGTAGCCGTGGCTGGAGCGGCAGGGAGACCGGTGACGGGAGAGGTAGTTGGGTGGAAGCCCGAGGCCTGGGGAGAAACACCCACTGCATAGGGTTGATCCGACGTCACCGACACTTCAGATCCAACCACCATGATTGGGCAACTGGAGTTGGCGGGAGAAACATGAGGGACCAATGCCATGGATGGGGTGGCTGCGGGGGCCGGCTGTGGTGGGCGTGAGAGGTGGGTGTTAAGGACATGAGCAAGAGCAGAGATTGGATCGGAAGGTTCGGGGAGGGTAACGGGAGGCGGAGAAGGGGTTGGAGGATCAGGAGGAGGAGAAGGTAAATCAGCGGGAGGCGGAGTAGGAATGGCGGAATTAACCAAGGAAGTAACAGCGGAGAAGAGGGCGGATATTGAGGTAGACAGGTCATTGGCGATGGTTGGGTCAGGAGTCACTGAGGGAGGGGTCGGAGGGTTGGGAGCAGGGGGCTGGGTCGCGACAGTGAGGGTAGAGATTAGGGACGGCAAATCAGCCGGGAGGGGACAACGAGGTAGAAGGGGCAGAGACATCGGGAGGTGGTGACACTGGAGAAGGGGTTGGAGGGGTGGGAACGGGGGGCTGGGTCAGAGCGGTGAGGGCAGTGATTAGGGACGGCAAATCAGTCGGGAGGGGACAACGAGGTAGACTGGGCAGAGACATCGGGAGGTGGTGACACTGGAGAAGGGGTTGGAGGGGTGGGAACGGGGGGCTGGGTCAGAGCGGTGAGGGCAGAGATTAGGGACGGCAAATCAGCCGGGAGGGGAGGGGACAACGAGGTAGAAGGGGCAGGGGCATCGGGAGGTGGTGGCGGTGTGTGGATAGCAGGAGGATCAACCTGGAGGATGGAAGGGGTGCCTGGGAGTGTTGTGGGAGGATGGAGTGAGGCAGAAAGGGCGGCTACTAGTGATGCAAGACCAACGGAAGGGGAGGAGGTAGAGGGAGGGCCAGCTGTGATGGTATGTGAGGGAGCGGAGGCAGGGGGGCCGGAATCAGCGGGCTGGACAAGATTCATGAGAGTAGGGATGAGGGATCTTTAGAGGGGGGAGAAGAAGGGGAATGAGAAGAAGAAGAAGGCAGGGTGGGTAAAGGGGTATGGGTCTTGGGACAGGTCACTTTCGAAAGGCTAGCAAGGAAGGAGGAAAGGTCTAAGTCCGGAGGTATAGGAGAAGGGGGGTCTGTAGAAGAACAGGGGTCTGGAGGAACGGGGGCGGTGGGATGGACAAGGGTCGAGGGGGGTGAGGGAGCGGGTGTCGTTAGAGAAGGGGTAATCGAGGTGGAGAGGGAATGAGAGGAGGGGGAGGAAGCTTCGATGGGTGAGGTAGGAGCGGTCGGGACGGGATCTTGGCGAGTATTTGGTGTAGAAGCAGGCACTGGGAGACGTGGCGGGGACAGGGAGGCGGGGGAACATCAACAGACGTAACGGGAGAAGGGCTGATGGAGGGGGCTGGGTCAAAAGGGGGTTGGTGCATAGGAGTGGGTGGGAACGAATGGAGTGGCACTGGATAGTAGTAAGCACCGTCTGCACCGAGTACAGGGCACAGGGGGGTGGGGGCTAAAGGCACACCCCCGAGGGGTGGGGTCTGTGCAGTGACGGGGGAAGCAGGGCGGGAATTTACTGTCGTGCTCTGGGCGCCATCATAGGGCGGTGGCCGCGGACAATGGAAAAAACATCATCATTGTTAACACTCCTATGGTACACGTATACAGTTTGCCCTTCCAAATTCAACTCTTCCTCGACCCACCCTTCCCGTTTTAGACCTCTAGCTACTCGATACCAAGCCTCTGCAACCTTTGTGAGCCCATTGTCCAACAGCAACCCTTCCTTATCTATGAGCAACTTCCTCCAAAACTCAGGTTGCAATCTCCCACTGGGCGGCATCTGGAAGCCACACACCTTAGCAATCTTTTTAAGTTTTAACATTGCATCTTCCCCCGCCCTTTCTTTCACAATGTCACAAGCCAACAAGCCCTTAGCAGGTCTAGCATGTTCCTGCCCCATCTTAAATAATCGGAGTGAGCCACGTGTTAGGGACAGATATACAGAGGAGATACAGGGGAGAAGAAAAAGGAATGTCTACAGTGCTCGACTGCCACGAGGACTTGAGTCCCGTGCGTCTTCCCAAAACGTAGACTAGTCACGGGGGTCCGCCCACCCGGGGTGGTGGTCACGGACCGGAGCGAGTGAGCGTGGGTGACTAACACAGCTCTGGGCAACAAACACAGGAGAGATAAAGGACAAAGGAAAAGATGAACGTGGCTACGCTAACGAGAAGACATTTGCAAAAGTCACATACATAGAGATGAGCGTAAACCCCGGAATCCAGAACTAGCCACACTATACACACACACACACCAAGGGTACCCACACTGTAACAACAATTAAACAAAAACCACAGAATGACAGAGAGTAAAATGGCCATGTACATGTTAACACCACTAGTACCAAATAGTTAAAATGTAGCAATCCCCAGCCCTCCCCCACCAGGCTGGTCCCGTTATAACACAAGTACCAATGAAATACTGCAATAATCAAACAAAATCCCAGCCCCACCGGCTGTAATGCGTTCCCTGCCCGCTAGGCAGTCAAGCTAAAATAAAATCCCAGCCCCACCGGCTGTAATGCGTTCCCTGCCCGCTAGGCAGTCAAGCTAAAATAAAATTCCAGCCCCACCGGCTGTAATGCGTTCCCTGCCCGCTAGGCAGTCAAGCTAAAATAAAATCCCAGCCCCACCGGCTGTAATGCGTTCCCTGCCCGCTAGGCAGTCAAGCTATCGTCTTTTAAAAGGGGAAAACACACACACCGGCCGTCACACACATACAAACAAGTACAGGAGGCAGATAGACAATCGACAGGTTCGTTTTAAAAAGGCAAACCGGATGAGCTAATTACCTGTCTCTAGTAGCCTTCTGGAAGCCGGAAGTGGACTCGGAGACAGACCGACACAAAACAGGAGAATAACACAGTCAACGGCTGTATTATGGAGGTGATCAGGCTCCGCTTGTCCCACTTTCCGGAGGTCCGCTCCGGTCCGTTGGTTCCGGCCCTCCAAACCGGCCCTCCGGTGGCCCCACGTTGGGCGCCAATTGAAATGGAAAAATCAATCAAAGGTATTGATTATTTCTTTGTGTATCTGCCCCTTGCCAAATCAATGAAACAATGCGTGCACGCTCCCTGAAGTAATTCACACCAGACACAGGTTCCAGGTTGTTGAATAACTTGAGGAATGTTTATTCAGAGGGGATGGCAAGTCCCTTTTAAAGCAAAATTACATCATAAGCATTGTCAGAGGTAACATGAAATAATACATCAATAATTGGTTAGGTGTTAAGTGGTCTTCCTAATGCTTTGCCTACTGAGGGTGATGTCACCAGGACCATGAGGGTCTCCCACGGTTTCCCGGCGCCATCTTGATGCATGAGGTAGTTAGTCGGTGTTAAAGGGGCAGGGGGAGGAGGGGGTTAGAAGCTTCTAGCAGCCATCTTGATTAGAGCACGTGTGTATAGCTTTATATATGATATATCGTGGAATGAGTAAATAGACATTTTCACTAACTAGGAAATATGTGCAGACCTTATTTCCACAACATAAACTACAGAGCAAATTCAAATAGCACACTGACAGCAGTCTGCTCTTTTAAATATCTAGGTATGTTGCTAGACCCCAATCTATCCTTTGGCCTTCACATTGAAAAAATCTCTTCAAAACTTTACCCAAAACTAGATTCCCTGTACAGAAACAAATCCTGCCTAAGCCCTACAGTAAGGATAGTGCAACAAATGCTAATGCCAGTTATTGATTATGGGGATGTAATGTATGCACCCGCACCGCAAACACACCTTAATAAAGGTAATATGGTATATAATTAATTCTGCCACTTTATACTAGAATGTAGTTACTTTACCCACCACTGTGACATGTTGAAAGAGCTAAACTGTCTGCCGCTGGAATCCTGACGCACTCTTCATCTTTCCAGCCTTGTGCATAAGAGCATTTCTGGGAAGCTCCCACCCTCCCTGAGTAAAATGCTCTCCCCAGCTGTCCCCACCTCCTATAACCTACTAGCACGATATTTAGCATACCGCAATACAAAAATAAAGTGGCTCGATCCTCCTAGAATAACCTCAGGGACACAGTCAAATCTTCATTCAAACTAAAATATTTTAAGAGATCTATGGCAATATGCCTCAGCACAGAATGCACCTGTCATGGTTGAATATATTTATTACCTGTTTTGTATTAAATATATATATGTGTGTATATATATATATATATATAGTTTGTATATTGTATTTTTGTAATATTGTATCCTATTGTAACAATGCAATGTTTTCTGGAACCAGGACATACTTGAAAACTAGAGAAAACTCAATGTATCCATCCTGGTAAAATATATTTTATAAATAAATAAATTAATAAATAAATAAAATACACCATAGTTAGAAAAAATTGTGTGTTGTAGATAGTTATTGTGAACATATGTTAGGAAATGCTAGAAATTAGTTTATATATATTTCAACAACAAAGATGTGTGAATACACCTGGTCCACAAGCTGGGGTTTCACATTGGGTGAAATATATAGAGGTCAAAATGTAAAGTGAATTTGAAATTTAAGGCCAAAATAGCCAAATTGAAAGCATAGCTAACTCAAAGATGTTTCCTAATAAGGCTATTTGGGCCTTAAATTTCAATATTTCAAATAAACTAAAAATGTACACTTTAATAAGTAATCATGAATAATACTGTTTTTACACATTTACCCACTGACATCATGTTACCCCTCACATTACTGCTTTGTGATTTTAATTTCTTTAATTTAATTCAAGTTATCTTTAAATTGGAATCCTGCTGAACATCATATCAATTAGTGAATACTTACTGAGACAAAAAGGACTTTTTTCTACTTACCTTTTCTTGTTCAGATAAAATACAAAATGGGAGATTTATAAAGACAAAAACTGACAGAGTCAAAGTGATAGAAATTCTTTTGAGGTGTATTAGGAACAATGCTTCTTAAATATTCTTCCTCAAAGACAATGAGGATGTTGTGTGCTAAATAAGTGATAACATGTTCCGACACAGCCCCAGCAAATGAGAGTGCACATAATACCAGCACTCCTGAGCATTCTTTGTCCAAAATAATGTATTTGTTTTTACCTATGCCTACATAAAAATTCAATAGTTATTTTTATATTGCCAAAAGAAAGCTATAGCCTACATTCTCAGCATGATTTATTATTACTCATCTCCAATAAAATAGCTTTGAAACACGTGGTGGGTCAGAATATAAAAATATTTATGAGATGGTATGTAGATATATATATATATATATATAATACACAAGATCCAGCACACTCACCTATCCGCTGGATCTTGTGTTTTGTATTATTTGGCCCCCAGCAGCACCCCCATTTATGAATGTTCAGGTGCGTGCAGCCAACCCCCTCTTGTTTCATATATATATATATATATATATATATATATATATATATATATATATATATATATATATATTGAAATAAGCACATACAGAAGGATCTTTTAGAGTTCTGCAAATAATATTTATTTTAAAAAGTTGCAAGATGAACACTGTGCAGGAAATATGCTACACTGTATCAAACACTGAATAATCTTAGTAGTAGCAGATACAGCAATTAAAATTCATACTGTAAATTTGTTCTTAACGGTAAATTAATTTCAGCTGAACCTGGGGTGTAAGTATGAACCACTAAGCCCTGGTGCAAAATTAAAATCGAGCCATCCACCTTTGCAGTACTCTCGAGTAGAATATGTGTGGTAGCTGAATGTGATATGTGTATGTAGAGTTGGCTGAGTGTGATTGTGTGTGTGGTTGGCTTAATGTGATTGTGTGCGAGGGCTAGCAAAGTGTGTTTGTGTGTGGAGTTGGCTAAGTGTGATTGTGTGGAGGATTTGGCTGAGTGGGACTGAATATGGAGTTGACTGAGTGTAATTGTATGTGGGACTAACTGATTGTAATTGAGCCTGGTCTTTTTGTGAGCCTAATTCATGTGAGTGTAATGTAATATATTTATAAGCACTCCTCAGCTGTATTTAAATACATCATATACGATATATGTTCTGTTTTATTTTTATAGGGATACTCATGTATATTTTTATGTAGCTATATATTATATATATTTTTATATTGTATATTTTGTTTATCTGGAAAGGAACGATAGAGGAACTACAAAATTTTTTCTGCTTTTTAAATAATAATCAATGGGGAATAGCTCTTACTACAGAACACAGTAGAGAAAAGGTGAATTTTTTGGATTTAACTATTTATGTAGAGAATAACTTACTAAAAACTAAAACATTTTTTAAAAAAGTTGACGTGAATAATTATATTAGTCTCAAAAGCTGCCATTTTTCCCCCTGGCTGAAAAATATCCCAAGATCACAATTTCTAAGAGTCCGGAGAAATTGCACAGATATAGATGTCTTTAAAAATCAAAGCTATAGAATTAAGAATCAGTTTGTAGAAAAGGGGTATGAAAATACAATATTGCAAAATATTATGAAAGAAGTAGAAGAGACAGATCGACAAACTCTTCTAGAATATAAACCTAAGAAAGATGAAAGTTTTAAAGAGATTTCTTTTATCTGTGATTTTAATCAAAATAACAACAAAATAAGAAGAATAATGAGAAAGCATTGGCCTATTTTAAAGAATGATCCCAAACTACATGGCATACTACCTGACCAACCTAGAATTATATATAGAGGTGCTCCCAATTTAAAACGCTTTTTAACAAATAATTGCATAAAAGAAAAAAAATCAATCCCGTTCTTTCAAAAACAAGGTTTTTTTGGGTGCGGTCAATGTTTGGCTTGTAGAAATACTAAAAGTGATAGGAGGCACCTCACATCCTTTGAAAATCCTCAAAACAAAAAAGAATATAAGTTAAAAACGATGACTACATGTTTCTCTAAAAGAGTTATTTATATCTTACAGTGTCCATGTGGTCTGTACTATGTGGGGAGGACAAAACGTGCCCTACATGTACACATTAATGAACATGTGAGAAATATCAGAAAAGGTTACGATAAACATAATGTGTCCTTGCACTTTAAAACATTACATAATAGTGACCCTACCCTTTTAAAATTTTTTGCTATTCAAAAAGTAGAAATGAATTGGAGAGGAGATAATGAGACAAAAAAATTAGGTCAAATTGAAATGAAATGGATTTTTAATCTCAATACCCTTGCTCCGTTTGGTCTGAATGTAGATTTTGAGTTATGCCATTTTTTATAACTCATTTTTCTTTTATATATATCTTTTAAACAGTTTTGATATATGAGATTATGCAGATTAGGGATATTTTATTATAATATATTCTTTATATTGTATTTTTATATTGTATTTTTTCATATTTATTACTTGAAATTAGGAACTTATTATATATGCCTTATACTTAGAAATCCGATTTTAGGAACATATTATATTTATTTTCCGTTTTAATATGGGTTTAAAATAAGGATTTATATATTTGTTTTATATTTGTTTTTTATTGTTGTGCTATTAATACCCCTTTTATTCTTTTGTTTGAGCTATGTAAGATGGCTCTCTTTGGAATTTTCTATTTCATATACTATGCAAAAATGAGTTCGATTGTATGAAGAACAGTGGAGCATGCTGGGAATTGTAGTATCAATTTGAAACCGGAAGTGACGTATCGGCGGTTTCGAGCCGACCCGGAAGTTGACGTCACAATGCCAGACCGGAAGTGACGTCACAGCGCCAAACCAGAAGTGACGTCATGACGCCAAACCGAAAGTGACGTCCGAAAAAGGCGCAAAAGGAAGATATATAAACAAACACTAAGGATATCCACAAACACAGACTGAGGAAGCCGAAAAGGACGGCGAAACGCGTTTCTGGATAAAGGAGAGAGAGGATTCTTTTTATTCATATGTATATTTTATTAATGTTTATTTTATGTATTAATAAATATTTTTGTTAGCTATTTTTATTCCATCTCCTCTCCATTTTTGTGGTATCCATAAGAGGGAAGTGCTATCTGGTTATTGACATCCATGCCTACAATACTTAGAGCCAGTTTAAAAGGCTCTAAATAAGGTGAGCAATTTGAGCTTATACATCCTATCTGACTGCTTTTTTACTTTGATTATACCATCTGCACCAAAGAATTCTTCTTTTCTATGTTTTATTTGGAGATATAATTTATCAACAAAAGAAAAGAAGAACGCTCCTGTCCCTAGGTTTTATTGCCTACCTTTAAAGGCAAAGAAGCTGTTGTGTTTAGAGCCTATATCCTCAGAAAAGGCTCTTTCAAATGTGAGTTTTATTCTTTCTATTTATTGGATATATTTACAAACGTATCAGACAATACTACTCTATATATCTTTTTCTGTTTATTTTCACATATATACCCCATATATACTGTGAGGGGTAAGTGTATTATAATTTAAAATACTTTTTTAGCGCTGCACTCACATCAAGCTGTGTTTGAGGTCTTTTTGCACTTTGTTCACTACTTGATATTGTTTTTTTGTATGGTATATATTGTTATGCAGCACTCCACTTTTTTCCACGTGTGTTTGGCATTATGTGTGGGGTTTGGTTGAATGTGATTGTGTATGTGTGTCTGGTTAGATGTGATTGTGCATGAGGAGTGGCTGAGTGTGATCGAGTGCTAGGTTGACTAAATGTGGGGGTATGAGTGTATTGTTATCAATAAAATATATTTTTTCCCCCTTTTGCATAACTTGCAAAGATGGATGTAAAATCCCTGGTGATATACCCGGGGTAGGATACTTGGTGGTTGTCCATGTGGTGACCACATCCTTGGTGGTCCAGTGAGGAGCAAGCTTAGGCTCCCCTTGACAAAGATAATGCAAAGGCCCAGTTGCATTAGTGACAGATGCAACTCTGGTAGTTCTGCCACTGAGATAAACCCAAATTCACATATACATAAAAAGAAAATACACTCATACTGGCCAATTTACTAGAGTATTTTTGTGTTTAGTGTTTGGTATTTTGGTAAAGATACATCAAATTAATTTATTAGGGTTTATACTGTGGCTGGCAGAAAAAAAATGGGACTACTAATATAAAAAATAAACACAACTGCTAAAAAATACAGAACTGAAGTAATAAAAAAAAATTAAATAAAAACAAAAAAACTATTCATACCATTCAAGATAAATTTGAGCTTTTCAAATGACAATGATTTTCATGTGTTCTTGCTGACTCAAAGAATCTTCAGTTCACACTCCTGTGTTGCTTGCCTAGTAATTTATATAGTGACATCACTGGGCAAGAATTTAGTTTGTTTGAGGATGCTCTGTGATTTGTTGACTTTGCAAGCCAAGTTAACACAGTGAAATTATTCGCTGATTTGAGAGATCTTAGATTTAGAACTCCAACGAAATGGCTTCAAGGTCTGGATTATTTATTTGCATTGTTTTTAAAGTACACCTTAGTTAAAAAAAAAATTCTGTCTATATGTTCAGGGTTTTTTGCAATCTTTTTTTTGTTTTACTATTTTAGCACACGTTACAATGTTTTTTAACTGTGCTTCACTGATATATTAACAATGCTATTATGACAGGCTGATTTTGTAACAGGAGATGTGTATGTGTAATTAAATAATCTTGCCATTTTCTTAAAAAGAGACTCTTCAACCACAAACATAATATGTCAGGTAAAGTATCATATGCACAACAAACTTCAGCACTATAAGTAAAAACCTGCACCCTAGAGCGATGTGATAAACATTTGAGGGGTAGCTTACCCCATGTTATCTTGATAAAATCGTGTACGTCCAATACATAAAAGGGAAAATAAAATAGATACAATATAGTGCATATGGTAATAAAATTGGAGTATTTAGTCTTGATAATTGGATCACTAACATTTAATATATATATAGGCTGTGTAAACATGGCTTGTAGGCTCTTAGGGGAGCATCACACCACTCCTCTAATCTGATGTTCATGATGAACACCATTGCCATAAAGGGATATATGTGGTCTAAAACAATCACTAGGTAGGTGGTATGTGTCAAAGTAGCTTCCACATGAGTACCAGGACCTACAATTTCCCAGCAGAACATTTTCCAGAGCATAACACTGTCTCCACCAGCCTCAATTCTTCCCATAGTGCCTTCTGCTGCCATCTCTACCCTAGCTAAGTAGCATAATACATTATTATTATTATTATTTTATTATTTATATAGCGCCAACAAATTCCATAGCGCTGTACATGCACCTCTCCATCCACCTGATCTAAAATAATAAATATTCATCAGACCAGGAAACCTTCTTTCATTGCTCCGTGGTCCAGTTCTGATGTTCACATCCCCATTGATGACTCATCTTTTCGCAAATACAAAAAATTACTGTTATGCATCACATGCATATCTCAAGGTAGACATTGAAAGGAGATACACTCACAGCTAGTGTCTAATATTTTGACTGTGTAGATCTGTCTGTGTCTGTATGTGCGTCAGTGCCTGTCTGTGTGGTTCTGTGCCTTTGTGTGCTTGCATATGGATGTGTGTGTGTTTGCCCATCTGTGGTTATGTGTGTGTGTGTGTGTGTGAAAAGAGATGTGAATGTTTTAAGATGCATGTTAAGGGGTTGAGCTGTGGACCGGCGGGAGAGCAGTTTGTGAAGAGTCCAGGGAAAGAGGTCCTGCACTAATTTGTACAAAAAGTTTCAAATACAGTTTTCAGTAAATTGCAAATGACTGATGAGTAAATAAGCCTTAGTGTCCTATAAAATGAGCAATGCAATTTCTAGATTATTATTGCAAAGGATTTAACAAGTGTAATACTCATGCATAGTGATGTGTAGCAAGGAGTCAGTCAGAGATTGATTGATTCATATGTAAATGTAACAGCTTTCGAACAAAATAAGAATGTTAATGTATATTTATTTTTAAACTGGGCACCAGCTTACATAAATTGATCTTTTATCTTGTGCATTAATACAAGCGTAGGTGTATTACAATTTACTTTGACAGGTGTATAATAATAAAAATGGAACTCATTATTTGAATATCTGTGCGTGTTTCTCGTACAAAGCATTTACGCATTACTTGTAATAAATTATTGGAAGTCTACAATTGTGAACTCTATCCGAACGAATCAAAATATGTTTCTTAGTAAGGCTTCACATGTTAATATACTTCAGCAAAATCATTTTGTAAGCATGACATAGTATAAATATGGATATGAAAAAACTCCATATATATAGGAGTCTAGCCAGCTCCCTGGTTCTGCACCCCTCCCTGTCACAGATTCCTCATCTCAGGATCCTATTTGTCCTTGTACTGCAGAGAACTCGAGAAGATTTTCCCAAGTGAGTAGCTCATTTAGCAGACATTAGGCAGTTACAGTATGACCTGCCGAATATGGGGTACATTGGCGTTGTTGGCAGGCTTATGCAATGTATGATCATATAATGTAACTAAATCCCCATTGTTTTTTGCCTAGATTAGGTGTTTTTAATAAAACTTCCAAAATCTGTCAGCACAAAAGTAGCTGTTTAGTAGATAGGGAGTGCGCTGGTTTCTCATTTTTTACTATAGTATATATATATGGAACATTCACAGGGTTCTGTGTTATTGGAGGGATGCTCTTCACCACAAGCTTTGCCGTTAACATTATCCATGGCATGCTGTGACTGTCTACACTTTCAGTGTTGGTGTTCTGGCCTTGGTTTCTGACACTCCACCTGCAGCAAAAGTCTGTTCTTGGGAAAAAAGAAACCATGTTCAGTCTGATTCTTGGTTATTATGAAGCTTTGGCCTTGGTTAGTTTGCATCTTGTTCCTGTCTCTACCCTTGCACCTTTTCTTGTCTTGCATACTATCTCCCTGGTCCTACTCTGCTCCCAGCATCATTGGATCCCCTAGCTACTAGACCTTGGCTATATTTAGCCATTTATTAGCCATTTATTAGCCATTTATTAACCTTTGCTGCTTGCCCTGACCTTGGGCCGTTTCACCTCACTTTTGCCTCCTTCTTTTGCATACCTCACTTGAACTTTGTTTATATAATTAAATTAATTTATAAAGTCCTGTGCCATGTATCCTCACCTCAAGGTTCAACCAGAGACATGTTTGTAATGGTGTGCTGTCTTACTGATATTTGGTTCCAGCTCCGGTTCAACCTACCAGGTCAGTAGTGAATGCTTATCTTGAAGCCATGATCAAAATAGCTTTCAACATAATTCAGAATCATCACACATATTCCCCTAATAAAAAAGTTGATTACTGAATGATACAAATGACCAACAGATGTTGTATTAAACGATTCCTATGCACACAATCTATGAGCATACTTGGTGTGAATGCACAATCATAAAACTCTAATGGACAAAATAAATTAATGTTATAACTTATCTATCAGGATGATCCACTTCCCACAACTTTTTTAATTGTTTTAATTTTAGCAACAAAACAGGTATTCTTTAGAACCGCATATATTAAAGGCATAAATTTGCTCATTCTGGTCTATTGGTAGAGACAAAAACAAACTGGGTTTTGTGAGTGCAAATGATTGGAATGATAGATGAGGTTCATTAGTGGACAAATGTATATATTTATGCCCTTTCCCAACCTCTAATCTCCATCCTTGTCACCTCCTGCAGATGTATAGAAGTACCTATTGCCTCCCAGACTAACCTCTACCTCACATACCTGTCTCTTGCTCTCTCCTAAAGGACAGCTCTCTACTCTCTCCTCCAGCTCTGCTCCACTCCCACCTAATTTGACTTCTATTCCCTGCCCTAATGTGTTTTATACCCCACCTCCTATAGACTGTAAGTTCGTTTGAGCAGGGCCCTCTTCAACCTACCATTCCTCTAAGTTTTCTTGTAATTGTCCTATTTATAGTCACATCCCCCCTCTAATAATATTGTAAAATGCTATGGAATCTGTTGGTGCTATATAAATTGCAATAATAATAATAATACTGAGATATAAGCAGTGTTGTAGTTTTTTTTCGGATGTTCTCTCTTTATCTCTTATTCTAAAGGATATTGGAGATACCGTAGCTGTGGCTAAATAAATGCAATTCAGAACATCAATTTGTACTCACATGTGTTTATAATACTTGCATGATGCTACATTACCATGCTTCCCGCCATTACCAATCATCCCAGCAACAATCTTTAAAAAAAAAAAGAACAAAAAAAATAAATGAAAGATAATTCCTTCATACCAGTGTAATCTTTCACGAACCATTGTCAAAAATGTAATCTCCCATTCGTTTAGCATGAGGATGTCCTTGATTCAATATTTCTTGATAAACTTTTTAAATGGTTTATCTACAGGAGTCACCTCTAAAGTAATGGTAATTTTTGTAGATAAATTATTTGAAAAGTGTATACAAAAATATTAAATCATTTGAAAAGCTTGTCCAAAACTATTCAATTGGGGCCTGTTTCCATACAATATGGAAGAAGCAACTAGTTTCAAATTATGATTTTAAGCAGTAATCTTTTATTAATGTTGTGCTTATATGTAGCCAAGTTGACTGCTAATATGTGAGCTTTTTATTGACATTAACGGGCTTTAATGTATAACAGCTGGGAATTTGATTTGGAACTGGTCCTTTACTATCTGCTAACACTAAAAAGACAAGTGATAAAGGACAGAAATATTCCAATATGTGTGTTCCCATTGAGACCCTCTCAAATTAGTATCAGTAAAAATGTAGATGAAAAAATACTATGTGTTAGATGCTTAAGTGTCAAAAATGCTTTGTTTACATTTCTAACTGCTATTGCAGCTCATTTAGTTCCTCACACGGTATAAATTTAATATTTTCTACAGTATGCTGACAGAGAGATTATCCAAGAATGGTCAGGGGATTCCAGGTTTAGAACAGAGTTTATGTCCTGGAGAAAACTTTCCCTAAAATAGCATTTTCTTTACTTGGCAAACATTGTATTCTTGACAGTTAACGAATCCAAGAGAGGGATACGATTTTCTCTACACAGGGTTAAATTTGTTGAGTAAGACAAAAAAATCCAACAGATTGCATACATTTATGTAAAACTGTAATATCCTCTTCTTGCATTTTAATTTGTTTTCCTGCCTAAAAAAAAAGTGTGTTTTTTTTTTTTTTTGGCTTTTGCTTTCTTTTTGGAACATATGACTGCCTTATTATAAATTCTAAGTGAATTATACAAAAAATTTGATTTTTTTTTATGTTATGGAAAATAAAATGCTTAAATGCATTTATGTCAATATGTCTTGCCTTATTGCTTTCTTTTTGCCACATACCCCGCTGTCATATTGCATTGCATGCTGTCAATTGTCCCTCACATTTATAGTTGCATATCATTACATTCCCCCATATATTTTCACCTTTCAACAAATATTTTTCATATTGCCTATTTATGGCTATGTTGACCAAATATATACGATCCCATATATTGTTGCATATTCACCAACTACTATTAAATAATGAATTTGAAGGAATGATAGCTAGGAAGAGTCTAACAGAATGAGTTATGGACTTCCATAGGAACAGTGCTGCCTATGAGAAGAAAAGGTAAGAGTATGGAGTATGAATGTTTTTGTAAGGATCAGAATTTTAAATTGAACCCTACAATTTATAGGAAGACATAGTGAAGGTGAGTGTTATGCTACAAGGGTTTTTGGAATTGGAACTCAACTGCAGCTTGTAGAACTCCTTAATTACAATATAAATGAAACGGAGAATCTTCCAAATTATCAATACTGTAGCTTTAAGCAAAGAGGTTATTTAAGGCAATTAGAGAATTAAATGAAGTTTTAATGATTGCAATAAATTTTAGTAACTGTGAATAATAGGATATAGGTAATAATTCACTAAGAAGAAACTGTAGATTATGGCAAGCAAAACACAGTTCATTAATAAGTAAATCCTCAGAGATGATTTTAATAGTATACTTAAGCTTGATGGGAGTTATCTTCCATAGGAATAGCATGCAGTCAGCAGTGAAGATTTTAGCAAACAAGAAACAATTCAGTTATAACTGAGTCTCCAGAGAATAGAATGAAAATTATACTTAAGATTTATGTGAGTAGTCCTCCAAGAGATCGGAATTAGAGTCCAAGTATAAATTGGTAAACAGTCCGTTTTCCAGGATCCAATAGAGGATGTAAAGTACAATCCTTTTAGTAGTTCAAAGGGAAAGGAAGGCTTGCGAGTGAAGCTTGTGTAGCCGGCGTCTAAACACGGAAGTAGGTCCCAAAATCACCAAGCAGTTTGTATCTGGCGCGGTCTCTAAATAGCGTAAGAGAGCCGCGTCAGAAGGGGGCGGGGCGGGGCCGGCTCCGCCTACCGGAAATGCCGAACCCGGAACAGATACCGCATGACAGTGAGTGACTGAATTAGTTTGCAAATCAGACTAAAGTGAGTCAAATAGTAAGTTAAATTAAATGAAGATGGCCAATCTGAAATACACAATTCTCTTATAAAACTTGAAGGAAAATAGAAGTAGGGAGGAAGGGTGGTTATTCAAAGGGGAGCTTGGGTCAAGGTTAAGCTTTTTTAATATTGGAGTTATGGTTGCATGATTAAATGGGGAGATAAAAACACCAGATAAGAGATGGAAATATTGTATATTTTAGTAAGAGGCAAACCAAAGGTAGAGGACAGAATAAATAAGATGTGAGGAAATAAGGTTAATGGAACAGGTTATGGGACAGCAGCATATAAGCAAAGCAAAAACCACTTGTGTGAAAAGGATCATATTGCTGACAAATAGCCCATAATGCTACCATAACATTCTGAAGAACCATGTTGCCGATATTTTCATGGCACATTGCCCAGAAATTCAACATATCTCAGAATTGCTACATTCCTATATACCGATGACTATCTAGTATATCTAGTATATCTAGTCATCGGTATATAGGAATGCCTAGGTGTTCTCTTTGACTCCGACCTCTCTTTTACCCCTCATGTTAAATTAATCGCCAAATCCTGCCGCTTCCATCTCAAAAACATTCCTCGCATTCGCCCTTATTTAACACCAGACATGGATAAAGTGCTGGTCCATGCCATTGTTCTTTCTCGCATTGACTACTGCAATTCCCTTCTCAGTGGTCTTACGTGTTCCCAGATTGCACCGCTGCAATCTATAATAAAAGCGGCGGCGAGGCTCATTTCCCTGTCCATCTGCACCTCCCAAGCTCCCCCCTCTCCCCCCAGTCAGTCCCTACATTGGCTTCCAGTTAGATATAGGGCTCAATTTAAGATTCTGGTGCTTGCTTACAAGTCCCTACATAATACTGCTCCAACCTACCTATCCTCCCTAATACACAAATATGTCCCATCGAGGTCCCTGCGCTCTGCCGAAGACCTACGCCTATCCTCTGTCCGTACTCCCATATCTGATGCTCGCTTCCAAGACTTCTCCAGGGCTGCACCTTTTCTGTGAAACTCCCTTCCCTTCTCCATTAGACGTTCACCCAGTCTCCAATCTTTGAAAACACTCTTCTTCAGGAAAGCATATCATTTAAACTGTTAGTCGGTTTTCATCCGTCTCCCCATGACTCCTCTCCTGCAACTGTCAAATATAACCTACTAAGTTCTCAGTGATTACTTTCCTATCAACCTATTTCATTACCCCTACTTATACCCTTTGTGTCACTATACCCCACTACCTCTAGCATGTAAGCTCATTGAGCAGGGCCCTCAACCCCTCTGTTCCTGTGCATCCATTTGTTTGGTTACAATTACGTGTCTGTTAGTCCACCCATGGTACAGCGCTACAGAATTTACTGGCACTATATAAATAATAAAACAATAATAATAATATTGCCCACAACATTTTTATTAAGTGGAAGTATATATGGTAAGGTGAACAGATTTAGCTAGAATATAGACATACACACACAGAGCAGGAGCTGCAGCATTATGAGCAAAAACGTGTACAGCAAAACCATGAGCAAGACTCACAGCATCTGTTTGAGCAAAACATTCACAAGGAGACAAACATTGACGTAACTATCTACAAGAGACGCTGCTGAAAATCCTGCTTGTTAACTTGCTTTAAAGCTTCTACTAACAGTTTATGATGCAAAAGCTCAGTGGTCTTGTCTCTAAAGTTAGAAAATATTTTGTGATTGGATGTGATTCATCCAAATGTGTATAATAAGTGTAGTGATATGGATGCACACCTTTACACTAATGTTGGTAGTACGAATTATTGCTAGTGACGTTGTAAAGCAGTGGTGAACTGAAAACTGAATTTAAAAGATTATGGTCAATGCAACTAAGCCGAAACATTTATAGACTCAGCTCGATAATATTTTCAAATTGGCTTCTTTTTAACATAAATTTTGCTGATTTGTTTCTCATCATCTCATAATTCAATCTCTAGTGTATAGACCATTTTGTTTTATTTTGTTTTATTTTATGGTCTGTGTGGTTTTTTTTTTATTATTATTTTGTAGTTTAACATATATATTAACAAGAAAAATTAAATCATACTTCAAAAGAAGAACATGAAAGATTCCAAATACATATCTCACTGTCAAATGTTTAAAAGAACTGTTTATATGCATTGCAATTTCTTTAATTACAGCATCTGTGAAAACCGTGTACAGATAACATTATGATGTACTGTTTTTTTCTGCTGTTTGAAAATTTCCTGTCTATCATGCCTCACATTTATTTATGCTATTTAATGGAAAAAAAGATTTAAAAAATCAGAATTCGTCACACTAATGCTTTTGCCATATATTATACACTACCAACTATGAGAGACAAGTAACATGATTAAATATACAAATTTAATACGGACCCCACTTTTTCCCTCATTTCTCATTAAAAAACTTACTTCTCCTGTGCTTCAGCAGCTGTCTAAACCAGCAATAAATACATTTCTGTGCTAGAGCTAAAATGCCACCGAAATATTGCATAAACTTTTCTTCTCTCTCTTAAATATAACAAAATATTTTGGCTCCCTAGATATACAGTAAAACACTCAACCCAATTCTATTCCACATACTTAAACATAATGCCCCTCTCATATACTCAAAGTAAAGCATACCCACTCAACAAGCAATCAGAGCCACCTACATCCAGGCTACCAAAAATAAATAACAGTCCAAATCACATCAACATTTAGTGCTATATACGCTAACATACATGCAGGAACGTACCATATAAACCCACTAATAGAAATATTAGGATGTATTCACAATTCAAATTATAGTTAATTAAAAGCCAGCTTCCAAATGTTTGGCAAAAAAGTGCTCATTTAAGAAAATTTTCCAACTAGCTAAAGCCACAATCTTGAACAAGAGCACTTCAAGCGTGCATGTTACATGGTTCAGTAGTTACGAGGCTAAAAAAAAATCTCACTTCATCTGCAATAGAACAAAAATAATCACACAAATTACACTACCCACACATACTCTACTATAGAAACTGCCATCACCAAGAAAATTAACAAAATGTCCCCTAGCTTACCCTTGCCAAACTAGGTAAAAAAGCACAAATCACATTTTAACAAATACCTATATTAAAACACACAGGAATATAGAAACATAGAATGTGACGTCAGTTAAAAAACATTTGGCCCATCTAGTCTGCCTAATTTTCTAAATACTTTCCTTAGTCGATGGCCTTATCTTAAGTCTAGGATAGCCTTATAACTATCCCACGCAAGCTTAAACTCCCTCACTGTGTTAACCTCTACCACTTCAGCTGGAAGGCTATTCTTTTCGACCACTACCCTCTCTGTCCACTACCCTTTCCTCCAAGCTATACATGTTAAGATCCTTCAACCTTTCATGGTAAGTTTTATCCTGCAATCCATGAAACAGTTTTGTAGCCTTGCTCTAAACTCTCTCCAAAGTATCAATATCCTTCTGAGGATATGGTTTCCAGTATTGCATACAATACTCCAACTGAGGTCTCACCAGTGCTCTGTACAATGGCATGAGCACTTCCCTTGTTCTACTGCTAATACCCCTATACAACCAAGCATTCTGCTAGAATACACCATATTATTACATATGTATCTCTACAGCATTGTGATTCTAGTACCAGGAAAAACAGAACTTTATAAAGGAACATGATTTAGGAACATTTATTATGAACAAAAATAGTAACAGTGCATATATTTTAAAATGTGTATTAAAAACAAATACCAACAAATAAATCAATTAAATAAAAATAGATATTGCTCAGTGTCCTAGTGAAGTAACAGAATTATCCGTACACAGAGAGCTTTTGATCAAGGAAGCAATAATCCAAACTAAATTTACCTCTGGTTGCTAGGCCCGCTTTCTTAAAGGGGGAGAGGGTTGTAGATATCCCAGTTTTATGAAGAACAATACATGTATCCCAAACCTGCCTGAAAATATTTAAAGGCAATGTATATATATATATATATACAGGCATTTTACAATCTCTCTGTAACCAAGTCTAATCACCTCTGGGAACAAAGACAATTAATGTCAATTGATGTCAACCATGGAATCTTTCATATTTAATGCCATATCAATAAAAATTCTTCCAAGGCCATTTCACAAAAATTCAGTCAGTGAACTTTAATTGAACTCACATTATATGTTGAAAGGCTTGTGGAGAATGTCAAGCATTCTCTATGGCAGTTATGGTCATAGCTGATTTTACCCCTATTATAAAGAGCTGCTTTGTGTATAACCAAATCTATGGGTAAGGAATTGTACATTCCATTAAACCATTACACTCATGTAGTGAAATATGATGGCTTTATAGTTTTCTATTCCAGGGGATTTTTCTGACGTAACCTACAACTTTAACCTATGTCATCCCAAAAACACTTGAAAGGGTACTGTAACCCTTTTAGGTATAAGTGTACCTTGTATCCAGCGCAGTACGCGGTTCTCCTCCTTTGTTTCCATGCTCTTAACTAATATCATGCCACATCACTACAAGATCCAGTCAAATGCCTCTGAGACACATTTTACAATTTCCAGGCTTAGAGCACTCTCAGGGGTTTGGTTGGGAAGGGGTGCTGGCCAGTGCTGTTACCTCTATAGGGTGGAACCCAGAATGCAAAGAAACCAACATACACACAAATCAAGGCAAAAAATATGTGTATTGATATTTAAGGAAGGCAGTTAAATAAAATACAAACACAGATAACTGAGTGTAGCAAACAGGCCTCTGAATACAGGACAGGCAGGGCAGGCCCTCTGGATACAGGACAGGTAGGCAAGGCCTCTGGATACAGGACAGGTAGGCAAGGCCTCTGGATACAGGACAGAAAATTAATGATGGTTTAGGCACTCAAGTCACATCCAGTGAGCAGATTTATTGGAGCAGAATCAAACCACAATAGAGCACAACAGGGCCTTTATCAAGCTTGATAAAGGCCCTTGAGGGCTGAAATGTTGCTATGATTCTGCTCCAATAAATCTGCTCACTGGATTTAACTTGAGTGCCTAGACCATCATTACTTTTCTGCAAATCACACTGTGAGGAGTAGCAAATCTCAGTCCCGGTTGCACCATGGGATCCAGGAGAGTGCGGTTTCCATTTTGGTAATTATCTGGATACAGGACAGGCAGGGCAGGCATCTGGATACAGGGAACACAGGTTAGGCCTCTGGATACAGGGAACTCAAGACAAGAGAACCAGACCAACAATATAACATTAATGAACTTGCAAACAAAAAAGTGTGAAGCTCAACTAAATAGGGAGAAGTTAATCACAAAGTAAGGCCAACTGGGAACAGAGAGAGATATCTCAGTCTGGATGCAGTAATCTGGAATAGCACCACAGACAGGTAGTGGCACTGTAAGGTACTGTATCAACTGAGAATAAACCAAATCGTGACAAGCGCATGGACATGCTCTGAATTGGAGAAGGAAAGGAGGGAGGAAGTGGATTTGGACAGAGGGAGGGAATCTTAATGCTGCCACCATGACTACTTCTAAAAACAGGAGTAATCTCATGAGCTTATTATGACAGCCACATCTTGAATATTTTTAGCCTATATTTTACAATTTGGTTTTCAAATTTGGTTAGTTCACAGATGAACCAAATCAGAATCATCTGAATCAAATCAGAATCCTCTGAATCAAATCAGAATCATCTGAATTAAAATAGGTTCAATGAGAGCCATATTCAAGCTGGCAGATGTATGTCAGATGATCATAGTGGACAGTAATGTATTGAGAAACATATTAAAGAAAAATAATGCCATCAAGGGAATTCAGGAGACATCATAGTAGACAACATCAAAGGTTAAGTGGTTTTATTCCAAGTATTCAGAACCCAGAGATGGCATTATTTTCATTTAATGCATACTTTATTACGAACAGTATTTTTTTATATTACATTTTTATGTGTACTAGTGTTAGGGTTATTTTTAATGTTAGGTTTAGAGTTGGATGTAAATAGCTGTCCTTCAATCTTAGGGCAGCTCCAAGTCATACCAAATGTTTGGAAGAAGGCTTAATTAAAATGGTGGCAGCTGTAAATAGTAAATTAAAACTAATAAAGTCAGGGAGACAGAACACATATGTTGCTGTGCTGCCCTGCGATTAGGGATGATGAACTGCATTGTGTAAGTCAAACACTGTATTGTGGGAAATAATGTATGGATAATGCCATCCTTAATGCTATGTGGGGCTTAACTACATGATCTGCTTATCGAAGTAATGTACAGATTATGTGAAATATGTGCCTGTGTGTATGTATCTACTGGTAAATTGCTGTTACAATACTAAAAGACATGTTTTTGCAAACATTTTATAAACGATCAACACCTAAAGAAACAAATTGCATCAAACTCATATGTGAACTTTAAAAAAACAGCATTTTTTTTTAACGCATGCATTTTGCTGACTTGGCAGCCTAATGTCTTTATTCCATGACACCTATAAATATCTCCCTAACCAAAGCTGCTTGCAATGCATTGATGAGCAAGGTGTTGATTATTCAGTTACCTGACCTATTTTTTCTTTTAAATGTAATATATGACTATTTTCTAATTTTAACTATATTGTTTCAACATATATTTCAACATTTCTCTTGATGCATAGCTTGTTGAAAGGCTTAATGTATAATTTTGTTTGGCGTGGCATAATGAGAAATATGTTGCTTAATAGATGCATTGCCTAATGTTTCCAAGCACCAATTTAAACCACTGCACATCTAAACCTGTACATGCCACTGTGGGCTTTATGGCTCTGCACCTAATCTCCGAAAACTGTTTATAACGTTTACAATAATTCAGTGCCTTAAATGCCTTTAATGGATAAAACATCAAAAATCATTTTTTTGTCAATATGCTAGTAAGTGTCATCATAATCCAGGTCAAACAAGGGCAAACATTGCAAGTGAAGAGTAAAATAGACAGATTTGGTCTTTTCACTATTTCATATGGCCCCATACCAAATGAAAATAAATTATACAGGACTGCCCAATCGGACATTCTTCAGACCATTTAACAAAGTCAAGATTTTGCACCAGTGGATTTTCACTAGTTAGATAACTGAAATGTGGACCTGGATGGTCAAAATTCAGACCATGTCATGGCAATGGTGATTCCTGATGGCCTCTTTCAGCAGGATAATGCACCATGCCACACTGCAAAAAATATTCTGGAATGGTTTGAGGAACATGACAAAAGAGTTTAAGGTGTTGCCTTTACCTCCAAGTTCCTCAGATGTCAATCTGATTGGACATCTATGGGGTGTGCAGAACAAATAAGTCTGATCCATGGAGGCCCCACCTTGAAACTTACAGGATTTTAAAGATGCTGCAAATGTATTTGTGCCAGATATCACTGGACACGTTCAGAGGTCTTGTGGAGTCCATGTCTCAAAGCATCAGAGCTGTTTTGACACACAAGGGGGACCTACATGATATTAATTAATTTGGTTTAATGTTGTGGCTGATCAGTGTATCTAAAAACTGCTATCAAAAGCTTTACATCCCTGGTCTGAAGCTTTTGCAAACCCTCTCCTTCTAACCTAGTGTGCATAACTTTCAGCAATGGCTTATACTGTTTCTGCCAGAAGTCAGATTATGTGCAGAGCATTAGTATGGCAAACCATTCTTCAAATACTAAATTAGCTCTGTCATAGGCTCCTCAAATAAAACATTAACAAGATATAACCTTCTCAAAACACATCCATTAAACTCTTCTCGGTGTCATCAAGAATTAGGCATGTGACTGTAGTGGTATTCAAAAATAAGTGAGAAGTAGTGATGTCCCGAACTGTTCGCCGAACGGTTCGCAAACGGTTCGCGAACGGTTCGCCACGGTTCGCCGTGGACTCCAGTCAGCAGACACATTCCAGACCCTCCCACCTCCTGGACAGCATCCATTTTGAAGCTGCATTCTTAGTGAGCTGTCCAGGAGGTGGGAGGGTCTGGGAGGGAGGGTCTGCTGCTGATTGGCTGGAATGTGTCTGCTGACTGGAGTCCGTGGCGAACCGCTCGTGGCGAACTGCGGCGAACCGTTCGGCGAACAGTTCGGGACATCACTAGTGAGAAGCACTATATGGTTCTAACCTGTCTAAAATTTTTGGGTGTCTTTTCATGGGTCAGTGTGTGCTATAATTAACTAAATGGGGCAAAGGGCATTCTAATGTGGATACAAAAATGCATTCCAAATTACTATAAATGTATATTAAGAGCAGGATAATACATGTATTCTTGAAGATAACTTACTAAGCATATCTGTGTAAGCTTATAAGTGGTAAATGATTAGTCATACAGTAATACTAGAAATAAATGAAAGATGACAATTGTGAGGATGTTATTAGTATAATTAGTAACTGAAAATATATGCAGCATATGTTCCAATTCTCACTTCAGAAGCCAGAATCACATATAATGAAAATATTTATTCAGCATATGTAATGATCATCATTGAAATATTGAACATGGAATAATAGAGTTGTCTGATAATTGAATAGTATTATAGGTAAATAATGTAATGGAGATATAAAAATCATAAGCTAATATTTAATAAGAATATATGGACAATATCTGGTTCAATATTAAAATGTATGAGGCACTATTGTTAATGTAAAAATTTACATCAGTATTGCTTTTAGTATTAAAATACATGAGCATAGATTATACTATGCAATAGAAACAACAGTCACAACAGGAATAAAACAACTGTAGCAAGATATATATATATATATATATATATATATATATATATATATATATATATATATATATATATATATATATATATATATATATATATATATATATATTTAGAAACCCAGTATTATGTGAGTATTTTCAAAGTGGTAACATACATTCATGTCAATACTATTGTTTTGATTAAAATTCATGAAGCCATGTATTGTACTATGCAAGAACACCAGCGGCTACTATAGAAATAATGTAGCTATAGCAGAATACATAAATTTATAGATTTTCATTATCCTAGTATTATAAGACTTTTTCTTTTTTTTTTTTTACATTATGTATATAAGCAGCCACAATAGAATTCAACAAATGAAGTGAAACACAATAAGTGCAAATGGATACTAATGTATAATACAAGTGCATTATATTAATGGCCTATTCTGCAGTGCTTTACAATAATATAAAGAGGAAAACTCAACAAGAAATTAGACAATTACATAATGTTACAAGAGATGCAATATAGAGAGTTAACAAAAGGGGACCAAGAACAGAGCCTTGGAGGACCCCAAGTGAGACAGGACAAGGTGAGGTATTATGATTAGAAAATTAGACATTTAATGAACTTTGGGAGAGATAGGATGAGAACCATGAGAGGACTGTGTCACAGAGACAGAAGGATTGAAGAGTGTGAAGAAGGAGAACATGATCAACAGTGTCAAAATCAGCGGAGAGGTTAAGAAGAATTAGTATAGAGTAGTGGCTTTTAGATTTAGCAATTAGATTAGATTGTTTGTTACTTTAATCAGAGCATTCACAATAGAGTGGAGGGTGAAAGCCAGAGTGAAGAAATTTTGAAAAGAGAGTTGTAACTGAGAAAGCAAGATACAAAGGTAGAGACGAGGTGTTCCAGAAGCTTTGAGGAGAATGGGAGCAGGGATATGGGACGATAGTTGGAAAGAGAATATGGGTCAAGTGCTGGCTTTTTAAGGATGGGTATGACAGTAGCATTAAGGGGAGCAAAGACAAAGCCAGAAGAAAGAAAATATGTGCTATGGATAGCACAAGACAGCGGGAGAGAGATTTGAAAAAGTGATGTGGGATCAAGAGGAAAAGTAGTTTGTGGATTAGGCATAAGGCCATCCTAACTATAAGATAAGGCCAGGGACTAATTAAAGTATTTAGAAAATTGGGCAGACTAGATGGGCCGAATGGTTCTTATCTGCCGTCACATTCTATGCTTCTATGTTTCTCTGTTTCTAGTGGGGCCAGAGGAAAGGAGAAGTGCAGCTACCTCCTGATCAGTAGCCAGGGAGAAGACCTGAATGGTAGGAAAGGCATTGAACAAATGTGATGAGAGAAAGAGGAGTGAAGGAGGGTTAATTGGTTAATCATGTCAGTAAAATAGCCTGAAAAGCTATCGACTGAAAGTTTATGTTGAAGGGTGCCCACAGCAAAGCAAAGAAGAGTGTTGATGGTATCAAAGAGATGCCTAAGTTTGTGGGAGCCTGAACTAGTGAGAGGGGAAGAGTATGATTGTTTAGCAAGCGTAAGGGCAGATAGTAGGTATACAGTATTGTTTACTTACATATGTCTTCCATCAACGTTGCAACATTCTACTATTCTTTCCAACTGCCACACTGATATTTAAATTCCTGACATTTAACTGCAACTTTGTTGTGTGTCAGTGTGTGTGTGTGTGTATATGTGTATGTGTACCCATATAATCTATTGTGATAAATTTCATTGATTCAACTGTATACCTACTTTTGGGCCACCCTGTATGTGGCTAAAGAATCCTGTCATATGCTACAGGTAGGGACAATCTATTTGTGGGAAATGCAAGTTGCAGTGATATAAAAGTGAAGTTTTATATATATACTGGATTAAATATAACATATTACAATCAACTCAACTCTCTTGCACTTCTTTCAATGCTGTTCTCACCTGGCTGATTATTAATTTCTAGGCGGAGCTCTGGTCCCTCTGTTGTAGTATCTTTGAATATAACTTTTTAAATAAATATGTTATTAAAGTGTCATCTATGTATCCTGCATTTCAAGAAATTAATATTTTTTTTTTTTATTTAACAAAAAGCACTTGGTAGGCAAAGGGTTTAACCAGTGTTAGCAAAGTATAATTTTATACGTGCGTGTCTGTGTTTTATACATATAAATATTTAGCATAGTGATTAAACTTATTTCACTGTACAGTATCCTCTCCTGAATTAAAGAAATGTACAGGCTCTTTAGTTTGTATACATTGTACAGCTGGGGATAACATGACATAACGTCATTTTAGTTCATGTCTTGTTTTTCTAATGTAAAATGTAATAACATCTTTTTTTATTTCAAATAAAATGTACTTGTTCATTATCATTTTTTTTTTAATATAGTTTTTTTTTTATATTTTGTTTTGCTACATTGTGGTCATCAGAAACCCACATAGTTCAGTTCTAGGTAAGTCCGATTTTTGTATTTCATAGAAAGTTTGTGAATTGTTCTGGAATTAATACATAAGGAATTTTTTTAAATATTTGGCATCAGTCTGGGGTGATTTGAGGAGATAAAGGTTTTTCAATTTAGTGTAGGTCATTTTTTGGTTTCTTCCACTTGGTTGTTTGTAAATACAGTAAATTTCAGCAGAGCAAATGGAATTGCTCTAAGTTTTGACAGATGAATTTCAGGCTACAAGTTCAAATTTTCATTAATAATGATCTCTGTAGTCTGTCTTCAAGCAAATTCTTTCTCAATTGTGCAGGTCTAATTTTCAGCTTTATTTGATGCCATTTTATACAAGGTTTGTATTTGGCACATGGCCAGAAGATACAGCAAAATCTAGATAAGATATATCTGCTGCCCCAAGCTTATCTTTTTCAAAAGCATTTATTTAAAGAAATATAAAAAAATGTGTTTCCAATGCAGTTCTGGGTCAATAATATAAACATAATAAATACATAATATCAGTGCACTAAGAAGAAAATACAACTGCCTTTCAGTGGGTGTGACATCTTAAAAAAAAAAAAAAATTATAGGAAAGATACATAGAGGTTGATAAAGTTAAAAAATAAGGACAAATTAAGATCAGGGAAACTCCGTGCAATGAAAATAATTTGTTAAAAATGTTTTGGACTGATAAAGTTATAAACAAGTAAAAATACCAATTTGCAAAATAGGTATTACATAAAAAAGCTTGGTAACAACAATCAAATACAAAAATTATGTATAGAGAGGAGATACTAATAGATTCAAATTGGCTATACAGTACAAAGGAAGGATCCTCAGATGTAATGGAAATGTCCTCTAAATAGTTCTTATATATTTTATATATTTGATTCAGCTTAGGTTTAAGACTTGCGAATGCAATTAATTAGGACTCCAGCAACAGAAGCGTGCAATAGATAGGATAGATCTGATAGGGTGAGATCTAGACTTGTGCAGGGCATAAAAATGTGTTTAATTAGAACCACTTCATCCAAAAATAAAAATCCTGACAGCAGAATTTCATCAATTTTGTTACCAAAACAAAATATGGGAAACATGTTCACACTGCCAAAAAAAGCAGGAAAAAAAGGTACCAAACAGTGTGCTGCAATGCAAAAATTACCTAAAATATTACCTAAATAACTTGCCTGATGGCTACACACAAAGGCACCTCTTTAATTAGGCTATTTAGGTGGCCATCTAAGGCCTCACGGAGACCCGGTAGAGCAAACCAGAGAGCTAGCCTTGCAGACCACCAGGGAGAAGACCACTGGCCCACCAGGGAATTTGCTACTTTAAAAAAAAGGGTATTTAAATGTGGGGAGGTTGGTCACTAAAACACAGCCTCCCCACACACACTGCTCCCCCATATTGTCATGCTCCCCCACACTTCCCCTCACAATGACACCCTCCCACACACTGTCCCCTTATAATGTCACGCCACCACACACTATGGACCCACAATGTCGCACCATCACACACACTGCGCCCCAATGTCAGCCACACATAAACTGCTTCTCATGCGGTCACCCTTCCCCACACTGTCAACCACCTCCACACTTTCACCCCCACACACACTGTCACCCTCCTACATTCTGCCCACCCACACTGTTACCCTCTTTTACGCTGCCCCCCACACTGTCACCCTAACACACTCTGCCCCCCCACACTGTCACCATCACACACACAGTCGCCGACCAACACTGCCTTCCTCCCACATTGTCACCCTCCCACACTGCCCTGACACACATTGTCATCCTCCCACACACTGCCGCCCACACTATCACCCCCCACACTGTCACACACACCCACTGACACCCTTCTACAAATGCCCCTCATTGTTATCTCTAGACACACTGTCACCCACCCACACACTGTCACCCCCTTTGCCCAGCCACACTCACATTAACCCCTCCTAAACCTGTTGCTTTCACCACCTCCAAGCATACCACAATTATCTGCCCTCACTCTTCCACACTTACCCTATCACTTTAACCCCCAATCCTGTCACACTCATCTTCTCTCGCACTAAAAAACACTCACTCCAACCCTGTCACACTCATTATCTATCACTATAACATACTTATCCCCTTTCACTCTTCCGTATGCACCCTATCACATTATCCCCACAAACCCTGTCACTTATCCTCCCCAACCATGCCACACTCAGCCTGTCATATAACCCCACCTAACCCTGTCATTTTCACCTCCTCCAACCCTGCCACATAAAACCTTGGTCATTCGCCCTGTCACACTCCAACCTCCAACCATGCAACATTCACCAGCCCAACCGATGCACACTCCTCCTGTCAAATTAACCCCCTAATCCTGTCAAACTTGTATCCCTCAACCTGTCACTTCTCCAACCATGTCACACTCATCCTTCCAAACCTGTCTCATTCACCCCGTCACACTCACGCTGCCACAGTTACCCACCCCTGAAGGCATTAATGGAACATACTTCACCATAAACACAATGCTCCACATACATAAAACGCCCAGCAAGCAGCTACCCCACACACATACAGCTCAAGAAACAAACATACACACGTTCACAGAAACATATATTCACATACAAGGATACTTACTGTCAGACACACTCTTAGGCTTATACACAGGTAGACAATGCCAGATACACTTAAAAATACACACAGCCAGATACACATTGTGACTGCATATATGTATTTGTCAATGTGTGTGTCTCTGTGCAACAGTGTGTTTGTGTGTGTATGCATGTACATATTAGTATTAATATTAGTGTGTGTGCCTAAGGCTGCAATATGATGGTGTTATAGTACTGGCAAAGCAAAGATAAAGTGGCAACATACATATTATATATTATATACATACATATATAAAATATGGGGGCACACATATAAAGAACATATTGAATAATATATATGTAAAATGTGTATAGAATATGTAGGGAGATGTCTCTGTTTCCTTATCTGTAACTTTATTATTTTGCTCTCTGTATCCAGTGCTGCAAGTCTGCCATTCAATATAACTACAGCTACACATACAAAGCAATCCCTATTTATATTTTCACTATGGGTGTTAGTGGGGGCCTCATGTTTGATTTTTGTCTAAGGCCTCACAATGTCTATATTGGATCTAAAAGGAATCTAAAAGGAAAACGTCAGTGGGCAACTGATGACCCACTCATCAAGTCCACCCTGAGAATAACTATACTTTCCCACAAACCCAGTCTATAGCTTCAGTGACCATCATTCAGTGTGGAAGCAATTGTGACCTATCAGCTTGTCCCAACTGCAAATATGGAGGTAACAGGTACCGCAAAATCCAGTCAAGCAAGGACAAACCACTACAATGAAACGCATTTGAAAACAAAGGAACAGTAGCAGCAGGAGTAATTCATTTTAATTATGCATTAATTAATAAAGTGGGTGAACAGGGGGACGGCCTGTCCCAAACTGGCAATATTGTAGCTCAAAGTTTCTGGCATACCCCCAGTGAAATTACCACTAGCTGCCCTATTATTTCCCATTCTTTACACCCCAGTGGGGAGTCAATGGCAATTTAGCGTTAAGAAGATAGACTATAGATTCCCCTCTGCTGTTGCAAAATTATTTCAAACATGTCTAAAGTGGAGTTACACCATGTGCCCACAACCTCTCATAGACTGTATGTGGGAGCCCTGTTTTTAAAATTTGGACAAGGGTTGCAATTGCATGGATTACTATGTTTTTGACTAAGTCAAAAATATAATGTTTCATGCCACTGCAACTAAAAACCTATGGAATATTTAGTATTTAGTAACATGAACATTATGGTATTCATGTAATTTACAATTATTAATTATTTGTGTGCTTTTCGGTCACTGATAATATTTTTTTATTTTTCTCTTCTCTTTTCACTTTATATACTTTTGCATATATTTTTCACATATTTTCTTGTTTGATCAAATTCTAAAAATGTAATACATTATGTATTTTAAAAAGTTGTATAACAAAATTGATTTAAAAGTTTGTGTGATGAAATGGGGTTATATAAGTATAATGAGTTTGTTGAGTGAACAGAAAAGCAACACATAATAGGAGCATTACTTTAAGGTAATTTTGATACATTGGGAATTCCATCTAAAACAAACTCTTAGAAAATTCAGTCCCCAGATCTTCACTTAGTATAGTTCCCCATTAAGTTGTCAATCATATCAATAAATTAAATTGAGAAAGAACGACACATCTCCCTATTAATGGAGTTTTTCTAATTGAATAAAAGTTCATGTATATGTACATTTTAACTAATAAAAAATATATATATATTTTGCAAAAAACAAACAGATTTTACATAACATAATTCTCAAGTAGTGTACATGTTGGAGCCTACATAGCAAGTGCGTCTGCCATTTTGGTTTATCCTTTCAAACTAAATTGATCTTGTAATTTGATACATTTTTGTTAAATTAGTAGAAATTACTTGGTTAAAGTGTTTTATGCATCTATCTTGATAAAAAAAGGTATTTCTTAGTTGAATATCTTTGTAAAAGAGAGGCACGACTTTTATACCCAGATGAACACAGCCCACTTCTACTGGTCACCAGTTGAAGTGGGATGTGTTCATCTGGGTATCAAAGTCCTGCCTCTCTTTTACAAAGATATTCAACTAAGATTACTATTCTGGGAATAAGTACATCTTGCATACATTCACTTTTGTTGTATTTGATAATTTTATTATTTTGACTAATTTGGAGTATTGGTCAGGTAGTGGAAGCAGAGCGGTTGTATATTTCACCCTAGTGGCTTTTCATTAAGCAGACCTCATCACCAAGAAAGAGGTGTTCAGACTCACAGAGGCCATGGCACTACAGCTGATTGGGGAACACGACCACTACCCTCCCTCAATTTCGTCTTGGTATTAGTACATGACATTGATAATGGCGGGTTTGTTTTTATTATTATAAAAAAATTTAAGATATAAACGATTGTGTATTGTGTAAACTAATGCAACTTAGTGAAAGGTGGCAGTAGCTAACAGTGGACATAGCACTATCTGTAACACTCAGGCTCACACTAGAATGAATGAGGCGAGCTATCAGCCACTATATATATTTATGAGTGTCATTGTGTTAGTCACTAGGCAAGATGTATTTTTATTTTTTATTTTTACTGAATCCCTCAAAGGATTTTCTTTCTAAACTATGAATAGGATCAATGGGATCAATGGCACAGGTAATCTCATACCTCCAACTCAAAGTGGTTTCAAGTGCCACTAGTAGCTAACTAGGTAGATAGAGCAGTAAGCTGCACCTAACCTAGGATTAATGACACAGGCTATCTCACATTCCCACACAGGCACAGTAAGAGTAAAACACACAGTATCACTGTTCCCCAATAGCTGCAGTCAAAGTGTTCAGAGGAATCGTGATATTTATCAGTTGTCACTTGATCTGTGAATAAAATCAACATTTACTCACTGCCCAATCAATCAACATGGAAAGCTTATTTTGCCCTGCCAATTTTGTATTTTTTTTTTAAATAGCTTCTACTCCATTCCAATCCCCCTTCATATCTGGTGCCTAAAACAGAACTCAAAGGCACAAACATGGGCATCCGCAGGAGGGAACAAGGGGTGGGGTACTTGCCCCTCCTGGATTTTTTAGCTTGTGCTGGTATTTTTCTTTTGAGATTTAGAATACACTGCAATACCAGTGCTGGCCAGCCAGTCTCCTGATTGAATTAACAGGGGAGCAGCACAGAGTGCAGCCAGCAACTCCTAGACTGCAGAAACAGCCTACAGATCAGGTAAGTGAGGGATGGGGGGCAGCCTACAGATTAGATAAGTGAGGCATGGGGGACAGCCTACAGATTTGGTAAGTGAGGCATGTGGGCAGCCTATGGAATAGGTAAGTGATGCATGGAGGGCAACCTACAGATCAGGTTGGTGAGGCATGAAGGGAGTGTGGGGGGACACTAGTGGATGGACAGGCTCTGCTAAAAAATAAATCTCAATCTAATAACACATGGACTTAACTCTATGATAATCATCCCATTCAGGATTATAAAAAATAATTCAGGACTTCATGTATGAAGTCAGAGTTGGAGGATGTAGTCCCTAATTTGTTTTTATTTATTTTTTAAAGTTACATCTCTGCTGTATGTCCCATATAGTCAGATTCACTGTTACCACATATGTGGACTATGATACATTAGAGAAAAGGGAAATGGTTACAGTCACAAAAGGGTTAACTGGGAGCATTAATTCTGCCCACAGTGTGTTTGGGGCTGCACAAAGCATACAAAATACACTTGAAAAGGACAGTATACCGTTTCCTAATGTCTAAAATGTCAGAAACCTGTTATATTGCTCCTAGACTGCAGCTGTGAGTTATGAGAAGCCTGTAGTCTTTCTAGCAGGTCCCATCAAACTTATCTCTCTTATCCTAGCCTTTAATAACTTTATAACCATATCCAAGCCTTTGAAAAAGTTAATATTGAATCTATTGCAGGGACTGGATCCTTGGTGTTGAGGACTGGATCCTTGAGGGAGGGCTGCTTGCTGTTTGTGTTTGTGTATTCAGCAGTGAGTGTATGTATTCAGCAGTCTTTGTGTATGTATTCCGCAGTCTGTGTGTGTGTATTTAGCAGTAAATGTATGTATTCATCATTCTCTGTGTGTATTCAGCAGCCTGTGTGTATATTCAGCAGTCTGTGTGTATGCATTTAGCAGACTGTATGTGTGTATTCAGCAGTGAATGTATGAATTCAGCCATCTCTGTGTGTATTCAGCAGTCTGTGTGTATGTATCTAGCAGTCTAGGAGCGGGGAGCAGAAACACGGAGGGAATGGAGAAGAAAACAATGAAAAAGAGAGGGGCTGGGGAAAGGGGTAATGAAACACACTGAGGGGCCTGGAAGTGTGGGCAGGTGCCAAGTCCTGCTGGAAAGTTAAGTCAGCATCCCCATAAAGCTCGGCTGCGGAAGGAAGCATGAAGTGCTCCAAAATCTCCTGGTAGATGGCAGCGTTGACCCTGAACGTAATGAAGCACAGTGGACCAACACCAGCAGATGGCATGGCTCCCCAAATCAACACAAACTATGGATTCACTTCACTTCAAGCATCTTGCAGTGTGTGTCTCTCCATTCTTCCTCCAGACTCTGGGTCCTTGGTTTCCAAATGAGATGCAAAAGTTGCTCTCATCAGACTTTGGACCACTGAGCAACAGACCAGGTCTGTTTTTCTTTAGCCCAGGTAAGACACTTCTGACGTTGTTTGTTGTTCAGGAGCGGCTTGACAAGAGGAATATGACATCTGAAGCCCATGTCCAGGATCCGTCTGTGTGTGGTGGCTCTTGATGCACTGACTCCAGCCTCAGTCCATTCCTTGTGAAAGTCCTCAACACATTTGAATGGCCTTTTACTGACAATCCTCTCCAGGCTGCGGTCATCCCTGCTGCTTGTGCACCTTTTTCTTCCACACTTTTTCCTGTAGATCATGCTTCTATAGCCTCACTGCTCAATTCTCTTCCATTTAGGAGTTAAATCCATTTTTTTTCAGTTTATGCAGCCCTAGCCACACATCTCTGGCAGAGACTCACACAGCCTGCATGGAAAAAAATTCAATCAAATCTCAACTTACTTTTATATCTCCTGCTCTGTAAATTGAACTTTAATCGCACATAGGAGGGTCATGCAGGGTCTAAAGGCTATTAATAGAGCAGGAGAAAAAAATGCTAAATTAAGCAGAATGTGCAATAAAGGAAGTGTAAACATTTGTTTTCTCTTAACAGGAAGTGTTTATGGTTTGTTAAGGTAGCCAATATCATATGCAGTGAGGTTGACTAGGGATGCATAAAAAGGTGTCTTAAATCCTAAGTAGCACAGAACTGAGCAGGGGCATGTTCTATACACCAAAACTGTTTCAGTAAGTTTAAGTTATTTTGGTGCCTATAGTGTCTCTTCAAGGTTTGCAGAAAACCCACTTCCAGAATCCCCCCAGAGTATTTTGGGTGTCCTGGAAAGTAATGTTTATATGTATTTTTGTTTCAGTATGCTTAGATAGCTCATTATTTAATGAAAACAAAAATTTTGTCTGGACAGAAAAACCTTTTAAAAAGTCCTTTACTAATTAATGGGGTTACAAATAGGAAAACAGAGCTGCGAATAAATAAAATGTCTCTGTATGTAACATAGACTTTTCTCCTCACATAGACTATACTCCTCTCACCTATACATGTTATATATATTGACATATTACCATGACATTAGCCATACCATTTCACCCTCACATTGCAGCCATGTTGCAACTTTCGGCACACATACACATACAAAGAGACACATACACAAACTGACACACACATATATACACTTTGATACATGGACATATATACAGTCGATACACGCATACACATACACGCTCTTATACATGCACATACACACTGATGTAAAGAGACATACTAAGAAACACACATACATTGAGATATATAGGCACACAATCACTGTGTGTAACAGGCAGTGTGTATGGGAACCTGTGTGCATGTGTGACATTGTTAGCATGTATGTGCATCAGAGTGTGTGTATGGCAGTGAGTCTCCTTGTGCATCTGTAAATATATATCTATGTGTATGTGTATCCATGACTGTACAATGCATATCTGTGCCAGTATCTGTCTGTGTTTCTCTGGAGAACATGTATCTCTGAGTCTTTGAGCTTATGTGTGGAGGGGGCTGCTTGCAGTGTGTTGTGTGTATGTTGTTACTGCTTGCAGTTTTGCTGTGTGTGTTAAATATATGGTGTGGTTCTGTTGTTTGTGTGAGGGGTGATGTGTGAGAATGAGGGTTACTATCTGTGGGGTGGTGTATGTGCCTAAGGGTGTGTTTATCATGGTGACAGTGGCAGGGTGACTTTGGCAATGTGACTCTGTGTGAGGGGTCAGTGACGGTATATGAGGGGTTACTGTGGCGGGTGATGTGACAGGGTGTGATTTGGATCAAAGAAAACTTTGATAATTTGTCTATCTACACCTTCCAAATTGATTGATTAATGCGTGCACGCTTTCCCTAGAAGTAATTCACACCGGAGACAAAGTTTCTGATCAGTGAAAAACCAAGGAATGCTTTATTCCCCGGAGTGGGGGCTCCTTCTTAAAGCAAAAATACGTCACAGTTTAAACATACAGTATACATTCAACAATTGGTTAACAGTCTAAGGGCTCTTGTCTAAACCCCCCCTACAGGATGTAGTGTCATCATTACAGACTTCTCCCGCCTATATTCCAGCTCCTGGATACACGATGACAGGGGGAGTGAGTAGTTTCTTTCAGTTACTTTAACAGTGATTCTCCATTTTGTTACACGTGGCATATAGCTGTTAACTGGCACAAAGGAAGTGGGGGAGGAGTTAGTAAAGGAAGCTGTTAACACAGGAATTTTGGTTACATGAGGTTTGCTTGATGGGAAGGGGGATGTTAGCAGGATGAAGAATTTACATAGGAGAAACAGCAACTGAACACATTGTAGGGGGGGAAGGGAATATTTACTCTAGCAGCCAGTTTTAACATAGTGAACACAGAATAAATAGACATTAGTAAATAGCCATTTTATTTTAATTCATCTGTCCATAACAGGTGACTGTGTGAAGTAGAGAGGAAATTACGTGACAGAGTGACTGTGTTTGGGAAAGGGAGGCATGTGGCAGGGTGACTGTGTGTGGGGGGTTGAATGTGACAGAATGACTGTCTGTGTGTGAGGGTAGGTGCATAGTGTGTGTGGTGGTAATGGGATAATGTGACATCATAAGTATGTGTGGGGAGTAAGGGGGTAAAGTGAGAGGATGACTGTGTGTGGGGGGAAGTTGGGGGTGATGTGACAAGGTTATATTATTTGTGTGGGAGGGAGTGATGTGACAGCATGAGTGTTTGTGTGGGAGGAGGGTGTGATGTCTGTCTGTGTCTGCGGGGGATGATAGTGATATGCCAGAGTAACGGTCTGTGTGTGGGTGGGGTGATGTGACAGGTGAGTGTGTGTGGATGGAGGCGGGTGACTGTATGTGTGGGGGGAGGTGACAGCATGAGTTCGTGTGTGGTATAGTGATGATGTGACATGGTGACTATATGTGAGGGGTGATGTGATATCATGTGAATGTGTGTTTTTGGGGGGAAGGGTGGATTGATGTGGGGAGGCTATATTTCACTGCTGTTCTTTTGGTTTGAAGGTGAGTTCCCCCTGCTTGCTTTCCTCAGCTCTCTCTTCTTCAGCCACCCTTCATTTGCTCTCTAGGAGAGTGCCTCTCTCTGCAGTGTCTGGGAGCTGACTGGTTCCCTTCTGTGTACACATGATGCAGGAAGGATGTAATATCATGTTACAACCCCTCTGTGTTCAATGTGACAGGCAGGTGAGAAGTAACCTCTGACCAAACCCAATCCTCCTCCTTGTCAGAAAGCTCCAGCTCCAGCCAGAGGAGATATAAATACAGACATTCAGTCATAATCTGTCTGTATTCATCTCTCTGAGGTTCATAGAGTGGCAACTTTGCTGCATTGTAGACTTCAGGAACTTTATTAAAGGTATAATTTGCAAACAAAATTTGTAATCCACAAATTCCATATGTAATTATATAAAACAAGTATACACAATTGTGTGGTATGAATGCATACTCTGGCAATCATGTATACATGAGTGGTGATGTGAAGGGGTTAAGCAGGTTTTACAAAGTATCATTGTTGTTATAATGTAAAGATACAATTGAACAGCACCGACCTGGGTATTCAGCATTTAATATGACCCACCCAGCCATATCCAATAAAGGTAATGCCATCTGATCATTATAAATTATTGCAATCTGAATGCTATATAAAAAGAGTTTTAAAACTAATTCTAGACCTCTCTAGGCTTATATCCTTTCTACCAAATTTTTAACACAATCTGCTATTGTTTTTACTGGGAAAACTTGTGCAAACAAATTTGCAATTCTCCTAGTATGAGGCATTGTATGTAAAATGTATACGACAGATACATATAGATGTATAATTCTGTATTCCCACTCATCATTCAGTGATTATTTATTCTGCTTGTTCTCTTTTCTCTAAGAATAATAATAATGATATCCACCCTGAATAACATGCCTGATGCAACACAGTTAATTAAAGCCAACGGATATAAATTACAAAAAGAAAATGAATATAATAATCCTGCATTAAATAATATTAAGAGTGGGTCAATCTTTATGTCAGCATCTTGTGCCCTGGGGCAAGGTATTGCATCTCTTTGTGCATTCAAAAATTAGATTTGTCTGCTCTGTTTGTGCAGAAATCCCATGTAAATTATGTATCAAGTGTTAAATATATTTGTTTTTTATATGACTATAACATTTAAATGTAACAGATATAATACAAGTATTCCAATTATATTAATAATTCTAAGACTCATTAAACTCTGCAAACATGACATGTGTTATTTACTGAAAGCAACAAATTAGCAGAATAATTCAGTTTCTTCTTCAAACATTTCATCTATCATAATAACACTACTATCATAGCTATAACTCTTTCTTCCAGAGTTATTCACTAAAGTGAGAATTCAAAGTTGATGTAAAGTGAATGTCAAGTTAAAAATAGCCAAACAATGTAATATTTGCTTCAACTTCAGCTACTCTGGCCTAAAATTTTAAATTCACAGTTAATTTATTTTTAATTCTCACTATGTGGAAGAACCCTGCTAGCCTCCAGCAGACATGGAGGAGAGACTTTACAGTAACTGGCTCCTTCAATAGATCTAGGTGGCTTTCCATAAAGAAATGCAGGAGGAACATAGTCATGTTATAGGTGCAATACATACAATATGCATACTAGTAGATTAAATCAAAAACTATATGCTGATTTGAAGTGAAGATGGGGTCAATCCTACTATTAACACTAAGAACTGGTAAATAGATGCATCTCAATAACAAAGATCAATAGACATGAGTTTATGAACAATTAGGATCTGCAGTGTTCAAGTAAAAGTAAGAAACACAAAGAAAGAGAACTCACAGCCCACACTATGCATAATGTAATATTGGTGGTCCAAAACTGAATAAACCTATCACAAAATCAAATGAAAGAAATCAACTTGCACACAGAGTACATTTTCAAGGCCACTGTGGTACAAAGGAGTACTTTTCCATGCACCTAACAATCTTCATTGATTGTAATCCAGCATAACCACATAATGCCAGAATGTCTGAATGTTCTTGATACACTAAGGAATTAGGTTGGTTTTGGACTTATATCTTAGAGACAGGAAAAGTGGAGAAAAGGAAACCTAACTGGATCATTACTTTACCCATTCACCATCATTCACCGAACGTGTGAAAAGAATGTAACCTAATTTATAATAACAAATGTTAATAAGGGCATGTGTCAAACTGACTATAAGTGTCTATGCATACCTGTGTAACTTATAGATGTTGATACAAATTATTATATGATCAGAACTTAAACTGCTTTATAAACAAGATCCATGTTCTTATTGCTGTAACTTGACTGCTAAAGGGCTAAAATTGTTAAATAAAAAAAAAGAGAAAGGTTATCCTTTTTATGATTATTTATATGTAGAATCTGGTTGCGTCAAAATGTAAAATACTAACTTTGAACTGGTAGGAGATTAAGACTTGCAAAGAAAATAAATTTGTTTTAATTTGTTTATTCTTTCCGAATATATTTCCCATTGCAGATCATCTGAATTTTGTTCTCATATTGAAAACGGTTTGTCCTGAATGTATATGTGAACGGCGTATGGATATGTGAACAGACATAAGTCTTTTTTTAGCATGTTTATTCAGCATGTAACTATGTTTATTCTACTATGGAAAAAAAATCCACAAACAAAATCCCAAATAAAATGACTAAATGAAAATGTTAGAGAGAAATAATCTGCATTGGTTAAAAATAATGGAAATAAATATTTCCACTAGCTAGCTCAATTTTTGTTGGAAGAAACAGAACACAGTTTAACTCCTTAAGGACACATGAGATGTGTGACATGTCATGATTCCCTTTTATTCCAGAAGTTTGGTCCTTAAGGGGTTAACAATCAGCATAATGTTAGCTCATTGTCTTGGTGTTCAAGCACCAAGAAATAAAAAAAAATTAAAACTGGCATCTCTTGAAGGTTCAAGATTGGTCTAAATGTGCAAGAACTAGACATTGATCGGCTGACAAAACATACATTCATTATAAAAAAGCCATTGCATGAAGATTGGTTTGTTATGGGCAAATGCAAATATTCCAAGTTTTAGAATGAAATGTTGTATTTGTTAAACTGTGTACCATGTCTATAAGTGATATTGCAAACTGACAAGGTGTTAGAAATGGAACATATTGTTTTTCATACAATGTTTCTTTAATGAATTACCTTTTACCCATATTCAGTGAATTAAATGTTCAGACTTTAGAAAGCCATCTTGTCCCAAGTTAGTGGAACTTCCCTAAATCCGTGAATTTCCCATGATGTTTGCACTTACGTTTTAGTATAAACAATAGATAAGATGTTCAGACTTTAAGACGCCATCTTGTCTCAAATTAGTGGAAATTCCTTAAATCCGGGAATTTCCCATGACATGTGCACTTATGTTTTAGTTATGGCCTTGTATCTTTGCCAAGTTAAGGGAGGTCCTAAAATGAAGATATAAATATATACTTTTTACATGTTAAGAGACAGAGGAGAGATTTGGAGACAGACACTGTCGCTCCATATAATGACTGAGAGATGTTGACATGTTCAAGAGGGTATGTTATTCTATTTAAAATTATATTTGCAAGCATCTAGTTTAATTTTATAAACTCTGCTATAAATTATTGTAATGGATTTTATATGTCTATATTTATATTTTTATATAATAAATATCTCAAAAGACAAAACTTTATTGCTTCCAAGACAATCCTTATTTTATATTGAATTCTCAATTATTTATATATTTTAAATAGAAGATCTCTTAATAACTATACAATATTATGGCTAAGATATCTATATGGTTAGTTCTATGCTTTAAGACGTTATGGTGGTAAATAGGGGAATCAGCTGCAGTTACAGGTTCACAGGATTGGTTAGAAAACTTTTGAAAGAAATAGTTGCTTGCACTATATTTTTTTGCAGTGCCCCACGTGCTATGAACAAATGGCGATGAACAAAATTTGTACAGTGAACCATTTGTTCATTCAGACATTCATATATACAGTGTTTTTGTATAAATGTTTGGGCAAAATGAGTGAAGTCCATAAACCAATGCACATGTTTATTGCACAACTATTCAGCACCAGTGCCTAGGCAACACATTTTTAACAAACCAATGTAGAATGTTTATAGCATTGACAAGTTAATTATGTTAGGACATGTAATTAGGTATGAAAAGCATTTTGTTGTTAAGTACCATTTACAACTTCAGGGCTTACTCATAAAATGCTTTCAAAAACCTTTTTAATAAAATATTTTTGTAAAAAAAATATAAAAAAATTCCAGGTCAATTGAAGACTGATGTATGCAGTCAGCTGGCATCAATGCTCTTTACTAGAAGCCAAGCATCGGACAAAGACGTAAACTTAAATCTTCTTAAAGAATTTCTGAAAGCCCTGTGATATCATACTTGTCTCCATAAATGGGCACTCATATAACTTGTTTGAGACTTAACTAATTCAGTAGTAATGGATGCCCACGTTAAAAAAAAAAAACACCAGAAAATTAGAAACCTTTATAAGTTTTCTTAAAAGGAAAATAGATGGCACACAAAATGACATAAATGTACAGCTGTTTTATTGAGCTGTGTGTTAATGAGTTGGTTATATCAAGAATATTTACATGTAAATTGGATTGGCAATTGCAATAATTAACAAATCAATACTTGTTCAAATAAAAAGAAAAATAATAATAATAATAATAATACAAATAGTCTTTAACTACACTTATCTTAATATTTTGATAATAATTCCAGTGAAATGGAATATTAACCAGTACTACACACAAGAAGAGTTCTGGATTCCAGATGCCTGAAAACACTGCCAATTTTCTCATGTGTGAATGGTCAGTTGGAGCAAAGATGGCAGAAGATGAAAGAAAGACAAGACACTTTTGGAGATTGAAGAATGTTGGCAAGATTTATTTGGTTTCTCCCAAGTTGGCAAAAAAGCAAAAAGGAGAGAGGAAATCAACAGCTTTGTACAGTGACAAAGCCCAGTTTATAAACACTAACATACTGATGATGATTAAAGGACACAACACAATCTTTTTTATACTTTTATCACATTCTTATATTTCCCCACCCCCCAATATGAGGATGTATTGTTACATTAGATGAAAACACAAATAGTATTACATAGGGAGTAGAAATGTATCATTACATCCTTGTCCCATGAATTGTGAAATTAGGAAGTTTATATATTTAATAGATATCTAAATAGGTAATTATGGTAAATTAGTAATCCAACCATTGTGGGCTGAGAAAAAGAAAATTGATTAGGCTGCTTACTTGCATAGGCTCAGGAGACCTACATAACCCATATTCAAGAGGTCAAGTTACCAGTGAGTGATTTTCTAAATTAATAGATTTTGGTGGGAATATAATGTTTCATGGAAGGCTGCTCAGCTTGCTCCTTTCTTGTAATGGAGTGTAGCAAGTACCCACCCTGAACAGAGGTCCTGCAAATGTTGTGGTCCCTCACACAGGAAGTCCCTCAAGGTATTGTCTGAATGAATGAGTGTATTTTCTCAGAGCCTGTAGATATAGACACCAGAACCACTACATTAAGCTGTAGTGGTTCTGGTAACTATAGTGTCCCTTTAATATGGTGAAAAGTAAACTTTTTTTTTATTATAACCACACATAACTATTTCATCTAACTAAAAAAAAAAAATCTAAATCTGTTTTGATTGAGTTTTAATTTTAATATCGATGAAGGAACCACATTTTTAAAATAATAATTTGAGATTTTAAAGATCAAGCACCCAATGTGTATTTACCTACAAGCATTTCTCAACTTTTCAAGCAGTTTGACCATAAGTCTGCTACATTTTAAATATAGTAATGTTCACACTCATGGGCATTCATGCTTGGCCCCATTTTGAGAGTGTCATTAAGGGGAGGAGCATAGTCATTATCACATGAAGCGCAAGCATTCAAAGCATTAAGAAACCTGATACAAAATCTTATTAGAATAATTAAGTTGATATTGTCTGATTTAAGTATTGCAATGTCTAATCTGTTTTAATATTAACACTACTCAATGAACCCTATTAGTACACCCATAATCAAGGCACTATCACTGAATTAAAAAAAATAAAAATGTGTAATCTACATTTCACGTTACATTTGGCCACAGCAATAGGTGGCATGCACAGCACCAGATTGCACCCAAAGCACTTTTCATTTCACAGCACCAGATTGCACCACAGTACCAGATTTCACTTGCCACAGTCCCAGATTGCACACAAAGCTATTGCCACATCAGAAGGTAGCATACACAGGGGTTCCTACAGAACTATGAGACACTCACAGCACCAAAAAGTACCAACAGTACCAGATTGCACCTACAACATTTCCCACACCTTATAAATGCCAGTACTACTCCTACTAAAAATAATAATAAAGAAAAGAAAAAAAATATTTTGTGTCCCCCCCAACTTCTGCCCCTTTTCTTATATCACCTCTCCACACACCTTCAATTTTCTTCATATCTCCCCACCCAACTTGTGCCCCCTTCTCTCATATCCCCTTTCATACACACCTTCAACTTTCTTCATATCCCCCCACCCAACTTGTGCCCCTTCTCTCATATCCCCTCCATACACACCTAAACCTTTCTTCATATTCTCCGTGTCCATTTTCTAATAACTCCCTACACCCACCTTCATATTTCTCCATATCCCCCCTCTCCCACCCCTCATTCTGTCCCTTTCTCCATATATTCTCCCTGTCTATTAATTCCCAATTGTATAGTAATTCTCTCCCTACCTGCTCTGGTGAAGTGTGGCTGAGTGGCTTGAGACTGGTAGTCCTACCATAGAGCTCAGCTCAGTTTGTTGCCACCTGCTCTCTATTGCATCCCACTCTCGGGAGTCATGTGGAGTGTGGCTGAGCACAAACTGTAAGTGCAGTCTTTTTTTTTTTTTTTTTTAAGTTATTAAAAAAGTACCCACTTCAGGTTATCCTGCATGGGTACCTGTGGGGGAAAAAGGGCAAACTGAAATTTTCAGGGGCTGCAAGCACCCCCCCCTTGTCCACCCCTCCGGACGCCCATGTCCACATTGGTATAGTTTTGCCAAGGTTTTGTAAAATCATAGGGTAAATTGATCCAATTGTAGTTTGTCACATTTCAGTTTATTAGCCCACACACTTGATAAAGGCCATGAAGGCATTACATTTTTAAAAGTAGAAAACCACAGAAATCTCATATGGGGTACATTGATCCATTTATTTATCACCATTTTCTGGAACCTTTGTAGTAACTTATTTTATTTGAAATTTTCATAAACACGTCACCTTTTCACTCTGGATTCACTGTGGATTTTATAGACGGATGCATAGTACTGCAGTTAAAATGTGTTTATTCTTCCTTCCAAGCACAGAACCACACCAATTGCATTGATTACTATGTTTTTGTAAAATGACATTAGTTATGTATAAAGAAACAATCAGGCTATGTAAAGAATTTAATTCCCCAGGAAGTTAATACGTTTTCCTAAAGTGAGACAGTTTTAGAAAATTATTAAAGACCTCGGGACTAGGGAAAAGTGTGATATGATCTGGTGGGGCTTTTGATGCAATGTTGCTGTCCATGAGAAATCCTATAACAAAGAATTAGCAAGCCCTTACAAACAGAGGTTCCATGGTGTTCACTTGAAGAGTTAACACAGGAGCTAACTGAAAAGGAATAGTTGTTATATTCTTTGTTTCTATTGCAATACATTCACTTAGAATTTTATACTTAAACGTGTAATCCAGATATGGTCCTGGGCTCAATGTGCCGAGAGGGGTGTCAGCTACCTTACTGACAAGGCCCAAACAAAGTTAAAATAATCATCAAGGGTTGCTGTATTTCTGGTGCAGGGGGGACTTGATGACATTTTAGTCTGTCCTGTCAGTATAGGTGGGATCAATCATTTATGCATATGGTACTACAGAGGTTCTCTCTGTAATAGCACAACTGAGCAAAAACATTTTTGAGACCTGAGCAAGGAATAACCAGAGAGTTCTCTGAACTTTTATCTGTTTTTACCTCAGTGTTCTCATATTCTCTTTTTTTGTTGCAATGCATTTACTTAGGCTCTCCCTAATTTAAAAATAAAGGTAATACAGATGTGGACCTTGTGCTCACTGTATCTAGAGTAGTGTCAGCTTCACCTTGCAGATGAGACCCAAGGGAATCCTAAATGATCATCCAGGGTTGCTGTATCTCTCACACAGAGGGAGGACACCAGCATTTCGAATCTGAACTGCCCTTATACCCAGGATCAGTTGTATATGCAAATGTCATACGTTCTCTCTGTAATGGTACAAACAAGCAAAAACATTTTTGAGATTACTGACTGAAAGGCAGGCTATAGAGATTTATCTATGCTTTTGCATGTTCTCAGAGTTCTCATATTGTTTTTTTGTCAAAAGGAATAGCATTTGATATTAACATTGATGTTTCTTTCAGATAATTATCTTCAATCGAATTTAGATGTATACCAAATAGGGATAAAAACAAAAAGAGGAAAAACAAAATAGATTATCAATAAGGTAAAAGATTATTAAAAATCAAAAAGGTTAAAAAACTTCTGAAAGAATGCAAAACACAATTTTTAGGCTTTGAGTTGACCTATGCACTATCTTGGTGGCTGAAAACTGAAGCTATAACAGTTGAGTGATTGTCATACCTAATCAGTCAGTAGATGTCACTGAATTTGTCTTTAAAGGAGAGAGGGAGCCTCATATATGGATTGTTACCCATCCACCTAGTGTCAGATGCATGGAGCATTAAAATGTAATTTATAGCTTTATGGGTTAACATATCACAATGATGGCCACTATTATAGCATCGCGGAACAAATAATGAATTGTAATGTTTTATGTTTTCTGAAATGAATTTGTGGTGCAGTCGAATTTACTGCATCACCAGAGTCAATAACTTGCATTAGTCTTGTCCTACAACATATTAATATGTTATGGATATCTTGGTATGCAGTTATAAAAAGACCGAATGGTTATTGTGTTTTCAGCTCTATGAACTCAATATTTTTTTGTCAAGTTCCAGTTCAGCTGAAACAAAAGATTTCCCCCCTGAAATTCTTGCAAACTTGGGGGTAATTATTAAAGATGTATGAAACATCATCATTTACATAACTTTTTATAGATACTTTTCTCAAATAAATAAATTTAAAAATTCAGGGCTGGATTAACATAGGGCCTATGTCCATGAAATAGGCACATTGAAAAAAAAAGGCAGGGGTTTCACCCTCATTACTCACATGCTCTTGCTCTAAACGTGTGCAGAGGGAATAATGGGTGGGAACTCAGGAGGGATGCAGGATAGTAAAACTTTTGTGGACTGGTGGCTATCAAATAGTTAACTTAAAGCTTACTTTGCGCACTGTGCAGATGCTCTTGCTGCTTCTATTTCTCCAGTAAGCCAAGATCCTTCTCTCATCATGCAGCTTGTAAAACGGATAGACAGTCTGCATTGAGAGATTGAAGACAGAGACTGACATACAGGGCCACTCCAAAGATCTTTGGCTACAAAGACAAAGATGCATTTGTCACCCCCCATTTGTCACATCTTGACCTGTGTGTCTTTTAACCCCAATTATGAATTTCTTACTACCTTTTGTTTTTCTTAACCCCTCTCTTGAATTTCTTATGTCATTTTGTGTCATACAACTTTAGTGTATCTAATCCTCCATTTTCTTGCTTGTGAGTCTCTTACCCAGCTCATTTGTGTCTCTATTTCTTGTACCCCCTTCCCCTCTCTCCCCTCTTTTGCCTACAAAACATTTTGTGGCATGACTGCGAGGACATCAGTAGATGATCTTCTGTATCCTCTACCCGGTCTGATAGAAAGTTGTTCATTGCTGTCAGCAAGCACTTCAAAACGGGTACAGGATACAGGCGATCATCTACCGTGGTCCACGCTGTCACAAATGCACCCTACTATAAGAGTGTGCATGACATAGTTGTGGTGGTGAAAGGGTTAAAATTCACTATTTGTCTGCACTAGAAATAATGATAAAATCCCCCTTAACTCCAACCAAACTTAAGCACAATAATATAAATATTACTATTTTAATGCTGCCACCACCCAGACAATTTATAAATGGGGTGTCTTGGTCTCCCAGGTAACTTAGTTATAAAAACCCACCAAATACAACTTAGCACAATACCTATGCAATTGCAAAACACTCATTACTTAGTCTCTTCAGGTAACATGATTCTTAACCAAACAAAGGCAGAACTTAATAAAGGAATCTTTATTATGAGCAAACTATTTTTTTGTCACAGTGCATACAAAAAATTGATGATAAACAAATTATTTACACCAAAAACAGATAAAAACAAAAAGGATAAAATAACAGAAGTCCTAATCACTTACTCAGGTTTTCAAAGTAAAACTTCTGCCCAGGGGGTCTCAGGCAAGGACGATGGTGACTCACTCAAAATTAAATTTTGGCCCCAAGCAAGTACAATACACATTTCAGTATCATTAGATATATACACGGTGGATTACCAAGTCTAGCCCAAAGGTGGACATAAGGAGTACCTATAGAGACAATAAGTGACTACCCCCTTGTGTTCCAGACCAACATCAATCCAAATGGAAACATTTTTGTTTTATCTCCTCTTATGTACTTGCAACAGAAATAATAATTGCCTCTATAAATTTGTTACCATTTTTCCATTCCATAGATATGTCACACTTCTTACTTGTGACCCAATAAAGCAGATATCACAATCCCTTCCCACTTGGTTAAGTTATGCCAATCATGTTTAGGCTTGATTAGGAGATTAGAGACTAGATGGGCCGAATGGTTCTTATCTGCCGTCACATTCTATGTTTCTATGTTTCTATGTTTCTATTCTGCTTTTCCCATTTTAAATATAATAAAAACAAGGCTTAATTATTTATCTGTGGGTAAGTATTAATGTTTATTTTGGATATGATACTGGAACACCAGGGTTTTTTCTTGAAAGCTAATTACCATTCATATCAATGAACTCTCTATCTAAGAGGGAATATAGACATATGGCAATTTAGAGAGTTAGTTTATATTTAAACTAGACTTCCTGGCCACTTATGTGTGACTTCTCACACCTTACAGAGCAGCTCTGTTGGGGTCCCAGCTTTCAAGAGGAATTTAGGCTGTAAACCTTCTGACCTCTCATACAATCAAATTAACCCCTTTTGGAATTGACAATACCACCTCTATCAAGCAGCTCTACCAAGTTCATCTATGCACTGCACAAATTGCATTCAATGACAATATTCTATAGTGCAACAATGAATTATGCACCCTTGCCATGATACCTCCCCTAAATAAGAGACGCAATGGGAGAAGGCTCTCATACCTCTACCTTGCATTTCAACACTTTTTTGCCTCCACACCATACACTAATCTTTTTTTATGCATGAATGGGGTTGCCCTCATGGGTTCGCACACCTCCCCCAAAAGGCTTGCATTTAGTCCCTAAGCTTATCACAGGCATATCTACAACAAACATGCCTGATTTGCCTGTGTAACGGCACCCCCAGTCATAAAAGGGTTAACCGCCGTTTAGTAGATCTTACCTTCCAGAGACACAGGCACAGCTACTGCAGAACACCAATCTGCCGAACAGGAAACCACATGAATGCCGTAAACAGACGAATAGGAAAAAACATACAAATAAGTTTACACTCCTAGCAGTCGAATTGGAACAGCATACAATAAATCCCCCCAAGAACGAGACAAAGCTCCGTGTTGAGGGTCAAGCAGTGAACAGACAGAGCTGTGGGTTTATTGTTCTTATGTACACATTCTTACACATTAGTACCACCCACAGGGTTTTGGAACACAACCAGTAAACACATACAATACACTCAGACACTCCCACACAAAATCCTCCCCTCTGCCTGTGATACAATTACCTTACACAATGGGTAATGTAATTATAACAAGCAGAGAAATATAATTTTTCCACATTATTCATAACTTGAAAAGTATGCATCACATTCACATATAACTTACATTTTCAGAATCAGCATACTCCAAATACAAACATAGGTCAAAATCATACAAATTGGTCCAGTGGTTCACAAGATAGATCATAGTCCTTTGTGACCAAAGGAAGCATGGCTTTTCTGCCCAAAACCAGTTCCACAGAATTTTCTATCCTGGAGATAATTGGGAAGTAATCCAATTATTTCCAGGGACAGAGACAAAACTCCATTGAACACATGGCAGCAAAAGACAATAAAACACATAAAAACATATATCCGTGTGAGCCATTGCACAAAACAGGTACATTCAACATATCCCCAGATAGCTCAGATCTGAGCGCACATTATTACTGAATGGCGTTCAGAACACACACATACAGTTCAATTGCCATGGAGCCAAAGTCTTTCCCATAGTCTTTCATTATACGAATGGGCTCCATGGCATAGCTATCTGGGGTATCACCGCTCAAACAGGGCAAGCACCAAATGACCCGGCTTTCATGTCTTTGCAGGGGAAAATCAAGCCTTTTAACATGGAGCCATAATCCAAAGGCAACAGGCGAGCAACCAGGCTTCTCCAATGCAATGTGGCGAGATTTGTCTCGTCACAGCCTGCTTCCATTTCCCACTGCTCTCTGGTCACATCCCTTGGGCCACAGCCACTGTGCCCATGTAGTAGCCCTAAGGGGAAGAAATGAACAGATTTCTGCAAAACTCCCCGGTAAGCACACAAAAGATGAGACAGAGAATGGCTGAGTCTGGTGCAGAGTAAGGCTCACACACACTCTGCTCTCCCTCCCAGCCATGCTGTCTCTCTACATTTTTCCATAGTACATCAGATACATTTGCTTCAGGCACATTTTGGCACATATAATAATTCAGCACCCCCTTCCTGGAAGGCTTTTCCTCTATCTTTTTACATGACACCTTTGAGACCCCTTGGTCAGACACAGAATGTTGCCCACACTCACATAATTTCCTCTCCCAACCAGGCCATTCTTTCACAATCTCACAAAACCCCTCAAACTCTCCTATATCTGGCCCCTGACCTACTCCAGGCTAAGGTACAGGTGAACATACCAACTTATCCTGCCCCGATTCCCAATGTGTTAATCCACTTATGTTTTCACATGGCATCTCAAACATCTCTGGCTCTGGCACAGATAGGCGCACATGCTCATCCTGCCCTACCTCCCTGTGAAGTTGTTTTTACCCCTGGCTCTGGCACAGATTGACACATGTTTGCCCTCTCCACAGTAGGTGGAGGTTTGGGTTGATAACACATATTACTTTCAGGCACATACTGGGATAACAATCTACCTAAGTCAGTACCAAGTAATACATTTGCAGGGATATTCTCATCTATCCCCACATCTCTGAAACTCTCCCCCGCTCCCTAATCAAATTAAACTTGTGCCATTTGCACTACAAGACGTACTCCACCAATTCCTTTAACTGCTATAGTCCTGCCAGGAATGACCTCCTCAGAGTGCACTAGCTCTGGACACACAAGAGTCACGTTTGCCCCATTGTCCCTGAGTCCCACAGTTACCTCCTTTCCAACTGTCACAGTTTGTAGATTCACATTGTTGCTGCCCTCTGACTTGGTCACAGACAACACAGAAGATGGGGCTCCTATGGGGTGAATCCCTCCAGATGCAGGGGCTGGCCTCCTTTTCTCTGGGCAGGTGTAATGGTATTTATTAATTAATGACTTTTTGTCATAAAAAAGCATAATGAGCTTAATGCTTTAGAGGCACCACTAGGGGTCAGTGTGCTAACTCATGTGCTTCTGGCAGTGACATCACAGGCCAGCCTACTTACTAGATAAAACCAAATAGTGTAAGGATTTTGAGCCTCCTTTTTCCTTTGCTTGCATTGATTGAACATGTAGCTGTGTGTATAGCTCCAGCCAAACAGGCTGGAGCCGTGTAAGTAATCTATTATAACAGCTAGCAACTGTTATAGCCTTTTGTAAGTAATGTTGTAGTTTTGTATTGTGTAATTATTGTGGTAAATTGACATTCTGCTAGCATTTGTTTAATTGTTATTATAATTATATTAAATATACATTTAATACTACAATGTTTTGTGTATTTCCTATTATATATTCGACCATAATACCAAACTCTATTAATGTTGTTATTTGTTGCTTAATTATTATATATTAATTATTAAATTAATATTCATGTTTAAGTCACGACTATAACAGCAGGTATTACTAATGTAATTTCTGAAACCTTGTAGGGGCCCCATTTTATGGAAAATAAAGCATCTGCTGCTATCTCCATATGCAGAAGTGGCACTAGCTCCCCCTCTCCCTGGGGTAGAAGCTGAAACAAATGAAGACCCACTAGGCTTGGTGATGGGAAGTCGTGGCGGTGTGATCTTCCAGCTGGATGCTCCCTTGGCAAAACCTCTGCTCTGGTTCACTGTTGCTCGGTTGGCAGTGTGGAAGTCTGCCAGCTTATCCGCTTCCAATGCTGTTTTGGTGTTCCAGTCTAGCAGCCATTCATATACATCGGCTGGGCAGAGCTGCAAAAACTGTCCTTTTATTAACAGATCGTCCAAACTTTTTAAAGTGGTAATCTCCAGTCCTGTAGTCCACAGTCTGAATGCTGTTGCCAGGCATCCCACAAATGATGCGTAACTCTGTGAGACATTTCTGCAAAGTCCTGAATTTCTTTTGGTACACCTCAGGAGTAAGGTTGTACAACTCCTGCAAGTTTATATTTAAACCAGATTTCCAGGCCACTTATGTGTGACTTCTCACACCTTACAGAGTAGCTCTGTTGGGGTCCCAGCTTCAAAGAGGAATTTAGGTTGTAAACCTTCTGACCTCCAATACAATCAAATTAACCCCTTTTGGAATTGACAGTACCAGCTCTACCAAGAAGCCAATGTATCTATGCACTACACAAATTACATTAAAGGACCACTATAGGCACCCAGACCACTTCAGCTCAATGAAGTGGTCTGGGTGCGAGGTCCATCTAGGGTTAACCCTGCAGCTGTAACCATAGCAGTTTCAGAGAAACTGCTATGTTTACAATAGGGCTAATCCAGCCTCTAGTGGCTGTCTCATTGACAGCCGCTAGAGGCAATTCCACTTTTCTCACTGTGAAAATCACAGTGAGAAGACGCTTACGTCCATAGGAAAGCATTGAGAAATGCTTTCCTATGGACTGATTGAATGCACACGCAGCTCTTGCCGTGCATGCGCATTTGTTGGATGATGTCGGAAGAGGGAGGAAAGTCCCCAGCACCGAGGGAGCCTGGCGCTGGAGAATGGTAAGCATTTATCCCCTTCCTCCCCCTTCAGCCCAGCGGGAATGGGACCCTGAGGGTGGGTGGGATCCTAAGACCCTATAGAGCAATATAGTGGTCCTTTAAATGACAATATTTCATAGTGCAACAATGAATTATGCACCCGTGCCATGACACACGTGGCCACACTACAAGATGTGATTGGAAGAAAGGGGAGCACTGTGTTGTGCTCACCTCCCTGCCTGTCACCCTGACAATGCACCACTTGGTCCGGTACATTCTAAGATGGTCACCTGTGCTGCCTCATGACTAAGCCAGCCCTGTTTGCATAGGGCAAGTATAAACTTAAAATATATCCAACAAGTGTCCCTCCAGCATCACCTCCAGCAGGGACACTTAGGTGTAATTTAGTGTTTTCTGTCTATAAATGTCTGCACCAGGCCCAATAGGTTCTCAATGCAACACTATAGTGTAGACAACAAGTACAAATGCATTGCACATATAGTACATTCACTCATATGAATACAATTAAAATATAAAGAATACAATATATGTGTTATAAATAAATATCTTAAATATATAATTAAAATAGCAATTTATGACTTCATGGTAGCTAATCTCCATTAATTTCAGCCCATATAATAAGTTGTGGGGCGTATAACTACAGATTTTACTGATGTAAAACAAAACTCAGCTGTTAATTATAATGCTTCCAGTTTTTAATCATAAGAAGATGAGATCATTGTTCCAATGGGGAACAGCTAAAGTAAATTGATGATATACTGTGAAATGCTTGCAAAACATTAAATAAATAACTGATCAGTCAAGAGGGCATTTGCGTTTCTTTTTCTTACATTCACCTATAAATTAAGTATTTGTCTGTTTTGTGTTTGTTTTTTGCATTTAATAAAACTGTTGAATTTATGTACCATGTGCAATTAATTAGTCTGCGGCAAAGCAGAGTACTAATTCATCCTCTCCTAAACAAGGTAAGCTGTCTGCTATCTAAGCACCCTCTCTACAGAAATCATTCACAACCTTCTAGCAACATGACAGTGTGCCTCAAATGTATGTGAGACTCTATAAAACATGTTCAGAAAATATACTGTAGAATTTTTTTACTGAAAAAAATATTACATATGTACATTTATCTAGTACATACAGTAGAAAGGAACCAAGTGACTCTTGAGTTATTGATACACCTACATGATATTTTACTAGCCATAACTCAAGAACTTATAAACTCAGTGGCAATATTTATTTTCCACTATTGTAGCAGGTTTTGAGAATGTTTTTTTTATGTAAAAGTATTTGTTTCTATTTATAAATATATGCAAATATAGCATAAACTAAGACTTGTAGTGACATTTAAACTGACAAGGAGGCATTTTTTAATTTGTCAAAACATTGAAAATACATGTTGATATTCAGTTGACAATATATTTGTTAGTATCATGCTTTGTTCACATATAATTGAACTATCACACACGCTCACCACATGTAATCAGTTAAACTATAATATACATATCTTGTCATGGTTTTGCTTCAGATAGGAAGGAGGGATACTGGCTTTGAACTTCAACTTCTGTAAGATATTTTCAGTTGTTGACTTAACTATTGAGGTTTACCCTAGATCACAGTCCAAATTTCTGGTTTTCAAATATTCCAGTTTAATTTTAAATTAACAGAATGCATCAAAGCCAAAAAATTCAGTAAGGCGGTAACACATATTTAATTTACAAATGTCAGAGAGAGCTTCACCATTGTATCGAAGCATATTCTTTTGGGACTCAGTAATATTTAATAATAGATGCTAAATCCTTATAAATTGTTTTTTGAGGAATAGGATGTATTGGTACCATGATTTAGGTCTGTTCATTTGTATATAGCTCTAGTTCATTGGAGTAGTGAGGAAGGTGTTTGTTGTTTGTTGTAGGATATAGGCATTGATTCCATTCTATCAGAAAGAAATGGTTAACAAAATGGTTTTGGATGATATTTTTATCCAATATGGACTGGATTTAATGCCATATGAAATTCTAGTAGATGAACCTAATAAATAGTGTCCCCTAGCCTAGTACACCCTAGGCTAGGGGACACTATTTATTGGGTTCATCTACTAGGCTCTAATAGCACTGGGTGGGAATTGCAATTAAATATAGAAGGAGGTAGACATGCTCTAGATCAGTGTTTCCCAACCCAGTCCTCAAGGCACACCTACCAGTCCAGGATTTAGGGATTACCCAGTTGTGTCTAAGGTGTTTTTTTTCTTCTTTGTAAAAACACCTTAGACACAACTGGGTAATCCCTAAATCCTGGACTGGTAGGTGTGCCTTGAGGACTGGGTTGGGAAACACTGCTCTAGATCCCTTCCAATAAATAAACATGATCACCAGATTAATATGAAGGCTGACAAATTAAGCTAATGCCCGTAACCTATTAGCAATGGGTGGGAGCTCTGTGTAATAAACCGAGGAGGACTAATATCCCCTTAGCTACTACCCATCTGTAGAAATTGGAGGCTCTAATGGCACTGGGTGGGAATTGCAATTAAATATAGAAGGAGGTAGACATGCTCTAGATCCCTTCCAATAAATAAACATCATCACCATATTAATATGAAGGGTGACAAATTAAGCTAATGCCCGTAAAAAAAATATATACTTACCATTAAACGTATGCTTTCTTCACATTTCAAACTTGTATTCTTCAGCCCTAAAAGGCCAATTAAGAAACCACAAAGTCCAAAGAAAACGTTAAAAAGAAGAGTAAAAGAGTAAAAAAAAAAAAAGTACTGTAACAAGAAAAAGAGAGACACAAAAATAATACATTTTTGGTCCATCAATTGCTTCCCTTTGCAATGTAACTTCAGTTAGGGTACTTTGATTTGGTGGCTTGTCAGTCAGTGCAATCAGTGTGCTAGGACAGCCAAATCTCATTTATCTCAAGACTCAAGTATGGGAATTAATAGTGGGGTGTCCTTTTACTTTAATATAACATTGAAAAACAATATCTTGGAGCCCAGACATGGCTTTTTAACAGTTTTGTTATGGTTGCAGTCAGTGAAGATACTTAGTTATATTTACAGCAGTAACTTGATCATTATATTATTTAACAGTTTGGAAAAGTCGACCACTGCAAGTATGGTGATCCATAAGTGGGGCTAGTAAAAAGTCTGTAATCTGCAGTGAAAGTAATAATTTGTGAAATAGTATAAACCGGTCTCTACAAACACTGTTAAATCAAGCCAATAGTTTATTTTCCCATACATTTGTATTAATAATGTTTTCTGTGAAAGATTACTTGTTCATACCTATAAATGTTGTATAATTAATGAAGTAATAATATTATTTTAAATGAATAGGATGCATGTCTTAATATGGATCATTGAAAATCCATATTTGTATTTAACTATTTCTATTTAACTGATTGTTAGTCATTTGCTTTGTTAATGAATTTGAACTATCACACATACCCACCACATGTAATGAGCAGAACAATAATATACATATTGACTTGTCCTGGTATTTTAGGTTGTTGACGTAATTATTTTGTTTTTTCCTAGATCATGGTCAAGTTTTATGATTCGAAATTACTTCAGTTTCATTTTAAAATAGCATAAGGCTTTAAAGTTAGAGAATACACTTGCGCAGTATAACATAGTTTAGTTCCAAGTCTCAGAGAAAAAATTACCTTTGTATATTTGTCATTGCAAATTCCTTTGGCAATTAGTGGTGGGTAGTTTAACTTTTAGTAAGAGTTAAGGTGTAGGGTTAGAGGTTATAGTTGGGGAATGTTGCTAGAAATATTAGGAATGAAAGCAGAATTAACCACTGAGCACAGTGAGAGATTATAACAAAAGCCACTTAACGTTTGGGATTGGGGTTTGAGGTAACATATATGGACATAAATGGTTAGGGTATTATTGAGAATAGTGGTTAGAAATATAGATTTGAGTGAGAAGCATCACAACGGTCAGTTTCGGGTTACCTAATTATATAATTACAAAGAAATCTAGATTGAAAAAAATACTCAAATTAATGGAGTTCAACATTTAAGACATATTTGTTTTTGGTGTTGAACCAAAATTATGTGAAAATTACTTTTCTTCAAGTTTCAATGGATAACTTTTTTTTTTTAATATTAGAATCCTGTATTTGAACAAGTTGCCAAGTAGCTGTTTGGCCCTGTATATGAAATGCATTCAATTCTTCCCTCTGTTAAGCCATAATCATGATGTTGCCTCAATAAAGGTTTTACTTTTTAACCTATTACTTGTTGATTGAGACAATTTTTGATCCTGAGTAGGATTCTGGTATTTTGATTGACCTAGTCCTCCTGTACTCTCTTGTGCAGCAGGAACTACCAGCTGTATGAGCACTGATAGGTAGGGCCCCATGGAAGCTGCACTCTGATTCTCATGACATTCGGTGGTGGGCTACATTACCTGCTAGTGCTCTGATAAGGTCAAACCAGCTGCACCTCCTGTAGTTCCATGCCTGATCATGACAAATAAAATAATAATAAAAGTAATTAATTTTTGAAACTATGCTTTACAGTTACCATAAATCTCATGCTACGGTTTGGTTTTGCAAATTAACTTGTTACCATACCAGTGAAGCAATTGTTCACAGATGCATTGGAATATGATATCGTATAAAGTTGCATACTGTCTTTGCTCCACAGTTTTCAATATGTTCCCAAAAAACAACATTATGAAATAATTCACTTACTTGACATTATAGCACCAGGAGAGTTAATTTTATTCTATTCATTTTTGTAAAGTACATTATCTCTCAGCAATATGTACAAATTAGAAGGATTAGCCACAAATAATTGTTATATGGAAATTAAAATAATCATTAGACAAATATGTTCAACTTTGCTTTACTTTTGAAATATCACTTATTGGTAGAATAATTATACTGAAAAGCAGAATTAAATAATTAGTTATAGAGATTATTGGGACTATTGGGAGATTTTTGTGGCAGAGAAGCAGTTATTAAATCCCTATAATCCATGAATTATATTAATGTACTTTACAAACTATAGTTACAAAAATAACTCTTCTTTTCCCTCATTTTGTGATAAAGCTTAGAAGCTAATTTATCACTACAAAGACAAAATATTTGGTTTCACTTCACATACCGATATTATTATAGCACTGTCTGAATTAAGTTATGACTTTACTTTCTTCTCATATGCATCTGATTTGGAGCACAAATAACTGTTGGTTTCTTCCAAATACCGTTGTACTGCTTTGTCTGTATTCTTTCACATTTTATGAAATATCGTAATTAAAAGTAACAAGTGAAAATATGTTTGTGGTTTATATCTAGGTCATGGTGTTGTAACAATGGAAATAATAAAATATTTTTCAAATTAAAAAAAAAAGTGGAAGTGCCAATAACTGAGAAAGCTGCTCAGCACGTTAAGCAAAATTAGATGGTTTGACAAGTATAAGACATAATTTTGGAAAATGTCACATGAATCATATTTCTTCAATCAGATATCTATATGCATAAAGAATCATCGCAGCCACATGTTGAGGGGTTATATAGGGAAATATACACCAGAGCCCAGATTGTAAGATACGTGTTACATGAGTCTGTGATTCTTAAATAAGATATGGAGTCCATTTATTACTTTATATATTTTTACTTTATGTTTTCCTGTTTTGCTTTTAATGCTATTTTTCTAGGACATCAGGTAAAAGGATGAAGTCTATGTCATAGAATATGCTTAAAGGAAAAGAAAATATCAAGAGTTTGAAAAATACATTTTCAGAGACAACTTAACAGCACCATAACCACCTCAATATGCATCATGTTCTTGGCATCTAGTGCTGCCATTAGAATTTTGAGGCCCTTTACACAACTCAAGGCATGGGCCCCTGAGTTCGCCCACAGGACCCATCATAGTGCATCCATTAGGATGCAGTTTATGTGTGTGTATTTGATGCGTGTATGTAGTGTATGTGTAGTGGATGCAGTGTGTGTGTGTGTATTGTGGTTGCTGTGTGTGTGTAAAGTGGATGCAGTGTGTGCGTGTATAAAGTAGATGCAGCCTGGGTGTGCGTAAAGTAAATGTAGTGTGTGTAGTGAATTAAATGTGTGTTTTGGATGCAGTGTGTGTGTTTGTGTAGTGGATACAGTGTGTGTCTGTGTTAAGTGGCTGTATGTGTAGTTGATTCAGATATATGTCTGTGTAAAGTGGATGCACTGTATTTAATGGCTGCAGTGCATATGTTTGTATAGTAGATACAGTGTTTGTGTGTAAAGTAGATGCAGTGTGTGTAGTGGATGTCGGGTGCATGTAAAGCAGATGCAGTGTCTGTAGTGTAGGTGTGTATGTAAAGTGGATAGTGTGTTTGAGTAGTGGATGCTGTTTTTGTAAATATGTGTGGTAGGATAGAGACTACGTTCTGTGGGCAGTAAGCATTTTTTTATTTAAAAAAATCCAAAACTAATAAAACCTAACACTTACTCAGTGGTCAGGAAGGGGGATATTACAATTTCTGGTGGTCAGGAGGCACAGCAGTATGATTTTATATTGAAGAGATGCCCAGGAGACTGCATGTCAGGCAGCAGCCTGTTCCCCCTCTTGCGAGCTTGACATGATGGGCTCCCTCTCCACTATAAAAGCCCATAGTGGCCTGGAGGTCCCAGTGGTACATGGTCTGTTTAGAAAACGTCCAGGCATTGTTAATTTAACGAGAACAGTTTGCGTGATATTGATGTAAACTGGCAGCCAAGAGAATAGACTGGAATGCACATTTGTGAACAATGACAACTTCACTGTATTAGTCAGCAGTTGACCTAGACATCATCTAATGAGCATGTGTACTGTGTGGCTGTCGTATTCAAAATGACTAAGTGAGTAGAGCAAGGAATCTGCATCAAATCTTGAATATTCCTCAGTGGAATCTATTTGAATGATTGAAAAAGCTTTCAGGGATGATACAATGAGGGCAGTGCAGATAAAAGTGTGGCAGAAACATTTCAAAGATGATCGAAAATCTCGTGAAAGATTTGGTCTCCTGCGACTTCTGGCTTTTTACTAGACTAAAATCATGTTTGAAAGGGAAGAGATTTCAGACCATCAATGAGACTCAAAACACCAGAACTGGTTCTCTCCACGTCTTGTGTTTGGCTCTGCCTCCCTGTAGTGTGACACTTTTCGCCCGCCTCCTGTTCTTCTTCTGGAAGAAGCCTAGAAGGTGGGTGAAACGCATAACACTACACATCCTCAGGGAGGAAGGGCCAAGTGCAGGATGTGTACAGAACAAGGAAATAGAGCATGTGGCTGACTTTTTGATACAGCAGCAGAATGTGATAGTGGGAACCCAGCTGGGAGACCCACAAGAAATTCCAGTAAGCAGTTCTTGATTGTATTTTAGTTCAATTATTTGGTTTTGTACTGCACCAGTGGATTCTCTTGTTTTGGTCTCTCCCTATTAAGATCTCAAGAGAGTGTGAGGCAGATCCTCTAAAATGTGGGACTTTTCCCTCTCCAGTGAAGCCATCAATGCCCATAGCCAAGGTTTATAGGGCTCTGTGAGTTTATACCTTAGATGTACACTTGTTTGAAAGCACATTGATGTTTTATTTATTTATTTATTTACTAGATGGTCTGAACTTTGATTTTTTTTGATGTGATCATTTTTATGTTTTTGCTTTTTGTGAACTATTAGGATAAGTAGTCCAAGTGCACCATTTTTTGTTCAGCAAATAAATTTATATGTGTATTTGTATGTGTACATTTATTGTGTGTTTGCGTTTGAATGTAGGCCTGTATTTGTATGTAGTGTTGGCTTTTGAATGCCGATGTGCTTTTGTGTGTAGTGTTGATGTTTGAATGAAGGAGAGTTGTATATCATTTTAGCATTTTAATACAGGGGTGTGTTTTTATGTAATGTTTGTGTTTGATTGCATGGGTGTATTTGTATGTAATGTTTGTCTTGAAATGCAGATGTACATTTGTGTGTAGTATGTGCTTTTGAGTGAAGGGGTGTGTTTGTATATAATTCTAAAGTTTGAAAACTTGGGTGTGTTTGTATACTTATATACATACATACTTACACATATTATATATATACATATATATATACATATTATATATATATATATATATATATATATAAATATATATATACACACACATTAACACACAGATACACACATATAAACACAATGACACGTACGCACAAATTCATATACACACTAATAAATACACACACATAGATACAGACACACATATATACACACTGACACATGCACATATCTCGACACATGTACACACTGACATACACACACAGATGCACACCCTGATACAAAATGCACACACTGATATACTGTTACACTGATGCACGGTTGCACACACATAATCACTGACACATGCACTCATCCTGACAGGCAGATGCCTACACAAACAGATATGCACACCCAGACACACAGATATACACACAACCATACACATGCACACACCTTGACACACAGATACACACACTGGCATATGCACACCCTGACACACAGATGCACACCCTGACAGAAAGATGCATACACATAAACACTGACACATGTACACACTCTGACACACATATACACACACTGAAAAACACACACCTTGACACATAGATGTACACACACCTTGACACAGATGCACACACATAAACACAGACACACACACACACACTGATATGTACAAACAGATGCACATACTGAGATGCACATACTGACCCAAAGATGCACATACATACTTACACATGCACACCCTGACACACAAATACCCAAACATGACATTACATATACACACACAGAGGCCCACCCTGACACACAGATGCACACCCTGACACAAAGATGCATACACATAAACACTGACACATGCGCACACCTTAACACACAGAAACACACACTGAAATACACACTACATTGACACATAGATGTACACGCACCTTGACACAGATACACACCCTGACAAAAGAATACCAGCCTTATTTTACTTATCTATTTCTTAATTTTCAAATGTATTCCTCTTTTCATCCATCACCTATAATATTACATTTTCATTAGAAAACTATTGTAAATGCTCAACTCTTGCGTTGTTAATTTTTTTGTTTATTTTTGTTAGTGTTAGAGTTGTTCCACTTATAGTCTGGATAATTTATGTTCACCATTTATGACTTTGACCTTACTGAGCTCTGCCTTTTCCTTATTCCTTTAATCTTTAAATCTTTTTTTTTCCATGCTTTTTCCTTGATTTTTTTCACCTCAATATCTCTGTACTCATTACTGCTGTTTTTTCTTACAGCCTGTACCCCAAACAGCAATCATGCATTTTCACTTAGGACTCTGAGTTATCAAGTCTTGAAGCCAAAGCCATATGCAAATGTAGCATTCCAGCGAGATCGTTTTTTTGCTTATTTTACTTCACCAAATTAATCCATGGTGTAAAATTAGGAAGGGGGTAAAGTAATATCATAATGTGCTCAATATGCTCATTTTTTTCCTAAAAATATTTTGACAGCCTTTTTTTTTTTCTTGTCTAACATTAACATCAACACAGAACAATCAATCATTGCCAAGTCACCGGGAGTAAGTAAGTTACCATAAATTTGCTGATAAAAGAAGCTTAGTCTCTACTGTACTATTTATTTATTTATAAAATATTTTACCAAGATGGATACATTGAGATTTCTCTCCTTTTCAAGTATGTCCTGGGTCTTTGTCCACAAAACATTGCATTGTTATAATATGATTACAAAAATACAATATGATTACAAAAATACACTATACAAACTATATATATATATATATATATATATATATATATATATATATACATACATTTAATAAATTTAATACATAACAGGTAATAAATATATTCAACCATAACAGGTGCATTCTGTGCTGATGTATATTCCCATAGATCTCTTAAAAGATTTGAGATTGAATGAAGATTTGACTGTGTCACTGAGGTTATTCCATAATTGCGGTACTCTGTAGGAAAAGGAGGATCGAGCTACTTTATTTTTGTATTGCGGTATGGTAAATATCATGCTAGTACTAGATCGGAGGTTATAAGATGTGGGAACAGCCAGGGAGAGCACTCTACTCAGGTAGGGTGGGAGCTTCCCAGAAATGCTCTTATGCACAAGGCTGGAAAAGATGAAGAGTGCGTCAGGATTCCAGCAACAGCCTGTTTAGCTCTTTGAACATGTCACAGTGGTGGGTAAAGTAATTACATTCTAGTACAAAGCAGAACGAATATATAACATATTAAGTTTATTAAGGTGTGTTTGTGGTGCGGGTGCATACACTACATCCCCATAATCAATGACTGGCATTAGCATTTGTTGCACTATCTGTTTCTTTACTGTAGGGCTTAGGCAGGATTTTTTTCTGTACAAGGCACCTAGTTTTGGGTAAAATTTTGAAGAGATTTTGTTTTTTTAATGTGAAGGCCAAAGGATAGATTGGGGTCTAGCAACATGCCTAGATATTTAAATGAGCAGACTGCTGTCAGTGTGCTATTTGAATTTGTTCTGATACACAATTGTTGATTTTGTAGTTTACGTAATTTAGGTACAGTTCCAAAGATCATTGTAATGGTTTTGTCAGTGTTTAAGAAGAGTTTGTTATCCACTATCTACTTCTGTGAATTGATTTTGGAGCACAGCCTCAAGCTACGGTAGCTTGGGTTTAGTAGCGTAGATTACAGTGTTGTCTGCATACATGTGTACAGTTGAGGATTTGCGGACGTTACGCAGATCATTTATAAAAAATGGGATTAGCAGTGGCCCGAGTATGGAGCCTTAGGGAACACACATGACTGGAAGAGGGAGGGAAGCCACATATTGCCACATATTGAGAAAATGGACACATATTGCAATCGGTCTAAAACATACGATCGAAACCAGGTTAGCGGATGATAACCAATGCATGAGTTTTAAAGTTTTTTTCAAAAGAATGCCATGGTCTACTGTGTCAAAGGCCTCGGCAAAATCAAGGAAAATAGCTCCAGTTAAGTCTCCTTGTTCCATGCCAATTTGGATGTCATTGCAATCTTTTAAGAGGGCAGTTGAAGTTGAGTGATTTGGACGAAAGCCTGATTGCTCAGGGGTCAGATCATTTTATCATTGATAATATTCACATAGTTGCGTGTGGACGCATTTTTCCAAGATTTTTGACAATAGAGGGAGCAATGATATTGGGTGATAGTTAGATACCAAAGTATTGTCACCACTTTTATGGATAGGTACAACTTTGGCAATCTTCCAAAGTTTGGGTATGTGTCCTGACACCAGGGATTCATTGATAAAGATAGTGACAGGTTTAGCAATTGTTGGCGCACTGAGCTTCAGCAACATTGCTGGCTGGTCCACACTGTTTTTACATTTTTAAATTATTAATATGTTTATTAACAACTCTAACAGGCACAAGTCTAAAATTGAATTTCTCTAAATGAGGATTTTGAAGATTTGGCACTATTACTTCGAATCAATCTATCATATCAATAAAAAAAAAAAAAATTGGGTTGCTCGAATTACAAACTTTTCAATTTATTTATCCAACTCTGAATATAAATGCTATTTAACTTGGATTTCTTATTAAGCCATTTGAACCCTCCTTCCATACTACACTAGAATAAATTTTGACTCTTAAAGTCTATCCAGCTTATTGAGTCTTTTGATTCCCAGTGTCGCACTAGAAGGAGTTTTGTGGCAACAAAAAATGGGTTGTTATCAGTGCAATTCTTGGGGATATATTTGACCAATTTAGATGTATAATCTCTATTTCTGATTTTTGTTCTATTTTAAATCTCCCGAAGATCTGAAGTTTGTCAAATGTGATATCCCAGAGATTAGCCGCAAATTTACAACCCCACCACATTGTTGCATATCCAACATTTACAATTATAATTAGGGATAAACTTATTCACTGTAGCAGGATCCATATACCAAAAAATGTATCACTTTGCATTGGTTTTCAAGTATGTTTACACAATGGATATCACTCATTCCATACCCAGTACAACTCCAAAGCCTTTGCTATTAATAAAAAAATTAAAAAAAACATTGGAACATACTCAGGCATGATGAGTACATAGGCCCTCAACTACCAGAACATCCACAAATGGCTTATAGAAAAGGGAGAAATTTCTCCACATATTTAGCACCTAGTCTTTTTCAAAGTAAGACAGAATAAACCAGAAGGTAATAGAGGATTCCACACCTGTGGAATATGCAAAGCTTGTAGGGGATTACCGTCCCATACATATTCATTTTTCAGTTTTATCACCAAGGAGACCTTCCAAATTCAAGGACGAGTCACCTGTTCTTCCTCACATGTTGTGTGCCTCCTCTCGTGTGAATGTGGTGCACAATATGTGGGGAGAACAGGGAGAAAAGCTAAGATTCGCTTTTTAGAGCATAAAAATAACATCAGAAAGGATATAAAAAAAATCACTCGGTTCCAGTACATTGCAACCAGTGTCTGCAATTTTAATCTCACAGTTTTTCCTGGGTGATCATTGAACAAGTATCTCTGGGTGTGAGGGGGGTGACATCACTATGAGGCTCAGACAAAGAGAGGGATTCTGGATCCATAAACTGAGAACTCTCCAACCATTTGGGTTAAATGTAGATTTTGATTTAATTTGTTTTCTTTAATTTATGTGGGCTCAAGCCTTTTTCATTATTATTTTTAATTTTTTCATTTTACTTTTTTATTTTTATTATTTTTTTATTTTTATTTTTATCTTTATATTTATTTTTATTTTTCTTTCATTTATTTTTATTTTTATTCTATTTACTTTTATTTTTATGATATTTTTGTATACTTTAATTTTTATTTATCCTTGTTTTATTTATCCTTGTTCCATTTTTCATTTTTATTTATTTTTTTGAAGTTGGAGATATTTCTCTTTACGGTTTGTGAATTCCAGTTTCACTCCCTTTTATAAGAATGGAATATGAGTGAAGTGTATTGTCTTTAGTGAGATATGGATCATTTATTTTCTATTGATTTGATTGTCAGTTCAATTTGTAACACAGTATGTATGAATCTAATAATAATATTGAAACATATTTGTGAATACTGTTTAGTACATATATACTACTTAAACAAAAGGATTATACATTATTCCTTTCTAATTTAGCTTATATGGGTGTATTTTGACATGTGCATATAACATTATTGTAGCAAGTAGTGTAAATCATTTTGATATCAATATATTATTCTTTTCCATTTTTTATTTATTGATCACTGGGACTATAAATCGATCGAGTGGAGCCGCAGAATGATGACGCGATGAGAAGGAGATCAGGTTTCTGACTGGTGGAACGCATGTGCGTTCCACGAAAGCTCGACGGAAGTCCGTATATGGGCTTGGACTCCGGAAGATTTGCAACAGGTGATCTGGAGTACACTGATTGGCGGATTTAATGCTGAATGCGGCGAGAGGGACATTTAACCCCTTAAGGACACATGACATGTGTGACATGTCATGATTCCCTTTTATTCCAGAAGTTTGGTCCTTAAGGGGTTAAAAGAAGACTGAAGACATAAGACTCACATTAATGTTTTGTTTTGATTGTAATATTTGTTTCTAATATTGAATTTCTCCTGATGAAGTCTTCTTCATAGACGAAAAGCGTAGAGCTCTTTTTATTATTGCCTGTGATTCCTGTAACCTGTCCTATCATTCACTATTCCGTAGAGAGGGATACAGATATTTGATGGGCATTTTAACTCTTCACTTCCTGTAAGTGTTTTGAATAAAAGCATGTCTTTTTTATTACCAGCATTTGCACACTATATCCAGTTCTTCTTCTTTTGCATGTACCTTTAAGAACTAAGAATCTTCATTGCAGAACCTTAAAGAAACCTCAATGGGTTCAAATCACTCCTATATTTTGTGAGTGCAATATTTATAGTACGGGCACTTTTACTTAATGGTGTTTCCCTATGAATATTCTCTGTTTTTTGTATATCTAGGTGTATCTTATATTTTGTATTTGCAATTGAGGATTTGAGGAATCCTTTGTTATTATCTAGAACATAAGGGAAGTAATTACCTTTATTTTAATTGTACACTGCTGCACTTAGGTGGTCTATTGGTGTGTGTGTGTATAATGGATATCACTATTATATTTCCTTATAGCCTCTAACTACTCTTCTCTTCTTATATCTATATGGAGTAGCTTATCCCATTTCTCTATGTTCCTCTGGACATCTCATCGTTCTATAAGGAATATTTATAGATGGGCTTTTGACATGACTTTAGATACCGTTTGTTCACAAAATGTATTTTTCAAAATACCTAATTTATGCTTGTCTACCTTTACCACTACTTTCTGTAAGAAGCCCTTAACTCTTAAAAAGGTAAAAATTTCCTTAGTAGCTATATTATATTCTAAATTCAGCTTGGAAATTTTTTTCAATTTCCTGTTGGTATAAAGGTCAGCCATTTTAATGTACCGGATCTAGTCCACTTATCTAATGTAAGGTCTAGAATATTTTTTTCTATTATACCAATACCAATGGTGTCAATTATTTTATCCTGCACTCCCATCTTTTTCTCTAGTTTGACCCAGACCCTAATGAGATGTCCTATGGTAAAGCTTTTATCGCCGAGATCCCGCAATTTATGACTTTAAGTCTCCCAAATCAAACTGATGAGATCCCGCTGTTGAATCAAATGTGACTCGATTTGGTACCAACTTTTATTGCCTACTTGTGGGGTCTGCATCAAATAGATATGGCCAATCATGTTAGCTAAATAATAATTTTGCAGGATTGGCATTCCCAAACCTCCATCTTTCACTTTCAAAGCCAACTTATTAGTGCTAGTACGAGGCCTTTTGCCCTGCTAGACAAATAAAGAGATGCTCCTCTGAGCTAAACTTTGCCAACATTTAGGTATTTGAATGAGGAGATGTCGAAACAAATACAGCCATTTGGGAATAATATATGCCTTAACTGTATTTATCCTTCCCACCCAGGATAGAATTTTATTCTTCCATCCTCTTAAAACATAGTTCATATCCTTTAATAAGGCCATAAAGTTTACTTACAAGATATACCCAACATTTCTTGAGAATACACTGCAGATGCCATAGGTATGATAATTTCTTACTGAACCTCCATTTTTCCTGTATATGATAACTTATTAATAGGCCTTTAGGACTCCTTATTAACTCCTGTGTAGGCAGAAAGTTATATTTTCACAAATTTCATTATTATCACCCAGCCTACATTTTATATGAGTCTATCAACAATAGGGAGACACCAAGCAATTTTTGCATTGGACCAAACAGTTCAACTAGGGCCACTTTCTTCTGGTCCCTGCCAAGAGTAAAGGACCTTTATTCTGTGACCAAAGTGATGTTGATATTTTCTTGACTGTTTGCAACAAACTAAAATATTAATTTTAGTAAAATCTTTTTTTATTAACTTTTTGCCCATTTGACACCTTATTCATTTGTAACAGTTCTCTAAATGATCTAATCTAATACTAAAAGGCAATGCAATGACATTTTAAATGCATTGACATAAATACAAATTCTTTGATTAAACAAATTTGGAAATGTGTAACATATAAATCTTTCTTACACACCAATTTCAAATAATTTCAGGGTTAATCAATAAACCTCAAAGTAGGATTTTTTTTTTCAAGCTTGGCTTTTCTCAATTCTAAACAATTCCTGATTTTGTGAATAACTGTAATCGTTCTATTAGATTAAATGTTCTCTGTTGCTTATTATTCACTAAAATTGTAGAATTTAGGCTAAAAAATCCAGGTTGTGACTACTTGTAAAATTTTTCCAAATTACTCTTTTCCAAAATTTTGCAATTGTTTACAATAAACTAATATTTGGTGTATAATGAAACCAGATGTGAACAATATTTGAATTATGTTAAATAATACAAACCCTTTTAATGGCATTTTTTTTTTTAGTATACTCTATATTTCCTTCTAAAAATTAAGGATATTTCCTTCTAAAAATGAAGCACTAAACTATATTTACCCAATGGGACTTGAAACTGCATTATTTCTGTAGTGCAACCTAATAATTAATTTTTGTGTTTGCTCAAATACACAATAAACTTCTGAACCTCACAATATTTAACATGGCAAAAAAAAAACTTTCACAAAAATTTAAAACACATTTAATTAATTTTTTAAGGGATAATAATTTTTCTTTAAATCTTTAAAAAAAATATATATATCAAATATATCCAGTATACTTTGTTTCTAAGTATTTATTTCTAAATCACTGTCAATTATTGTTATTAGCTCTGCCCTTTGTACCTAACAGGCATCACCAAGAAAACATACCAAGGAAGACTGAAAATATATTTTCTGCCTCTCTTAATTTGCAAATTTTGCCGTGACTGTGTCTAGATTGACTAGGTTTATGTCTTTTATAATGTACTATTTAATATAAAATTAAAAGGAAAAGGAACATCACCTGAAAAAGGTTAACGGTTAAAATAACAGAATTATCAAATCATATACAGGGACAAAGTGAAAATGCCACATTTTGTTGGTATACAATTGCAATCACAGTGGAAAAGATTAGAGTATCTGAAGCCTCTGAATGTCAGGACAGTTCATATTATTTTTCTTCTTAGGAGGCTAGACACACACAATAACACACACAAACACAAACACACACACACACACATTTAGAGGATACCTTTCTTATACTCTGATCTGCCATACCATTAAACTACTGAGAGGTGAAGTGAAGGGCCAAATAGTTAGTTTGACAAGGGCCAAATAGTTATGGCTTGACAACTGGGTCACAGCATCTCCAAAACGGTACTACAGTACTACAGGGTGTTCCCAGTATGCAGTATTTAGTACCTACCAAAAGTGTTGCAAGGAAGGACAACTAATAATCCAGCATCAAGGTCATTGGCGCCCAAGGCTCATTGATGCATGTGAGGAGCGAAGGCTAGCCCATCTGATCTGATCATAAAGAAGAGCTACTGTAGCTCAAATTGCTGAAAAATTTAATGCAGACCAAGATAGAAATATGTCAGCAGAAAGTGCATCATAGTATGCTGCATATGGGGCTGAGTAGCTGCAGACTGGTCAGAGTGCCAATGATGACCCCTGTCTACCACCAAGAGTGCCTTAAATGGGGCCAAGAGCATCAGAACTGGGCCTTGGAGAAATTGAAGAAGGTTGTCTGGTCTATTGAATCACATTTTCTTTCTGATAAGGTGGATGACAGCGTGTGTTTGGGTTTTTTACCCGGGGAAGAGATTGCAGCAATTCTATACAATACTATGGGAGGAAGGCAGGCTGCCGGAAGCTCTTCTGGAAAACATTCGGACTTGCATTCATGTACATGTTACTTTGACACATGCCATGTCCCTAGAGATTGTTGCAAATCACGTACACATCTTCATGGCAATGGTGTTCCCTGGTTGCAGTTTTTAGACTTGCATGTGCAAGGATACATTATGTAGGAAGTGAAAAATTGACCACATATATCTTACGTGGACTATCTTTAAAGCCCACTATAGTGACCATATAAAGGAAAGATGGTTAGCATGTAAGTATTCAAATGTATTCTTTGTACCCCAAAATACTACAAATTAAATAGATTTAAAAAAAAACACTTAAAAATAATTTGACAAACACCTTTTCACATTCTGCCAACAATTAATAGTTTGATAAATAAAAAGTAAATTTTCTGACAATAACACTAAATCTCTGCTGTCCTCTGCTATGGCATCACAGGAAGAAATGTTCCAATCAAAAGTTTTCTTTATTGCCAGTCCAGCTCTTTACTTACCATCCTCTTAAAAACTTTTTATACAATTTTATATTAGCTTCAAGTTACCATTTAATATAACAAATGTGGTTTGTATTATTGTTTACCATTCAGGGTTATTTACTAAAGTGAGAAGTCAGAGTGAATTTCAAATGTAAAGCCAGAGTAGTTGAATCGCTATTTTGACCTTAAATTTGAAATTCACTAAAAATTCACATTGCATTTTTACTTTATTAAATAACCCTGTTGATATTTTTGGTAATACAGCACTTTTTTCATTGTGCTTTTAATATTTTCGATGAAATAAAGATATATATATATATATATATATATATATATATATATATATATTTGTTATATTTAACTATATATGGTTTGCAGTGAGATTTAGCATTTTGAATATATATATTTTTGGTAATAAAGCACATTTACAAGAGTATTTTACTTGCTCACTACCTCTTACTTTTTATATTATCTTTTATTTAGCACCAGTATATTCCAAATTGCTTTATTTCAATATCCCATACATGATAAACATAATAAAACAAACAGAAACATTATCAAATTCTTGTCATGTAACCCCTTAGGGACCAGGACATTTTTCAATTTTATTACTGTTAAGGACCAGGGCTCTTTTTACATTTCTGCAATGGTTGTGTTTAGATGTAATTTGCCTCTTACATATTTACTGTACCCATACATATTATATACCGTTTTCCTCGCTATTAAATGTTCATTATAAAGATACCATTATTTTCATCATATCATATGATTTACTAGAATAAAAAAAGTGAAATATGATGAAGCATAAAACACAGCTGGCCACCATGCACCCATGTCCCAGTTGGAACATTTCTGAAGCCAGCCAATGTAATTCACCTCCGTCAAACCGTATGTTTTGGAAAAGTACACACCCTAGGGCATTTCACATGGTGGCATTTCAACACTTTACATGCACTAATTCTACCACCAGTCTCTGTCAAACGTTTTTGTGGTGTTATTTTTCACTCACACATTCTACTTTGGGCATAGATTCTCAGCTCCTGTTAGGTGTTACTGCCAAAGGACACCCCAATATGTGCTCGGCAACATCTCCTGAGTACAGCGATACTACCCATGCGTAGGTGTGTCGAGTTCTCTGGGGGGTGCAAAGCAAAATGTCTGAAAGGCATTTTTCAAATTGTACATATCTTGTTTGCCTATCTTCCTTTTGGGGGCCTTATCAGATATCCCAATGTATTTTCTTGCCATGAGCGTGCATATATTTGAAAAGTTGACACCCCGCAGTATTGTATATGGAGTGTTTTGATGCCTTAGATGCAATCATTTTAGTCAAAAAAAGTTGAAGAACGAGTGTGGAGGTAACTGTTCAATCCCCATTTTTACACACACACTGCTTTTTGACTGTGATTTAGGAGAGCCCGTTGTTGGTTATTGCAAGAAAACACCCCAGGTTGTTTTCTGCAAGGCCTCCTTAGGACACCCATGCCCCCCATGCATAGGTTTGCCAGGATTTTGGGAAGGTACGGTTACAATTGTATGACTTGCAATTTGAGTTGAAATTGAGAGTATTTCTTCTGATTGCCTATCTTTAGCTTTGGGCTTATCACATACCCCAGTTTTATATATCGCCATGAAAGGGTACATACTTGAAATGTAGACACCCCAAGGTATTGCATGTGGAGTGCTTTGATGCAACTTTTCTTAGCCAGACAAAAAATAAAAAAGTTGAAGAACGTGTGTGGAGGTAACTGTTCAATCCTCATTTTTACACACACATTGCTTTTTGACTGTGATTTAGGAGAGCCCGTTGTTGGTTATTGCAAGAAAACACCCCAGGTTGTTTTCTGCAAGGCCTCCTAAAGACACCCAATGTAATAAAACCCCAAAAAAGAAAAAAGACACCAAAAAAACTGAACGGCAAATGTTAAAAAATAAATAAAAAATGGACCAGCGTGTGGTATCGTTTGAAGCAGTCTCCAATGCAGAGTCCAGGCTGTCCAATGCAATCAGTACAGTGATATACACTATCTTTTCTCTGCCCCCTCTTAGAACAGACCCTGCATCTTTTTTGGGGATTCTGCTTTGCCGCAGTAGGGGAAATTTTAAAAATAAAATGTGTAGCCCCAAATCTGCTCTCTCCCATCACCACCCGGGGAGCAGCAGCAACACGGTACAAAATCCCCAAAATGATCTGGAGCTGAAACTGTTAAAATTTTTGTTGCATCCCGGGGTTTGCTTTTTTTGAACAACAAAAAAGCGTTGTGGGTTGCAATCTGGATTAGGTAGATTGTGACCTTTTTGTACCAGTACCTTGTCTTTCGTATAATTAGGTAGGGCTGCAGCAGCTGATCTGCCAGATCAACCCAACCCATTTGCCGGTTATAGGCCTTGATGAACACTGGCTTCCTTGTTCTCTCAGTTCTGCCACGTACAGGGACCTCCACAGTCCCCTCAATGTGGATGGTGGTAAGAAGGTACACATCCTTCTTGTCTCTGTACTTAACTGCCAACCTGTGCTGTTCGTTTTGATTGTGTCGCAAGCTACTGTATCAAAACAGTACAGTAGCTTGAGCGAAGGGACACTTGTATAAAAATTGTCAGTATACAAGTGGTACCCTTTTTTCATCATGGGGAATATCAGGTCCCAGACAATCTTGCCACTGGTTCCCATATGTTCTGGGCAACCTGGAGGGTCAACGTGGCTATCCTTTCCCTCGTACACCCGGAAGGCCTAAGTATACCCAGTCTTGCTATCACAGAGCTTATACATCTTTACACCATACCTAGAGCGCTTGGAAGGAACATATTGCTTGAATCCCAGCCTTCCCTTATACTTCATCAGGGATTCATCCACGCATATATTCCTTCCAGGTGTATAAGCTTCTGCAAACCTGGCAGCGAAGTGGGTAATCAGGGGGCGGATTTTATACAGCCTGTCAAACTGGGGAGGCTCCCTAGGGGGACACAGGTTGTTGTCGCTGAAGTGCATGAAGTGCAGAATCATTTCATACCTCTTCCTCGACATACATTGGGAGTAAATGGGGGTAGAGCAGATGGGGCTACTGCTCCAGTAGTAGCGGATGGAGGGCTTCTTTATGATACCCATCAGCATAGTCAATGCCCAGAATCTTTTAAATTCTGGCACATCGATGGGGGCCCATTGCTGCTTTGCCAAAAAAAGAGTCAGGATTTATAGCTCGGAATTGATGGGCATATAAATTAGTTTGTGCGATAATATTCCCCAATACATCATCGCCCAGAAACACCTCCATAAACTGCTGAGAGCTAAATCCTGTGACATCCAAATTAATGCCAGGATTTGCATTAAAGGATGGGATGTCTGGCCTCTGGCAATGAGGCACTACCCACTCCTCAGCAGTTCTGCCAGCTGGAGCAGCACTTCTCCTTCTGGCAGGGGGACTAGCAGGCACAGATACAACATCACTAGATACATCACTAGCAGCAGGCACTGTATCTAGTGATGATGTATCTGAGCACCTGGCAGGGTCAAAATCAGGGTCGGAGTCTGACATAGACGCGTCAGAGTCTAGCGCAAGGGTGGCATATGACTGCTCAGTGCTGGTTGACTTCCGTGACCCATGTGACATGATCACAATCACTTTCCTTGGTGACCTGTCACAAAAAAAAAAATTAGACAAAAAAAAATTATCCCCTAAAAAAATGAACAGACAGCAAAATAAGTGCTGCTGTGCAAGAGCCTGTGATCTGTATAGTGATCACTGGCAGGACAGGGGTTAATCGTTCTGAAAAGAGCTTTTGGGTCTCAAAAAAAAAAAAAATCACAAAAAAATGAACCCCTAAAACAAATGCACAAACAGCAAAAAAGTGCTGCTGTGCAAGAGCCAGTGATTATAGTGACCACTGGCACTGAAAAGAGCCTTTGGGTCTCAAGATTTTACAAATCCCTACCTAAAAATACCTAAATCTCTCTAGCTAAACCACAGATCTCTATCACTAAAACACAAGTGAAGAGAGGGAGGCAGACCCACACTAATCAGAGAAATGGGGAACACACTTGGGATGAAATTGCTAATGGGGCATGCTGTGATTGGATGACCCCAGCCTGCCCCTTATGATGAGGCAGGCTAGGGACACCCCCAGAAGCCCCATGATTCACTGCCTTTAGAAAGGGAGGGGGGGCGGGTGGTTAATATTGATCATTTTATTTATTTTATATTTATTTTTTATATATATTATTATATATGCACTGAGTGCCAGGACCTCTCAAAGCACTCAGCACATGCAGACCATCACTGCAATAATATCAGAGCTTCCAGCACTCAAAATAGCTGCGGACGTACCAGGTACGTCCAAGGTCATTATGGACCCTTTTTTGCCAGACGTACCTGATACGCCCGCAGTCGGGAAGGGGTTAATATAAATACATTTATTAAACTACGTGAAGTCATATACTGTTTATTTCCTCAAAATAAAAACATAAAAATGTTCATAATATTTTTTTCCAAAATGATAACCCTCACTTCACTTGTATCCACGATATTTTAATCACATTACAATGTAAGTTAAAGTGCAGCTGGAAGGCAGAAAGTGAAGGCCTGTTTAAACTGGCAATATAGATGAAGAAATTAATTAATCAAGATCATGCACAGCTAGCAATAATTTACAGGGTGGCTTAATGCACTGTGCAGCTGGCAGATTCAGGCTATTCGGAGATTTAAGAATTGTGGGGTTCCTGTACTGTTTTATTATGTTTTTGGGATGTTTTATATATTTTATGTATTGCAGAATCATTTCATACCTCTTCCTCGACATACATTGGGAGTAAATGGGGGTAGAGCAGATGGGGCTACTGCTCCAGTAGGAGCGGATGGAGGGCTTCTTTATGATATCCATCAGCATAGTCAATGCCTATGATAATTGAGTTATCTAAAATTCCCATCTCAATTATCTCTCAAACCCAGTGCATCTTGGGAAAATTCCCTGTAAACTTGTCCTGGAGACCCCATAATATGGGGCTGGGCTAATAAAAATTAGTTGACTTCCAGAACTGTGTGTCGTCCAGTTACTGGGGTAATGGGCTATATTCACTAATCAGCTCATCACTTCCAGCTTCAGAGGATTACAGCGGAGATATTCATTCTCAGTATTGTAGCTCTGCTACAAAAAGATGTGAAAGGCATATGTTACCAACATCTAATCATGAGCATAATTAAATAATTAAGTACACTCTAATTAAAGTTATAGGTACATAATCTACAATTTTACAGCATAACAGGACACACAATATTTAGCATGTTTAATGCTCTGGGAGAAAAGCAAAGAAGTGTTAGAAATTTGATAGAAATAAAATACCCGGAATGTATCTTTTTGAGTCCAATCCGCTGAATACATGATGTTGGCTAGAGATGCATCCACAGAGAATGCCCATGATGCAACCGCAATCACATTCTGAGTGAACTCCAAAACAGGAATCCACACCTGCCAGAGATAACAACCAGTGAATCCATCTCACCAGCGTGGTAGCCTAGACTTGTTTTTTGTAGTTTGACATATGAAATGAGGAGTTCATCCAACCTTGATTCTCGCAAAGGTGCGGTAACCTCCACTAACGCAATAACGTGTTGACCACACACAGTTGTGGCATCGTGCAGAAAAACCAAGGTAAAGTCTTTCTTCGTTCAATGTGATACTGAAAATGATACGCCTTCTGGCATGAAGGAGGAACCATCTAAGTCAACCACTTGCACATCCGCAACCCAGCATAAAGAGATGAGATACAACAGGAGCTTCACTGAAAGTGGTCTAAGAAACAAGGCCATATTGTCTGGCCAGTCCCAAAGAAAGCAGAGCACTAAGTCCACATGCCAAAGGTGAGAGTACTTCAGTGCCAGTGGTCTGGATAACTTGATACCACACAAAAGGCAGCAGACCAACAGATCTTGACCCACGAGGCGCTGTAAACGAGAACATGAGGCATTGAGATTGCCAAATGCATAACATTGATAGAACAATACTAGCAACCCAATGAATATATATATGGAATAAAAAGTTCAAGATGACAGGTACAGACACCAGCCACTCCAAGCGTCCCAAGCAGATATGTAGCTGGTACAGTGAATTCATAAATAACAAAAAATGTCCATTGTCGATTGCGATTGTGATAAGCTGCCAACTGACTAGGATCCCCTGAAAGCATCCAAACCATGGGGTTCAAATGTGGGCCCATTCCAGACTTTCATTTGAAGCAGCCAGAAACGGATTTATGTTCGAACCTCTGGCAAAAGAGGCACCCAATTGCACATAGAAGGCTTATCAATAAACTGCAATCTTTAAGCTTGGATTGCAATATTGTTGAATGGGTAAGGCAGTGACTGAGTGACAGGCAACAGAGGGTTGTAGCCAATGGAGTATATTCGAAGCATGGGCTTGTAAGAAGTGGCAGAGGTTAACACAGTAAAGGAGTTTAAACTTGTGTGTTATAGGCATAAAGCTATCCAAACTATAAAATAAGGCCAAGGACTAATGGAAGTATTTAGAAAATTGAGCAGACTAGATGGGCCAAATGGTATCTGCCATCACATTTTATGTTTCTATGTTTCTATATGATTGACCCGAGTGTAGAAATTAAGTCTTCAACCACTGCAGCGCCCAGTAATGCGTAAACTGGCATGATCAGTCCTGCCAAATGAAACTCAGAAATGACGAGTTGACAAGAGATACGCATCCTTCAGATCGAGACAAGTGAACCAGTCATTTTTGAGGAGAAGATACCTTCAATCTTGAAGTGTCAATACACCAAAACGCCATTGAGTTGACATTAATAAAATGACAGGTCGGTAGTCTCCCATTTTTTTCTTGACTAGGAAAATGTTCTGAAAAAGAAAAAGAAATAAAAACCTGTCCCATCCAGTGTAAATTGCACTGCGCCTTTGGAGAACAGGGCATGGATTTCTTAGTCTATGAGGGTTCTGTGTTCTTTAGGCATCCTCCTGAGAGGTAGAGGACAGGTTTGTGTGGGAGTAGAGTGGAACTCGATTACATAGCCTTGAACCGTCTCGAGAATCCTGGTATCTGCTAAGATTACCCTCAAATTCTGTAAAGAGAGGGATAAATCAGTAGACGATAGAATTGAAGGAGGACTCATATGTGGAAAAAGGTCCATGGCCTCTGCCTTTAGTGCCTCTGGCCCTATCCGTGCCTTTATGAAAAGTGTCTTGTGCAGTTGGAAAGAAGGAGGATGAAGGGATGAGGGAATGTGAGTTATGGGACCGGTATGCCAAAAATGGCTGGTGGCTTGGCCGCTCTGCGGGCCAGCCCTGGCAAAAACACAGATTCTGGGAGGTGATCAAACCACTTGTCTTATAGACATTTGAGCTTTATTCAGAGAGGTGAAAGTGTTATGTGTATCTTTAATTCATATAATATGATATAGGGTTCTCAAAACAGAACAGTCCATGCTAGTTTTTATCCAAGTCAAATAGCTTGGTGTTAATCTTCAGAAGAACAGCCTTGCAACACTCGGTACAGAGAGCAGAATACAGATTTAATGCTGGGCCCACTCCACTCAATACCATACCCTGTGAGAGAGCAAGGTCTACAAAGTAAAGTGTTTTAGCCAGAAGCCAGGACATAAAAACCATTACTGTGTGGTCAAATTCAGGAGTGTTCGCTATTTTGTCTAGGAGCAGCAGGCAACCTGAAGGCATGTGGGTACCTCCTTCTCCAACGGCTTTCTCAGCCAGATGTGAATAAATTAAGCCAGATGTTCTGGTAGGCACCATTAAGATGATCTTGGAAGTCTTATCGAGTGGGTATCAAATAACGGTATCCCTTGAGAGTTGAGGAACATTCCAGCTTCTTTGTAAACCAGTGTCTTTCGGGTATTTTTCCCATGGGAAAAATCATCCACTATGGATTCCCTGATGTAACAGGTCTCCACTTGAGGACTTCCTCCTCTCAAGCCAAGGCATCTGCACACCATTTATCTACCAGGTAGGAGAGAGCTTTTGTCATCCGAGGACAACAAGAAAGAGGGTAGCAGGTCCTGCATCTCCATCTGTTAAGACCTGTTAAGGCCGTCTGCAGTGCCTTCCCATTAGACCCCCGAGAAGTCATCCTTGCCCCTTTCTATTGGCAATTAGCCAAAGGCACGTGATCCCTGGAAGCCTTGGAGCCCATGGCATCCACAATATTGTGCTACTCAGTCACCCCTTGACCAGCAGACTCTAGCAAGGTGGTGGGCGGCACCTTTGAGAACACCTTATGCACTAATGCTGCTATAGCAACATTGATCATTACTGAGAGTTCTAAGTGGGTTGAGGTGTCACCCACTCTCGGTGTGTAGAAGTGTCTTGTCCGTAAGAAGCAAAGTTGTCAGAGTGTGCAGGACATGCGAGAAAGCACAGGGTGCGAGGCTCCTAGTACAACTGGAGCTCACCCTGTGAAGGCAGGCATACACTGCCTGGTAAAGTGATTAGGTTGGAGTGCCAGAATGGGTCATCTTCTAAACCGACTGATACAAGCGGACAATAAATACAAAAGGGGGTTTCCCTGTAGTGAATGGGAGAAAATATCAGTCTTATATAAAAAGGGTGGTAACCCCTATAGCATCCCAGCCAGATGGAAAAAGTACAACTGAGGGGGTCACCCTCACATTTGACGCCAACAGTGTAGCTAGGTATATGAAATCAGAGTTTGGGATTCACCCCAGTTGTGGAGCTGTAATATAGTTATATCCCTTTTACACAGTTTAGAAAAGTAACTGTGGGGGGCCAAGCTTGCCATCGAACCTGTTCAGACTCCATTTCTCACGGCTCCATGAGAAATCTTCTAATCTGCTCCATCCCAGCAAAGCTAAAACTTCACAAACAGCTGATACAGCTTCACAAACTACCTAATCTGATTATACACTGCTAGCTGCATCGACCAATGCCTTTCTTTATTGCCCAAAAACAGCTTAAACGGTGGTGCAAATCTGTGGCCTACCTCACACCGCAGGTATTCCTCGCCAGAACTACTATGAAGAAAGTCGGGGTTGCTTCCTCTCCTACACTGACTCCCACGCAAGATGACAGAGCAACTATGGAGCACCGATCTCAAAAGCCCACAGCTATGGCCGACAGCAGGGACATAAGGGCTATGTTACAGAGGTCTGCACAGCACAAACCAGCACCAGCAACAGACCCACCACCGATAGCAGGACGAAAGGAGCCGGAGACAGTGCACTCCTTGCAAATCTCACCTGCTGACCCCTTGGATGACTCGGCTCCTACCACTAAACATGACCTATGGATCCTGCAAGTGGACATCCATAAAATCCTAGCGGCGGACTTTTCCTCTGCTCAAGACTGAAGTGCAGGCTGTCACAGAAAGGGCCTCGGAAAAGGACATTCTTGATATACACACTACCCTGGCCACCCTCAATGACTCAGTGCACCAACTCCAGACCCAACACAGGGCCCTATCAGTTAAATTTATGGCCATGGAAGACCACTAATGCCGCTCTCACATTTAAATATGTGGTGTCCCCAATACTATAATGGTGGATGAATAACCACATTATCTCAGACGCCTACTAGCCACCATTATGCCCCACGCAGTGGTGAGGAAACTTGCAATTGAAGGAATCTATTGTGTTCCCAGCACCGTCCGCGCAAAACTAAACATGAACAGAGATGTTATATTCCGATGCATCTTGTGGCGAAAATCCTACACACCTGTAAAATCTCAATTGTGAGCAGTGAGCATGGCTTACAGATGGGGACCTAACAGCTCTCTGACAGTGACTTACTCTAAGTCGGCACACATTCTCACTTTGATGGCAGATGCATCATCTTTCCTAACGAAATTGGGAGGACTGTCCCTACCAAATACCACCATGACCTGCACCCTTCCAGGAACATCTTGGGACCCTGACAGCATCACTCCCTTCATCCCTAGGACAAGAGGATTACAAGCATCAGTACCATGAACTGGACTTCAACCTGTTTACTGGATCCACAACTAATGGAAGAACCAGATAGGATGGTGTAGCCCTAATATCTAAGTATGGTTTATTTACTTTGGCATTAGTTCCTCTTTTTCATTTTCATTTAGTTTTTAGTAATGTTTATCACATGTGGAGAGTTACACACACATACTACTCAGCTCAATGAGCACATAGTTTGCATCAGGCGTATACCTGCAAGTAATGCTATAGCCCCCAGGGAAGTTTAAGGCCTTCCGCCTTTACCATATGGCATGAAACACCCCTCCCACCCCCCCCACCCCTCCCGCAACCACCTTGGTTAGGGGTAAGTAACCTGGATGCACAGTCTCCCACTCACTACACCTTAGTGGCAACTAACTTGTAAAAGCATATTCTATCTGAAACCCATCTGTGTACTACTTATACGGCTACTATACAGCCAGCATTCCTAGAACTTTAACTTGCCATGGCATGACCTTACACTAATATATACATAAACTACCATGTACTTTGCCTGGTACAAAATGGGGTTTACTTTCGGAACATACAACTACCTATCTCCCACATGAAGGATTCTCAGTTTAGGTTATCGTTCACTTGTACCTTATGACAAATCGTACTTTACTCTGATATTCTTTGTTTATGTTACTCTTGCTGACCATAAAAATAGTGCATATCTTCTATTATGTTATGTCTAACACATGCTTAATCTTGTGTACATCATATATTCTGCTGAATGACTATATACCTGCAATGCACGGCAAAAATAAAGAATTATAAAAAAAAAAGAAAGAAAAATAACTGTAATTGGAATAGCACCAGGAAGGGGGCTCACCACTTATCAATATAAATGCATGAAGGGTCACCCCCTTGCAGGAAGGGGGTTTTCCCTATCAATATACTGCCTCAGTAGGACAGATAGAATACATGGAGGGTCACCCCTGCAGGTGTGTCATAGGGGACATAGTATAGCTTGACACAACTCCCCCCAGGTGGTAAAATAACAGCCTTGTGGCATGCATCTTCATAGGCAATTTCATATAAACAGTTTTTCCAAAGCTGGATATAGCAGAAGAAATGTCCCATAAAATGTACCATGAAAGCAAGAGATTATTATTATATTAGATATAAATGGGGAACTCCAGTAAAGATTATTCTTACATATGATTATAAATCATTCTCTTTTGACACCCTGGAAGTTTGGGCTCTGAATAACAAAATAATAGGCACTTTATAATGGTACAAAATGAAATCTGTAATAATATGCTTTTTTTATGTGTTGTTTTAAAAATGCAATTACTCTTCTCGCTCTTATTTTGATCAGATTGATTATAAATATCGGGTAAAAAAACAATTTACTAATGTAAAGAATTATAGAATGTAAATGAATAAGGTTATGTCAGGATTACAGAATGATCCAGCAAGTAGAATTGTGTAACACAGAGGACTGGTAACGTATAGCAGACCTTAGAATGGCCGGAATAACGTACCAAAGAATAGTCAGGAATAGCCAAGGTGAAGGGAAACAGAAAGAGACACAACGATAAGGAAAAGCCAGGAGTCAAATAACCAGAATTACCAGAATCAATAACGCGCTCTCGGACAACCACAAGGTCACTGAGCAGGATGAGAACTGGGCCTAAATACCCCTCCTCTAGATCTGATAGGATGTAACAGGCCTTTGACTCCAAAGGCAGTTACCAGGTTCCATTTGCATAATTGTTGCTCAGCGTTAACCCTTCTGTGGATTTGGTTGCTGCTCGGCACTACTTTCCTGTGTGGACAGTAAATGTCATTAACCACATTTTTATAAGCGGATGAATATGTGACAGGTTATAATCAAAATAGATTTAACACACATATAATAATGAACAGATAAAAGAATGATTGGAAAGGGAATTCACTTTGATTCACATTAAAGAAAGAGATAATTTTACCATAGAACATATTAAATAGAAATAGACTTAAAATTTTTTTTTTAGAATTAAGTACTAAAGATGGTATACATAACACATGAATGGTAAGTAACACTTATAGGAAAAAAATAAGAAAGGAAAAATAAGTAATAATTGGGTGAAAATGGTGAAGAAAGAAAAAAAGGCAATATATCTTGGGTTTTTTGTTTTGTTTTTTCACAAAATAACAAAATTATTTTTGGGAAAAAGAGTAAAGGAAATTAAAAATAATATAAATTGATGATGTAAGAAAGAAAAAGAGGATGGGTAATATAGGGAAAGAAGGGAAAAAAGAGAAAGCAAAGATTTCACTTTATAACACACTAAATTGAAAAGATATTAAGCACTTTACACTGATACTTGATAAATAAGGATGAAAGGGTAATATTAAAATAGTTGAAAAATGTAATAAAAGGTAAAGGGGGAAAGAGGATAGGGAAGAGAATTGACATTAAATATATATATATATATATATATATATATATATATATATATATTTCTCTTATGAGACTCTAGGTAGCTCTTCTCCATCTTTGTACAGCGGCTGGTAAAAATTGATGTAAAACAATTATGTAAATAATCCTTTTTAGGTCCATAGTAAAAATCCTCTAATTCTTAGGGTTGTAATTAAGTATAACAAATATAAAATAAAAATTAGAAGAGAGGAATTATGTAAATAATAGCTTGTAATGCTACAGCTCGACCGCGATATATAATATGGCATTTAATTTACACATACTGATGGTAGTACGTATGTGGAAGTGGACCTGCACAAAAGGGATGTGCAGTTTCTACATGGTATGTTATTTTTATGTATTTTGTGATTATGTATTGTCAAATTACGCTGTGATTAGTTGTTTGGCAGATTTGTGGCTTGATATGAGAGGAAAGGAATGGTTAACTTTTTAACATTAATTGTAAGAGGTTTACATTCCCCTCAAAAAATATCTATTTTGATTTCCAATTTAAAAAAGGAAAGAATAGATATTTGTGCACTCCAGGAGACTCATTGGAGATTGGATGATAAAATAAGGATGAATTTCCAGAAATATCCATCGGTAATAGCGGCTTCTATGAAAGGAAAAAAATAAATAAAGAGGAGTGGCGTTCTTATTCTCTAGTGACCTAAATTATAAAATTAAATATAAACAAGAAGATCCTGAAGGCATATATATTATTGTTGTAGGGGAATTTAACAACAAAGTTATGACTATAATTACCATATTTTTCCTTCCATAAGACGCACTTTTTTTCCCTCAACTGTGAGGGGAAATGTCTGTGCGTCTTATGAAGCGAATGTGAAGCTTTATTTAGTGCAAAAAATAGAATTGCGGTGAGAGCACTCAATACATGCAAATACAATATTTTACCAGAGCTTGCTTAGTTTGAATATCTAAAATAGCAAAACATAAAACACAGAAACATAGGGTAATACTGTTTAAAATATGTGCAAATGTTTTTATGTGACTGGTTAAACTCACATATTTCTGAGTCACTTAAAAAGCTGACTCAGACTTAGGGCTTATATGGAGATAAGAACTTTCAACTCTGGACGTCCTGTATCGATCTCAATGAATCCGCGCTGGAAGCACTCTTTAAAATCACTTCAGAAGGCAGGATCCAATACAATCTGATTTTATTATTTAAAAAACTACATAAAAATATAACTTGTAATAAATACAGGTAAAATGTCTTTGAAATATACCACGTCGCATTTCGGCACTCACAGCCTATCTCAAGTGGTCTGATGAAAGGCTGTGAGTGCCGAAACGCGTCGTGGTATATTTCTATTTTTTGCACTATATTGATCTTTGGTGTGTTGGAGTGATTCACACTAGGTGATAGTAGCACCACAAACTATACTTTGTTTACCTAAAAACTTTTATTTGTATATTGTGAAGCTTTATTTGCCTGTATTGTAGCGTGGGCTGGCAGAACAGTGCGCACCGCGGTACAGGAACTTAAATTTCAGTTTCCGGCCGGAATGAAAGGAAGTGCACACACTGAGTGCACACTTCCTTTCAGTCCGGCCAGAAGACCGGAAACTGAAATTTAAGTTCCTGTACCGCGGTGCGCGCTGTTCTGCCAGCCCACACTACAATACAGGTAAGTAACTAAGGGACACTATGGGACAAGGGGGGGACAACACTATGGGAGGGAAAGATCACTATGGGACAACTAGAGGTGGGGACACTATGGGATGAGGGGAGGGGGGGAGGGAAATTCAAGGGGATGAGGGGAGAACACTATTGACAAGTGAGGGAGGAAGAACACTCATGGAATGAGGGAGGGAGAGAACACTATCAGATGAGGGGAGGGGGACATGGGATGAGGGGAGGGGGGACTATGGAGGGAGGGAGGGGGACACTATGGATAAGGGGAGGACAAGGGGGGTTAAAGAACAATATTGACAAGGGGAGGGGACTGGTAGGAAGAACACTATTGGACAAGGGAGTGGGGTTAAAGAACACTATGGACAGGAGGGGGTTAAAGAACATTATGGGACAGGAGGAGGAGTTAAAAATCACAATGGGACAGGAGGGGGGTTAAAGATCACTATGGGACAGGGGAGGGGTGTTAAAGATTACTATAGGACAGGGGAGGGGGGTTAAATGTCACGATGGGACAGGAGAGTGAAATGGGTGGTAAGGAACACTATGGGACAGGGGAGAGGGGGTGTTAAGAAACACTATGGACAGTTTGTTCAGAATATTTTTTTTCTGGGTTTCCTCCTCTAAAAACTAGGTGCGTCTTATGGTGTGGTGAGTCTTATGGAGCGAAAAATACTGTAATATATATGCCCCGAATAAAGCACCAGTTAAATTCATTTCAAAGTAAATAAAAAAAAAATTGAAACAATAAGACAAAGATCGTTAACTGTTATGGGAGATTGTAACTGTATAATGAATCCTCAGATTGATAAAAAAAACATTATCAGGGTAAGTGAAGAATGGGAGAGCTATCTTACAAGCTGGAAGATTGCAGTCGGTAATGGATAGACATTATTTGTTAGATATATGGAGAGTTTTTATACAACAGAACAGGATTATAACTATTTTTCTAGTGTACATTGTTCATATTCTCGAATTGATCTAATAATTGGTGATTCAGGATTAGCAAATCAAACAAAAAAATTCTTTATTCAAGAAATACCTTGGTCAGATCTCAATTCAGTCACATTAGAACTAGATGTCAATTGTGAAAGATTGAACTCAGATTGGAGACTGAATCAAAATCTTTTAAAACAAACACAAAATATAGAATATTTGAAACAAAGCACAAGCTAAGAAAAATGCAGTACTGAGATTAACTAATTTATATATAAAATCATGTCAAAATGTCAAATTGAATGAGAAGCAGACATCGATGATTAGGTCTAAATAAATACAAGATCGAAAAAATAAGATAAATAGTTTGCTGTTGGAAAAAAACAAATAAAAGGTTATATTCTTTAAAAACCACATGGTCCTACAAGGGTAACAACGCTGATAGAATTTTGACTAATAAAGTAAAAAAGAAAAGAAAGGAAAAAAATGTTTCTAAAACTGTACATGAAGGCAAAGAATATTTAGTACAGAATGAAATAGGTAAGGTCTTCAGTAACTATTATGAGTCACTTTATTACTTACAAAAAGGGACTACTATAAACAAAATAGAAGATTATTTTAGAAATATGAATTTACCAATTCCATCTAGGGAATTGTTAAATAGACCTTTTTCAGAAGTAGAAGTATCCAATACAATAAAAAAACAAAAACCAGGGAAAGCTGCAGGACCAGATGAATTCAATGCTTTTCTTTGTAAATTACTTAAAGGAGAACTAACCCCACATTTAGTGGATGCTTTCAATGGTTTCGCCAATAAAGAAGTCATACCTGAAAAAAATGTTATGTGGAAATATGGTCCCCTTTCTTAAACTAGGCAAAAATCCAGAAGAAATTACAAGTTACTGACTCTTTTAAACTCAGATGTAAAAATGCATGCAGCCATAATAGCAGAGAGAATAAAATTAATTTTAGAAACAGTAATTCATAATAACCAAGTGGGATTTGTTCTAGGAAGAACTCCAATAGGCCATTTAAGATCACTTATAAACATATATCATTATTCCCGACTTAATGGTACGCCCCAGCTGACTCTGTTCTTGGATGCAGAAAAAGCATTTGACAGAGTCAGCTGGGGATATGTGGCAGAATCGTTGAGTGCATTTAGGGTAAAGGGAAGAATTTATGATGCAATAATGGCTTTATACACCAAACCGAGGGGTAGATTAGTAGGTTCTGGTATTACATCGCCATGGTTTTATCTAATTAATGCACACAACAGGGGTGTCCTCTATCGCCCCTGTTGTATGTTCTTTCACTGGAACCTCTGGCCAGGAAAATTAGAATGCACCCTAAAATCCAGGGATTCGATAAAATGAATACACAGATAATAAAATTATATGCAGATGACATTCTGCTGACTGTCGAAGATCCATGCAATTCGATAGATGGAATTATGGATTGTATAAAGGAATACTCTTTGATATCTAATTATAAATTGAATGAAATAAAATCTATTGCAATACCTTTAAATATGTTTGGAGCCCAAATAAATTATTTAAAGGACAAATATAAGTTTAAGTGCAAAAATATTTTTTTTTCATATTTAGGCATTAAAATATCTACAAAACCTTTTAAATGGATGGAAATAAATTTACTTCCTTTAATAAAAGATATGCATAGGTCATTTAAAGAATGGGGACCGTTGGAAATCTCATGGTGAGGGAAAATTAATACTGTAAAGGCCTCTATATTGCCAAAGTATATATATATATATATATATATATATATATATATATATATATATATATATATATATATATATATATATATATTTATTTAGAATGATTCCTTTGAAAATCCCGACCCCTTGGTTAAATATGATTCAGACTGCATTTTCCAAATTTATTTGGGCTGGAAAGAAACCAAGATTAAATATACAATCACTGGCCAGAAAAAAAAATATTAGGAATACCAATTATTCAAGATTATGCAGAGGCAGCCATGTTAGCACACGCTGTAGTATCATAAATGATTAGAGTGTGATTGGAAAATTGGTACATAATAGAAAGGAATGAATTTAAACCTAACCTAAAGACTCACTACCTCAATTTTGGAAACCACATAACCCTTTGGAAACTCCATCCATGATAGAAAGAAATAGATCTCTAGATCATATTTTGTTAAATTGGTTTAAATTTAATAATAAAACTAAGATAAAGGATGGGGTTTTGTCATGTCTCCCCTTAAAAACTATTGGTGGTCTAAAGGAAAATATAGACTTTCAGTTATGGATAAATAGAGGAATTTTGTAAATTTATCAGCTAATGGAGGGAGATAGGATAAAACCCTTCTCTATACTTCAAACTGAATTTTGTCTTGGTGATCAAGGGATATTTAAATATTTGAAAATTTAGGGTTTCTTAGGTGAAAAACTGTTATTTAATGATGATTCTCAGATAGTTGAAATTCTTAATAACATTCTTAAACAAAATAATTATAAACACTTAATAGCTAGATGTCTTGAAATTATAACATTATGTAAAAAGGGTATTCCAATAACTGCAATGAAAAAATGTGAAGAAGATTTACATATTAAGATTAATAAAGATTTTTAGTTTTTGCTATAGATCTGTACATTGTTTAAATCTTAATGAAACACAGTATAAGTTGGCAAATCGATGGTACAGAGTTCCTTTAATTCTTAACAAAATATATTCAAATGCTCCACATAATTGTTAGATATGTGGTAATCAACATGCTATCTACATATATGGTGGACATGCTTGAAAATACAGACAGTATGGCTCAATATTTCTTATAGAATAACTAACAGGTTTGGAAATGAGTGGAATTTAACATCTGATCAAGTGTTACTTAATTTAAATTTTCGGAAAAAAAAATAATCAAGAGAAAAAAATAATAATACATATATTAATAGGTGTAAAACTTCTAATTGCAAGAAATTGGAAATCCCCAAAAAATCCAACTTGGCAAGAAATCAAAAATCAAACATTAATACAATTAGAAGTGGAGAAGGGGATATCTTATTAAATAAACTGGAATAAAAAAGATCAGAAATTTTGGAGACACTGGCTTGATGTTTTACATAATGATGAAATTTGACTCAAGGTAACTAAATTATAAAAAAGGAAGATTTAAAATAATAAAAAGAGGAAAAATTAAGGTCATTACTAATTAAAATCATATGGATTATAGGGAGGAAAAGAAAGGGAAGAAAAGGGATAAATGAAGGGGAAAGGAAAAGGAATGGGAATTAATAAAAAGAGGTTGAAAAGGAGATACCCTGCAAAACTATCCCACTTGCTAGAGACACTCCCACTACCTTTAAAAACCACTAGCCACACCAACCCACAAAATCAGCCATCTTTTATTTGTTGTGTATGTTGATATTTATGTTTATTGTTTGTACTTTACTGTTGGTGCAAGTATAACCAATATTGGTAACATTTAAATATGTGATATATTTGAATACTTAATGATGAATTTGTATGGAAATTTTGCAAAGAGAAAAATAAAAAGATTAAATTAAAAAAGAAAATCAGTGGTAGAGACTTGGTGCACTATACTTTTTGCAACACAATCAAAGGTTACATCATCTAGCAGCCATCTTAGTTTTGGAGAACAATTTTAAACAATGTTCAAAAATCATCATCTGCAGAACCATATATGATATAGATGTACAACTTGCTGAGCCAGGTTATGCAGTGATCTAGATTCATATTTGTTCAACAGAGTTCTATTGAGCGCGAGGTTCAGTAGCCATATTTAATTATGCAAAATATCTTCTAAGGTGTTCTCAGAATATGAATGCAATTCTTTAATTCATATCCATAGCTAGATAGTTCAACACAGTTGTTCAAAGTAATATGATATCAAAATCCAAGATGTCCACCACAAATTGAAAGTGTCCTTGAATTAAATTCACTTCCAAATGGTTCCCGAGCCAAATTGAACTGTGCAAAATTCCTCAAACATATTTTTGTTCTCTCAAAACATCTAGGTCCTCTGACTTCTAGTTTGTCCTAAACAAATTGTTATTGAAATACATCCAATCAACATTAAAGTGTCTATATAACTGTGGATATGTGCATGTGTTTCACTATTTAAATACATTATGTGACCACAAATATGTGGACACCAAATAACTCATGTATTTGAGCTTGTTGGATACCCCGTTCCAAAACCATGAACATTAATATGGAGTTGCCCACTACTTCAAAAGGTCTACTAATCACCACTCTTAGTTTTACCACACAATTGGATTGTGTCTGTGGAAATGTGTGCCCAATTAGATAAAAAGAGCATTTATAAAAATCAGCCAGCAGCACATTAATTGACATTTTCCAATATATTTCTGTGCGTGAGCTATTTGAGGTATGTGGGTGGTTTAACCGGTGCTGCGTAATTCACATTAAATAACAAAGTTTAGAAATATAAAAGATTTTTCTTTCTCAACAGTATCGTTCAATTTGGCTCATAGAGTTTTAAATTTCCCTCCACTTGCTATAAAATAAAAGAAAAGAAGAGAAATCCTATTTTTCACATTTCTACACATTAAATTGTTATCATTTTCAGTTCTAAAGCCCTAATTTAATTCTACAAGAAATGATTCTGCTTTCCTGTTTACTGTCATGAGAAATAGATTTTCATTTAAAATGCAACTGAGGGTGTTGCAAGTTAATAGAGATGGTAATCAATCTTCGTTTTATACTTCCAGGCTTCAAAGAATTCAGAAGTCATGTTTGATCTACTTACTTATTATAATCCTCTGCTTTATAGAGTCTGTCTCTTAAAAGACCTGGAAAAATTTATTTGTAAGTGAACACTTTCCTGGCTACTTAATGTTAATGCAGACTGCAGAATAAGATGAGTATTTCTAAAAAAAAAATATTTATTAATTATCTACCTACATGGAAATATACATAAAGAATTGTGTATTTCTGAACCAAAACAGAGGTACATTGGCAATTTATTTTGATGTGAGCTATTTTTATCAATAGCCATATATATTTTTATGAGTTGCAAGAAACAGTGAAGTAATTGTCTTGCTTTTGTCTTTTTTCACTATAGTATCCTTGTCTTCATAGCCTAATTTGATGTTTAAAAATGTTAAAATAAGACTAAATGGCCAAACTGTAATTATTATTTCTATAGTCTAATTTATAACAGCTATTTTGCCATCCTTGAATAAATATTATATTTTGTTATGTTATATCCGTGCAACACATTTCCTGAAGAGCAACAAAAGTTAAAAACCAGTCAATGAAATGAGACAGTGTGATGAGGATACATATACACACACTAACACACAGATGCACCCTGACATACACACAGATAAACACAGACAAAATATGACACACACATTGACAAACACCTGTCAAAATTTTTTATATTTTCAGCCACCCTCCTGTTAGCATACCTTTTTGTATGCAAAAGGGTGATTTGCCTGGGGTCCTGCTGCTGATGGCAGAGGCTGATGGGGAGGGCCAGACTGGGGATACAAAGCAGCCCTGGAAAAAAATCTATGCCAGCCCCATAAGTCATTGGTCATTGTGCTATGTAGGGTGTTTTTATATAGATATATATATAGATATATATATATATATATCGGCAATTTAAATAGTTGGCTGCACTCTCGGATTTCCTGAAAATGCAACTTTTATTGAAATATTTAAGAGAAGATCAATGTTTCAGTCCCTCTTGTGGACTTTCGTCATGATCCTGATGCAAGTCCACAAGAGGGACTGAAACGTTGATCTTCTCTTAAATATTTCAATAAAAGTAAAATTTTAAGGAAATCCGAGAGTACAGCCAACTATTTCAATTACCTATATATGTACTGGATACTGGAGCCCTGGTGATGCAACAGTGTATATATATATATTTTTATTGATACATTTCTTCTTCTAATTCAATATATTAGTTCTTTTAGGGTAATTAAATTATACAGTAAAGCATACTCACACAGACAGACAATCTTACTGATGCACACAAATAGGCTCATTGACAGACAATGACACACACAGACAAGGTTACTGGCACACACACAACTTTAGTACAGACAAACTCTGATACACACACACAAGCTTACTATAGACAAGCTCACTGTCACACACACACGCTCACTACAGACAAGCTCACTGATGCGCACACACTCTCCCTACAGACAAGCCCATTGACACACACATGCTCCCTACAGAAGAGCTCACTAACACACAGATTCACTACAGACAAGCTCACTGACACACACATGCTCACTACAGACAAGCTCACTGACACATATGGTCACTACAGACAAGCTCACGATCACACTCATGCTTACTACAGACAAGCTCACTGTACACACATGCTCACCACAGACAGGCTCCGACACACCCATGCTCCTTACAGACAAGCTCACTAACACACACACACACATGATCCCTACAGACAAGCTCACTCACTAGCAGGCACACACACAAACTCACTAGCAGGCACACACACACACACAGAGGCTCCCTCACTAGCAGATGCGTGCACACACACACACACAGAGGCAGACAGTCACTGACACCCAGGCAGACAGCCACACACACACACACACACACAGGCAGACAGTCACTGACACCCAGGCAGACAGCCACACACACACACACACACACACCGGCAGACAGTCACTGACACCGAGGCAAACACCCACACATACAAAGACAGGCATACAGCCACACACTCACACACACACACAGACAGTCACACACACACAGACAGTCACACACACACACAGACACAGTCACACACACAGAGACAGTCACATAGACAGTCACACACACACACACACACACAGACAGTCACACACTCACAGGCAGTCACACAGACAGTCACACACTCACAGACAGTCACACACTCACACAGACACACTGACCTGCTTCTTACCTCCTGCTTGGAGCTCCTGGAGGCTGGTTGTTGAGGAAGCAGGGACTCCTTCCTGCTTCCCATGCTGCAGTCAGCCAGGCCACCGCCGCACAGTAAGCCCCGTCCCCGCCGCATGCTAGCCGCGCCCCTGCCACACGTAAGCCCCGCCCCCGCCGCAAATTTTTTTTATTTTTTTTTCATGATCCCGGCCCGTCATGTGCGGGCTGTGCCGGCCGCCTGGCTCCCCCTGCTCCCATGGGGCTCTGTGCGGCCGCACAGCTCACACATGGCCGGCCGGGATTACAGGAGCTGTAATTTCCACCGGGAAATTTCCCGGTATCCCGGTGGGCCAGTCCGGCCCTGCTGATGGGTGTGTGAGGTCTGGTGCAGCTCTCTAATTGATCTCCCCCCTGCTGCCTGTGCTGTCTCCTCATATGCCTCCTGCACAGGCTGTCTGTAATAAGCTGGAAAGAAGTGACTGGCTCTATTTTTCTCACAGGCTACCAACTGTAAGGCACCCAGTCACTCTGTTAAAGATCTGCAACTGGGCCCCTTTCAGGAATACCTAATGGATGTCCCTAAGTGCATGGACCACCAAGTGGGCCCCTCAGTATGCAGGCCCTGTAGTTCCGTCACTGCATACACATTCATATTCACACATACTTGCTTTTAACTACAGAAATATATTCATTTTAAATTCATACATATACACTGACACACACATTGAATACATACACAAACACACATGGACACACACAATGACTCCCACATACACACAAATTCATACACACACACACCCATGAATATGAACACATACAAACATATACACAGACACACATTAATATACATACACACAGACTCATACACAAACACACATAAACAAGCAACAAAGACACACATACATATATACACAGGCAGACTCATACACACGTGATAATAATATTCCATATTTATTAAGCATGATTGATCACTATTGAGCAAATCAAATTATTATAGATAGCTAAGATGGCACTTGTCTTAAACTGTGTCACACTAAGAAATTCTACAAAGAAAAACAAGATGACACAGCATAGAATGTTCTATAACATGTCTGGTCAATATCCAAAGTGGCCTACATGCTTAAAAGTAGGATTTGGTGCCAGCAATGTTTAAAAAGACTGAGTATGGGGACATGGGGACATAGTTTTAGAAAAAGGTACCGCATGTGCCTTGGGTGATCATGACTGGCCTGATCTACCATAAAGATTACTTAATGTGCATGACATATGCATGCTGGGCTTCACTGATGAGAAAATGTGGAAAAGTACAGACTGTCCATCTCCTTGGTAAAACAGTATAAAAGACGGAAAAACTTTGCAATCGGTTTGGAGACCTACCTACCTGTAATACGGACGTGTGTTGCTGGTCTTTGCTGTTTCCCAGTAGAAAGGTATAACGGATCACCTGGCACCCCGACTGGGTACCTCCATTGATGGATGCTCCTAGTGCTTCCCGAGGACTCCAAGCACTTCACTTGACACCATAAGCATTGCCGCTGAGGGGAGAGACTGGTTGTCTCCTCTCCCTGTAGGATGCGCTGCCACTGGGGAGAGAGACTGGTTGTCTCGAATCCCTGGGAGGTGCACTGCTGCTGGGGAGAGAGCCCGGTTGTCTCCTTTCCCTGTGAGATGCACTGCTGCTGGGGAGAGAGACCTGTTGTCTCCTCTCCCTGTGAGATGCACTGCCACTGGGGAGAGAGACCGGTTGTCTCTTCTCCCTGTGAAATGCACTGCAGCTGGGGAGAGAGACCGGTTGTCTTCTCTCCCTGTAACTCCAGCTGCCACTGGGGATCTGGGCCGGCTTCCCAGCATCCCTGTAGAGAGACCTCAGTCCCATCTCCACCTGCCATCTGTGGGATCAGTCTATGAGGTCCCCCTCTTCGGTAGCTGGTAGGGAAGCAGGGTGTAGGGTGGTCGATCTGGTTCTGCCTGTCGGGTAGATTGGGGCCGAATTGAGCTGAGTAAGTAATGGTAGTCCTGCTCCAGCTCCCACTCACTACTAACAGCAGCATCTTTTTCCGGAACCCGGAACCGTGACTCCTCTGGACTTCCAAAGTCATCGTCCTCATCCACGGTCTTTACAAAACAGTCCAGGCCCATCGTAGCCCTCCCCATCTGGCGGAACGTCCTCTGTCACCCAAGTGTCTTCCTGAACTGCATACCACCTTAGTGCCATGTATGAATCATCCAGCATCATCTCTCTCTGGACTAGGAACTCAAAGTTCTTTACCAACTCCGTTAAGGGTTAGTCTCCCAAGAGACGCATCGTCACGCAATTCGTTAGCCGCTGCTCTTCACTAGGGAGACTCTCGCCGCGCCAACGCTGTGCTATCTCCAGGGCCTCCTGCCAGAGCTCTTGCATTATAAATTCTCCATAGTCCAGTTCCTCTTCAGCTGACACAGGGCCACACTACACCAGTGTACCTTGTGACGTCCACTGGAACTACTCCACGTATGGGTTTGCTGCATAGGGGCTCTCTTGATCCATACTGCTGAAAACATGGATGCTGTACGAATACTAGCATTGCCCTCAATATAATTCACACGTTACCGGTGCTTCTCCTCCCACTAGGATGCCATCCCACCACTGCCACCTTTTTGAATCTGTTCCAGTTAAAAGTCCAAGGGGCAGAAACAGTACTTTTGAGCATGGGTTATCACAGGGCCCATAGTCCCAGGGTAGGAGGCTGGCAAACAGGCTCCTCCAAAAACCAGTGGCGAAGTTGCAAGAGGGTCCCTCCAAGTCTGACTGCCTGAGTTCCCCCAGTCGTGTGCAGCGTAGTGACAACTAAGCTTCTCTAATGGTGATGTATACTTAAGCAGCAATCTAGATACTAATCTGTTTGATGTGAATGCATGCAATACCTTAAAGAGAATACCACTTATATTGTATTTGGTCCCTTTATGGACAATAAAGTATGATGTGAATTCTAATATTTAACTTGGTCTCTGTGTGATTTCTCTTTCCTATAGTTCAAGATACTCAGTCCGAACTGGGTTGTGTGCCCGCCAATATCGCTTTAAACCTTATTAGGTAGTGATTATTACTTTTTGGATATTGGTGCTTTATGAATTTAATGATTGGGCACAACAACACAAACACTTCCAAATAGACAGAGATATAGACTCATATATACTCATATCTACACAAAAATTCATTTTCACACTCAGAATTACATACACACACATACACTACTAAATAATACACACACACATACACTGAGGTCCACCCAGCCTCCCTGTTCTTACCTTGACAGGAAGAGCTGGAGTGGAACACCATTCATCACCATGTGTCCAGTGGGGGAGGACTCCCTAACTCCCTGCAGCTCTGTACTGTTGCAGGGGCTAGGATGATAAATTATCCTGGGTCCAGCAGCAGAACACGGAGCGCAAGGGAGCAGGAAAATAATTGCAGAGAGTTCCCAGCAGTCCCCCTGGTGCACCACTCTGTAGCTGAGCATGAGTGCCCCAGAGCAGGCAACTGACGCTCAGCACTCCTGCCAGTACTGTGCCAGTAGATAAGTGCCTGATCAGGTGGGAAAGATGTGCACTGTGCACTCCTAGGGTGGATCATCCCGCTGTATGCCACTGGTAACAGTAGAGGTAAATTAAACTCTGAGGAAAAGACATCGGTGATGTTGCACTTGAAGATGTTGCACTTGAAGATAAATGCCCTATGGTTTTCTATTACTTTTCCCTAGCCTTCAGTTCTTTAAAAAATACAAAAAAAATCCAGCACTTTAGGAAAGCATTCTACTTGTGTAATTCTTATCTCCTTCTCTACCTCTTAAATGTGTGAACATATTTTTTGTCTGTCAGTTACTTGTTGGTATACTATAACAGTATAATAGTAATTGATGTAGAAATGCTAACAGTCCAATGAGTTAAACGGACATTTGACAAGTATTATTATTATTTCAAGCCAGCATACAAATACTTTTAAGCAAATATACAAACCAAAATAAAGCAAGAAAAAGTCTTGAAAAGTATGTAATAAACATTTATAAACTTACTATAAATTTGGTCAGATTGGACCTCTCAGCTATAGGACCTTCTTTACCTCCCCTCCCCCCACCCCCCTACCTACCCGCCACTGTTTCAGATCATTCTACAAATGACAGAAACAAGGCATCATCATGTAGCAGCAGGGGAGATAAACTGGACACTGGAGCCTGCTCTGCATGAATCACACTGATCACATTCTTCTTTCTTGTCAGGATTTTGCATAGCTTAGAGATTTTCCAACTACAAATGTGTAAACTGGCAGGCATGCCCAGTTCACATGTTCAGCATTCCTAGGGACGGGATACTAATATATTAGATCAGTACCCACCCTCCACCCCCACCCTTTACCTGGAGTGGGTGTGGAAAGTATAAAAAAAGAAGAAGAGGATAAATATGAAATAAAATCATATTTACTCTTTTTTTTCATTCTAAAGAGAGAGTCAGTTAAAGCTTTTGAACAAGATTGTTGCTCTAGGATTATGCATGTCCCTTTAAGAGGGGAGACTATCCAAACCCCAGACCTTCAATCGGTCTGGGTCTGTGATAGTCTGGTGGCCTTTCCCAAAATGTGTAATTGTCCAGAAGACCTCCTGCCACAAGTGCTCATTTGTATTTCCAGGGTCCTGTGAGGAAATCAACCGGCTGCCAACCCCCCCGGTAGTGGAACAAGTTGTTGCTGGGGACGGAGGGCGCAATTCCACGCTATGGGAGGTAACTCCTGCCGATGGGGAGAGGGACCAATAATCCCTTCTCCCTGAACCTCACTTATGAAGCCATCAGTGCTTGGATGGGCAGAGGCCTGCAGCGTTGTGTCCCGTAGCCAGCGGTTAAGCTGGGTTGGTGGGGGTCATCAGGCCCCAGAACAAAAGGACAGGTAGGGCAGAGGCCAGCTGCATTCTGCCCTGATGCCAGCTCTTCTGCTGTGATGGCACTTGGCTGCTGGGGACAGAGACTGACTGTCTCTACTCCCTGGAACTCCTGCTGCGGTTGGGGAGAGGAACTGGTCGTCTCCTCTCCCTTTGAACCATACTGCCACTGGGGAGTCGGACCAACTGTCACAACGGTAATGCTGCCTGGTGCTGGGTAGGGGGACTGACCATCTCCACTCCCAGTGATGATCGCTGCTGCTGGGATAAGGAACCTAAAATCTTTTTTCCCTGTAACGCTGGCTGCTGCTGGAGAAAGAGACTGGTTGTCTCTTCTACCTTTAAATCATGATGCCGCTGGGGAGAAGGAATGACTGTCTCAACTCCCAGTAAAGCTGCCTGGTGCTGGGTAGTGGGAATGATCATCTCCACTCCCAGTGATGCTCATTGCTGCTGGGATGAGGGACCTACAATCTCCTCTCCCTGTAACGCTGCCTGTTGCTGAACCGAGTCTATTAGGTACCGGTATTCCTGCTCCAACTCTCACTCTATGGTAACCAGGTGGGTGAGGTCTTGTCCCAGCTCAATAGCTCCTGGGAAAGGCAGCGTCTTTTGTCAGTAACAATAAAAAGCCCAGAGCCGCAACTCCTCCAGACTACCACAGTCATCGTCCTCCTCAAAGGCCTTCCACAGCAGGCCAGTGCCATCATAGCCCTCTGGCTGAACGCCCTCTGCCAACCAAGTGTCTCACTGGACTGCGTACCACCATAGTGCTCCGGTACGAGTCATCCAGCATCATCTCTCTCTTCAAGGGTTGCTCTCCCAGGAACAGCATCCGTTGGCTCACTTGTTCCTGCCAGCGGTGAACTGCACTTGAAACTTTCTCTTTCCTCCGAAGCTGTGCTACCTCCATGAACTCCTGCCAGAGTTCTCGCATTACACATTCTCTCCAGGACACTTCATCCTCAGCTGACATAGGGCCTTGTTCCTGTGCCTGTATGTCTTGTAGTCTCTACTGGAACTCCACATCATACAGAGACGCTGCCCAGGAGCTAGCTCGCTCCATCTCCTGAGTTCCTCTTTAGACAGAGATGCTGCTGGACTCCTCACTGGATTCCTGGTCAGGATCCATTTGGGAGAAGAATCCAACGTTTGCCACCAATGTAGCAGATCCACTATACTCCAGCTTAGTATATCCATTATAAATCTCCCAAATCCCAAGTGATGCAGTGATTATAGCGCCCAATTCCCAGAAGATTAGTGATTAGAGCTCTAAATTCCCCCAAACATGAGCCTAGACTTCATGAAGGGGTAAAATTCGTTGTACAGTGTAAAAATACAAGTGGAAACACACATTCAACAAAGGAAAATCATGAGAATACACATAAGGGAAGCAAAATACAAAACCAAAACATCTGAATACTCAGTGGGCATGGCACTAAGTGGTCCCGCTACACAAATCACATTACATATCTTAAGCTAACCAATAATAGTATGGACTTGGATAGTAACCAATCTCACTACAAAACTTATAAGCTGTGTTATTTGAGCCCTGTAATTACCAGGGAAGGGTGGGAACAGACAACAGCAAGGGCTGAGCAATTGGTTTGGAAGTGTCCCTGAAGACAATGGGACAACGCTCAGCTATGAAAATAATATGAAACTAATAATACAGGAGAGGGGGGAATAAAATAACTAACAACAACCAAATACATTATACACACCCTGCTCCTATAATGGGCATAGGGTGACTAAAACATAAGAATAATCTGTGTCCGTCTTCTGTCCCCAGTGAGGGTGACTACTATCGTAGATGCCATCTCCCTTCCCCTGTTTTAACCCTGCACTGCAGCTGAAAACATTGCTGTTCTGCAGGAACAACTATGTTTCCATTGCAGGATTAACCTGCCTACTGTGACTGTTAGTTTGACAGTATAACTATTTTAGTCAGATGGTCTCAGGAGACCATTTGATTTAGAAGAGTACAAAATGTTACCGTGTATGAACACTATCCTCCCAGTGCTTTGCTATGGGAAAGCACTGGATTGGCTGAGATCAGCAAAATTGATCTCAGGCAAAGAGGTGGGTCTTGAGCAGGGAGACCAGTGCTGCAAGAGTGGAAAGGTAAGTAAATCACCTTTTTTTTTAACCATGGCATTGCTAGCCTAGTTACCTAAACAGTGACTAGGATACAAGTATTTATTTTAGAAGACAATTTGTTAAGGGGAAATAGGTTAATGTGGATTGGCTTTGAGATTAGAAGAAGACAACATCATCAGCAATTGGGTTGAAGCATCTAAGCAAATCACATTAAAACCATTAAACCTTTTTTTTGAACACCTGAAGATAATTCCACACTTATTTTAAAAAAGAGAGCTGGTTTCAACAGATATATTCCATGGAATGTGTCACATAACATTCAACTGTCTTTAAAAATCTAAGATACAAACAAATTAATATTTGAAATAATTATATTTTAATAATTGAAGAAAATTGTATATTTTTCTCCATTACAGCAACTGTTTGGGAACTAATAAGATTGTTTGATAAAATGTTATCACACTTGGATTTGATTAAATATTTACCACAAAGCACAGTACATTTATGGTTGCCAGATCCACTATGTATTTGAAGAAAAAGCTGCCCTGAAGTATGTATATTTTGTATGGTGCAAAAGAGGATTGTATTGATTTTGATTTTCCTTGAACGGTATACAAAAGTATACATCTTGTAGGGTAGCATACAGTATGATCGTCAGCATTAAGATGTGGTATTGTGTCCTAGAAATCATGGTAGATCTGGCAAGTACAAAGCAGTAGTGCAGTAATTATCCAAGGTTTTTACATCAATGTAATGTCTGGTAATGTAATGTCTGATACGAGCATGCATTTTAAATTCCAAGTAACTTTAAAAACTATTGTTGTGGCTTTTTAAAATTCAGTTCAAACCTTTAAAGAGTTGTTTTCTATTCTATTTGAATTCTATTCCATTTCTTTTAGATTTTCTTCTTTTTTAGAATTCTTTTTTTTATTGGTATATGTAAATTAAACAATACTTCAATTTAACTTTGGGTGTACTTTTGAAAAAGCACATTCAATTCATCTCATGAATAAATCTACTGGTAAAATGTTAGTGTCATCAATCATTTTACAAGCTGATACCAGAAGTACATAGGCTTTAGAAAAAAAAAGATACATGCCGAGTGCTTTCACTAAGCTACTAGAAAAGTACTTTGGAGGATATGTATCTAGCTTCATTGATGCATGTCAAGTTTTATTATTCCGTTTGCTTCAGTCTGCATAAAATTCAGAAACTCACTTCTTATACTTAACATATATCTGCTAGGTAGTTCCAATTATGCACATGGAAGCGTGCAAACTATTTTTTATTTGTTTATTGTTCTGAAAATACAGCTTACCAAGCCATATCTAATTTACTAATGTTGTTACCATTTCTCAGTATTACATTTCATCTATTTTATCTAATATGCAGCAGAAAATGTATATTTTGGGGTTTTGTATCATATGTTTTTTTGTTTTTTTAAATAACAATCACAGATATATGCTAAATGTCTGATGAAGCCATATACATCCATAATTAAAATAAAAAGTCCACAAAATGATAGAGCAAGTAGCATTACTAGTAACTAAAAAAGCAATATTTGTTATTTATTTTTTTGCTTCATACAGCCTTATAGCCAATTAAAGGGATTTACACAACACTGTACAAACAGACAGTTGAACCAATTATTGGAGGTGAAAAATGTATAAGAAAATTCCCAGGACTGGTGTACAAAGCCACGGGGGGATTACCCTACACACTGCTTGTAAAAACTGCATAGACTCTAGAGAAAGGTTCATATTTAAAGCTTTGTCTTGGTATTATGTGAGTTTTCTATTCACTTCTCCCATTTTGAACTTTTGAATATCGTAAATAAGTGATATTTTGAAGTATATTCTAACTGCAGGTAGTTGGTTGAGAAGCGGAAGCAGAGTAGAAAATAGTTGTATTGTACTGGTCAAGAATGAATCATTATAACTGATTCAGTTAACAAGATGTGAGTGTTCATAAGGTAATGGTGAGACTAAGTAGTAACAAAACTAAATTATGTCAGTCAATGTTCAAATAGGCTGTTGTGCTTCATTTATAATAAGGCAATTAAAAAAACAAAACATCTCCTTCAACAAAAAGGCCTCGATTTAATTATTTTGGATAAGCTTTTCAAATGATCATAACCTGTTAAAAAAAAAAAAAAAAAAAAAATTCTACAGAAAACGTCATTAAAGTCTATTTTTTTATTTTATTTTTTTTATTGATATATAATTTAAAAAGATTTTCTGGAAGGTTGTGATCATTGAAAAGCAGTCTCCCTGCAGCAGCTCCGGCCACCCCAGTCCATCACATGACCGCAATAAAAGTCTATGGAGCTGCCTGCAGGGGGACTGTCTGAGCTATCAGGCAGTCCCCCTGACACCTAAAAGTGAAAATAAAAAAATAATAAACAAATAAATATATTGTACATATATTATATATGTATAACAAATCGTAAAAAAAATTAAAGCATTTTTCATATATTATACATATATAATGCATATATATGATTTCATTATAAGTGTACTTTGAGATATATACACATATATCTCAAAATACACTCATAATGTATATATATATATATATATATATATATATACACACACACACACACACACACACACACATACACATTATATATGTATAATATATTATAAAATGTTTTAATTATTTTAGAATATATAGATGGGGGATGATGTAAGCATGTGTGCATCGAGCGTCCATTGATGGAGAAAAACCCGCCAGAAAAAATTAGAGTTGAGCTTTAAATGGTCGCAAGCCCTATGCAATTAATCTCTGATCTCTAGTTCCCAGCTAAAGCAAGAAGATCTCTGAAGAGAGGTTCAGACGAGCAGCTTTTTGTATTTTTTCTTCACCCCTACAATTGAGGAGAACCAACAGCGGATGAGAGACACCGCTGTGTTTCATCCAGGACTGTGGCCTTGACACTCATCAGGCCCTGATCTCCTTCCTTCCGGCATGTGTACCGTCTCTGGGTGCTGGATTTTGGGTGGAATCCTCCATTTATAGTGAGTAGTTTCCTGGTCTTGACATCCATGGTGACTAGTTCTTCTCTTGACCAGATTATTATTCCAGCTGGGTACCTGATGACCGGTAGGGCATATGTGTTGATGGCTTGGATCTTGTCCTTGACATTGAGCTGGGACTTCAGGACCTGTCTGACTCTTTGGAGATACTTGGATGTTGCTATCCTCCTCTACCTTATGGTTGCCATGCATTTGTGGTACCCCCAGGTACTTGTATCTATTTCTCTACATCTTCTATTTGGCCTTCTGGAACTTCAACTCCTTCTGTCCTTATCATCTTCCCTCTTTTTGCTATCATCCGCCCACACTTCTCTAGTCCGAATGACATATCCTTGCTGTATATCCTAGTTAGGTGGATCAGTGAGTCAATGTCTCACACATTCTTGGCATACAGCTTGATGTCATCCATGTAGAGTAGGTGGCAGATGGTAGCTCCACTCCTGAACCTGTATCTGTATCCACTCTTCTTCATGATATGGCTATGAGGGTTGAGGCCTATGCAGAATTGTGGATAGCGGATCACCTTGGTATATGCCACAATTAATGTTCACTTGAGTTATTGTCCTGCAGTTAGCTTTTAGAGTTGTTTTCCACTTGCCCATCAAGTACTTGATGAAGGCTCTTATTATCTTGCTGACCTTGTAGAGAGCCAAGCATTCCAGTATCCATGTGTGTGGCATTGTATCATAGGCTTTCTTGTAGTCAATCCAAGCGGTACACAAATTAGTCTGTCTGATCTTAGAATGCCTTGTGACTGCTTGGTCTACCAGTAGTTGGTGTCTTGATCCTCTGGTGTTGTTTCCAATCACCTTCTGTGTATTGCTCATATATTGACTCATATGACCTTGGATCTTGAAGGCTATGATGCCTGACAGGAGTTTCCATGTTGTGAGGAGGCAGGTTATTGGTCAGTAGTTAGATGGTGCTGTTCCCTTGAGGGTCCTTCATGACCAGTATTGTTCTGCCTTGTGTTAACCAGTCAGGGTGGGAGCCTGTTGCTAGTAGCTGGTTCATTTGTGCTGCTAGGTGTTCATGCAGCGCTGTTAATTTCTTTATCCAGCAGTTGTGGATCATGTCAGGTCCTGAGGCTGACCAGCTCTTCATGTGTTGGACATCATCGACTGTTACGATTACTTTTTCCTGTTCTGGCAGCATGCAGTGGTCTGCTTTCAGGTCTAGTAGCCAGTGGGCCTTGGTTTTATGAGATGCTTCTTGCTCCCAGATATTCTTCCAGTACTGTTCAGTCGTAACTCTGGGTGTGTCTTGCAAGGATATGTAATGGTTACCCTGTAACTGTGCATTCACCTTGGATAGTTTTTTGGTAAAGAGGTCAATGATTCTCTTAGCCTCTGCTTCTCTGGTGTATCTGCTCAGTCTGGTTCCAGTGCACTCAATCTTTGCTTAGCTGTTTCCAGCGCCTCCAGTATGGGCATTAGACACATGCAATTCGTTTCATTCTGAATGTCAATTCGAATGTATTTCGGGCAATTCGGACATTCGGATACTTCCGAATGTCCAAATAGCTGAATTGACAAATTGCCAAAGTGCCGAATTTCCGAAGTCCCGAAGCTCCAAAATTGCAGAATTTCCGAAGTGTCAAAGTTTTGAAGTGCCAAAGTTCTGAAGTGCTGAAGTGCCAAAGTGCCGAAGTTCCGAAGTGTTGAAGTGCGAAAGTGCCGAAGTTCTGAAGCACAGTATTGCTGACGTACTAATATACCCAGTGGAAGAATGAAGAATGTTATACTGTATACAAGTTTAAATAAACAGTATACAAACATAGCCAGGATTCAGTTGTAAGCATTTGCAACACTTACAACAATCAAGTAACACACATTCATATAAAATGTAAGTTACTTAGCCAGTCAATGGAATGACAGGAATGAATAAGTAGATAACTCCCTAATTCCCACGGTATTAGGAAGCTGTGACGAGACCAATCTCGCCACATTGCATTGGAGAAGCCGGGTTGCTCGCCTGTTGCCTTGGTATTATGGCCCCATGTTAAAAGGCTTGATTTTCCCCTGCAAAGACAAGAAAGCCGGGTCATTTGGTGCTTGCCCTGTTTGAGCAGTGATACCCCAGATAGCTATGCCATGGAGCCCATTCGTATAATGAAAGACTATGGGAAAGACTTTGGCTCCATGGCAATTGAACTGTATGTGTGTGCTCTGAGCGCCATTCAGTAATAATGTGCGCTTAGACCTAAGCTATCTGGGCATATGTTGCATGTCTGTATTTTATGTCATAAATGTAACCTTGTGTATTTTATTGTATTTTACTGTCTTTTTGCTGCCATGTGTTCAATGGAGTTTTGCCTCTGTCTTTGGAGATAATTGGACTACTTCTAATTATCTCCAGGATAGAAGACTCTGTGGAACTGGTTTTGGGCAGAAAAGCCATGCTTCCTGTGGTCACAAAGGACTACAATCTATCTTTTGAACCACTGGACCAATTATATGATTTTGACGTATGTTTGTATTTGGAGTATGCTGATTCTGAAAATGTAAGTTTTATGTGAATGTGATGCATACTTTTCAAGTTATGAATAATGTGGAAACATTGTATTTCTCTGCTTGTGCTAAATTACATTACCCATTGTGTAAGGTAATTGAATCACAAGCAGAGGGGAGGAATTTGTGTGGGAGTGTCTGAGTGTATTGTATGTGTTTATTGGTTGTGTTCCAAAACCCTGTGGGTGGTACTAATGTGTAAGAATGTGTACATAAGCACAATAAACCCACAGCTCTGTCTGTTCACTGCTTGACCCTCAACACGGAGCTTTGTCTTGTTCTTGGGGGGATTTATGGTATGCTGTTCCAGTTTGACTGCTAGGAGTGTAAACCTATTCGTATGGTTTTTCCTATTCAGCTGTTTACAGCATTCATATGGTTTCCTGTTCGGCGAATTGATGTTCTGCAGTAGCTTTGCCTGCATCTCTGGAAAGGGGGACGATCGCCTAAACGGTTTTTACCCCTTATGTGCAAAACGGTCCGTTACAGAAGCTATCTACTAAAAGGCTGAAAGACCTAAATTGGTCTTTCAGACAAATTTACTAATATTAAGTAAAGATTACTTAGTATTAGTAAATTATGCCCCTACTCACTATACCGCGAGTAGGGGAATGTCTAGTAAACAGTGGGCCCCCTCCCGAGCCTCCACCTGTTCCGCATGAGTGGGGGCTTCTAACCTGAAGGGGGGACCTATTGCCTACCCCCCGCCCCCACCCCTGAACGGGACACATGAAGGGGTTGGTAGGGAGGAGGGTATGAGAAACATGGAAGGGCTAAGGGGAGACAAAAAGGGACATTTGAAGGGGCTGGAAGAGGCCTATGGGACACATGGATGGGACTGAGGGAGGAGAGGGAATGGGACACATGGGGGGCTGTGGGGCAGAGGGAATGAGGCACATGGGGGGGAGCCTGGGTGCAGGAATGAGACACCAAGGGGGTGGGATGAGACACATGGGAGTGGGGCCCCAGGGTAATTTTCGTGGGGCCCAGTGGATTCTAGTTACACCTCTGCTTGGGTCTCTCTCTAGCCCAAGTCATGAATGAAATTTCAAATGAACAGAGACATTGCACTTGGGTCTGTTCGAGACATAAGTGTTTGGGGTGGAGAATGAGTAGAAAGAACAGGATACTGATAGGAGAAAGAAGATACAGGTAAAAGTATGTTTTGTTTAGGGATTTATTTACAAGAGTGAAAATACCTACTTTAACCTCTTAACACCGTTACGGCATTTTATGCCGTCCCCATTATAATGGGCTTTATAGCCGTTGCAGCGGCATAGAACGCCATAATGGCTTAAGCCCCCAGGAGGTCCATGGTACTTACCTCCTCCGCGATCCTCTTAATCATTTAACATAATTATGTTATTTAATTAATTAAAATTTAACCCCTTAAGGACACATGACATGTGTGACATGTTATGATTCCCTTTTATTCCAGAAGTTTGGTCCTTAAGGGGTTAATTGACGTGCCTGACAACCCATGTAGAAAGAGCAGAGAATTTAATTTGCAAGCACTATATTTAACCTTGTAACTTTCCAAGACACCATAAAACCTGTACATGGGGGTACTGTTTTACTCGGTAGACTTCACTGAACACAAATATTAGTGATTCAAATGATAAATTGTATTACAACAATGTTATTTTCAGTAAAAGTGAAGTTTTTGCATTTTTCACACACAAACTTCACTTTTACTGACGAAATTATTGTTGTAATATGTTTTATTGTTTTGAAACACTTATGTTTGTGTTCAGTGAAGTCTCCCAAATATAACAGTACCCCCCATGTATAGGATTTATGGTGTTTTGGAAAGTTAGAGAGTCAATTATAAGGCTTGATTTTTTCACATTGAAATTTGCCAGTTTGGTAATTGTGGCGAAACCAACCTCGCCACTGTGCACTGGAGAAGCCTGGTTGCCAGCCTCCTGCCATCTGACTATGGCCCCCTTTTAAAAGACTTTATTTTTGCCTGCAGAAAAGCTGTATTCGTGCTTTTCTGCCTGGGGTTCGGTAGATGTGTTTGAATGTGTTATACCCCAGATAGGAATCCCATGGAGCCCATTTGTATGAAACTGACTGTAAAGACTTTGGCTCCATGGCGATTAAACTGTATTCGTGTGGTCTGAGCGCCATTCACTTAATAATGTGCGCTCAGACCTGAGCTATCTGGGGATATGTGAAATGTCTGTGTGTTATGTGTAAAGGTGACTTTATGTATTTTAAAGTGTTTTGTGTCTTTTTGCAACCATGTGCTTAATGGAGTCTGTGTCTGTCCTGGGAGATAATTGAATTACTTATCTCCAGGATAGAAGACTCTGAAACTGGTTTGGGCCAGAAAGCCATGCTTCATTTAGTCACAAAGGACTTTTTACTAACTTTTGAACCCCTTGTCTGATTTGTGCCATTTTGAATATGTTGTTCCCCTGAATGGATTGATTGTGCATATGTAATTTTATGTGAATGTGATGTATGGTTTTAGAGTTATGAAAGTTGGGTAGAAGTATGTTTTAACTGTATGTGTAATTGAGTTTCCTCTCAGGATAAGGGGAGGGAATATGTGGGATGTAACTGATATGTGATTGGTTGTTTTGTAACGCCCTGTAGGCTGTACTATGTTTGTGGATTGGGAATAAAAGAGACTGTATGTGACAGTACAGGGAGTTCCTGTTTAACCCTCAAAGTGAAGTGTCGTCTCATTATTGGGGGAAGGATTTATTGTATGCTGTTCCAGTTTGACTGCTAGGAGAGTAAACCTATTCGTATGGTTCCTATTCAACTGTCTACGGCATTCATATGCTTGAGAGGATTCATATGCTTCTCCGGTTCGGTGGTTGTGGTGTCTGCTGCAGTGCTTGGAGTCCTCAGGAAGCGCTAGGAGCATCCTTTAACGGAGGTACCCAGTCGGGGTGCCAGTCGATCCGTTACAGTAATGTTGCCTTTGAGACCGTATGGTAGCCCAGGAATGAGAATTACTCCCATGCATACCATTTGCATAAGTAGATAACCCAAGGTGTTGCAAATGGGGTATGTCCCATCATTTTTAGTAGCCACTTAGTCACAAACACTGGCCAAATATTTGTTTTTTGCTTTTTTCACACAAAAACTTGTGAGACTTTGCTGAATACAAATATGTGCATTTTTATTGCAGTAAAAACTAACAATATCAGGCGGAACTACAAATTGTTTCTTAAAATCTTAATTTCTCAAAAAACATTTTTTTTTATAATAAATTATGTTTCATATATGAATAGTTCATGAGAAATTAAAGCCCTGTTTCTCTTGCACAAGATGATATATAATAAGTGTGGGTGCACTTAATATGAAAGAGGTGAATCACGGTTGAATAGACCTATGGCGCAAATTCCAGTTTTTGTTTACATTTTGTTTTGATCAGAAAGTGTACTGTTGACTCCGTCCTGAAGGGGTTAAAGCAACTCTCAATATTATCTCGCCTCCTAGCATCATATCACTCTGTGAGGGGATCTGCAACTACAATGAGACAAATCTCAGAAAATATCAGTAATAAAGATGTTATACACATATCAGTGGTTTAAACTTTCTACTATATTTTGTGTATAAAATATTAAAGGTACTTTTTTGCAAACTAATCATCATCCTAACATATTTTTTAAAGAACACTGAGTTATTTCATTTATGCAATGCAAACATTTTCTGCTATTACATTAATTTGTCAAAGCACATCTATTTCTCAGCATAAGGGGTTTGCTGAAGGTCATAATAAGCTAACAATGGGATTTGATATAAATTCTCCCACTCATTATATTAAACCAACCCTGGAATTTTTTTTTCTGATAATGCTAATTGTTCCTCAAGTTACATCTATTTGTAAGTATTTTGTTCTTTGTATGTGAAATGTGAATGCAAATTATGTTACACAGAAAGCATGCTCTGTTTACAGTACATTTACCACTTCAGAAAATGTCAAATTATTTAAATATAAAGCCCCACATAGAGTCCAAACACTAACAATGTATGCAATAGTGTATTCATAAAATTAAGTAACTGACACAGCATTAAACTAACACCTACAGTTCACTGCTTTCCAGTAACAAACACACTGCAATTATTGTAGTTTCTGGATGTTATTTACACATTAAGGCCATTTAATAATTTACTTTTTTAATACAAAATTCTTAAAGGACCACTAAAGTGCCAGGAAAACAAACTCGTTTTCCTGGCACTATAGGGTCAGTAGGTCCCCCCACCCTCAGGGCCCCCCTCCTGCTGGGCTGAAGGGGCTCCCTCGGCGCTGGGGAACTCTCCTCGCCCTGCCGACTTTAGATCCAAATGCACATGTGCGGCAAAAGACAAGTGCGCATTCAAACCGTCCATAGGAAAGCATTACTCAATGCTTTCCTATGGACGTCCAGTGTCTTCTCACTGTGATTTTCACAGTGAGAATCGCAGAAGCGCCTCTAGCGGCTGTCAGTGAGACAGCCACTAGAGACTGGATTAACCCTCAGTGAAACATAGCAGTGGTTAAAACTAGAGGGACTGCAGGGTTAAAACTAGAGGGACCTGGCACCCAGACCACTTCATTGAGCTGAAGTGGTCTGGGTGCCTATAGTGGTCCTTTAACATAGCCTTCCTCCATTAACCATTTCAGAATATAAAGCGCTTTCAGTGTCTCCAACTTGACATACAAAAAAGCTGAAGGGACACTCTAAACACTAAAACCATTAAATCATAATGTAGTGATTTTGGTGCATACTGGCTGTCCCCTTTTTTTTTGAAAATGTAAATCATTGCCATTTCCTAGAAATGGAAATGTTCAAATTTGTGTGTTGAGCTTTGGTTAAAGCAAAACCTAAATCTTCTATCAAATGGCTTGAAAACAATTTTACAAAAACTGCTGTTTTCCAATTCTGCTGTGTTGATGTAAAATTATCAAATCCTTTGTCAATTCCCTACACTTTTCTATTAAATGAATAGAGTTTAAATGTTGTGGTAAACATGTCACTAAAAGTCTCAGTTATTATGGCAAAAACAGGTTACATACTTTGACAAAGTGTTAATTGCCATGGATACCTGAAGACCATCTTTCAATCTTGAGCTCTTTTTGCCATTATAGGACCTGTTCTGTCTCAATAAATACGGCCCACCATTTGAAAGAATGTTTCAAGGATGAAATACACTGGGAAGGGTTTCTACAAATTTTGCAACTGGCAGTAGAAGCTAAGCTTAAATAACACTAAATGTGTGAATGTGAATACATATGTGAAATGTATTTTACTGAAAAATAATAATTGTGGTTTCTAAATGTCTCTGACCCTTGAGGGAACATTATTTTTCATTATGACAGTTATGACAGGAGATATTTAGTGTTTTGGCTGCCTGAGATTAATAGGAATTACTCTCAGAAGAACAAGCTGAATAGAAGTGGAGGCAGCAGTCACTCAGTAGTGTAATTTCCATTACACCCAGACAAACATAAGCGGATCCACACTATTTTGTTTGCCTTGTTGATTGATAACTGGTAGCTGGCACAAAAGCTGTGCCAGTATGAAAGATGTGTACAATCCTGCACATAGATTCATGACTGTCATCTGGAATGTTGGGGCCTCTTACACAGCTCAGAGTCTGGGCCCACCGGGGGCCCACTTCCAAGCCTGCCCTCGGGATCCGCCTCCAAGTCTGCCCACAGAGATGCAGTGTGTGTAGAGTGGATACAGGGTGTGTGTTTGTGTATTGGATGCATTATGTGTACATTGTGTGTTTGATTATAAGTATGTTTTTGTATGGAGTATGTGTGTGAATGTTGGTGTTTGAATGCGGGCGTGCATGTGTGTGTAATGTATACACTTCCACAAGCACTGATACACGTACACAAACCCAACAATACACAGACACATACACAGTACAAATGCAAATACACAGACACACAAATACACACATAGTCACACACAGTGACATATAGATACACACTAATGCACCAATACATGCACGGACACATACAATGACAACATACAATGACACATAGTTACACACACACAGATACACACACATATACCCACATTGGCACACACAGCTATACAGACACTTATATACACAGACACACTGACACAAATTACACACACACACAGACAAACACAGATACACACAGACAAACACTGACACAGATTCACAAACAGTCACAGTGAGACTGGCGTGGCATGGGAGAAAAGGTAAGTTTAAAGCTTTTTCATACTAATTGGAGTGGGACCAGTCACCTTAACAGCCATACCAGCACTACAGTGTCAGAAATTATTATTATTATTATTATTATTTTTATTATATTTATATAGCGCCAACCAATTCCGTAGCACTTTGCAATGGGTGGACTAAAAAACATGTAATTGTTACCAGACAAGTTTGACGCACAGAAACAGGGGTTGAGGGCCCTGCTCAATGAGCTTACATGTTAGAGGGAGTGGGGTAGTGACACAATAGGTAAGGGAAGTATTAGGGAAGTAGATTGGTAGAATAGTATTTAATGAAGACTTGGTGTGGGTTTTTCATGTGTTCCGTTAAGTCTAGAGGAACTGGCACAGGCACACTTTAGCACCAGAGAGATTGAGACAACCCTAGACAATTTCAATATACATGTATCACCCACTGCCCCACAACCCAGTGGGTGAGTGAAGGGCTGGGGCTACTTGTATTTGATGTTTTTGTATTGAACAGTATGTGAGAGAGATGATGAGTTCTCTTCAAGTGCATTCTCTTGCTAAATTGTGGGTTCAAATGCTAATGACTCCAGACAATATTTGCATTTTTATTTTTTTTATTTTACAGATTTTCTTTTCTTTTAACAATGCAATAGAGAGCAGTTTATTGTGCTGTCTCTTGCTCTGGAACAGTTAATTTCACTATGGCATGCATTCCCATTGTATATTTAGTGGAACCTGTCAACTGGCACCACCATTTACACCCAGAAAACTACAACACTATCTAGTACAGGTGGCATGGCACTGTAGTTTCAATTGTTCCCGTGCACTGGTTATGTTCTTCTTTATGGCATCGTGGCAAAAATACAGCAGTTAGTAAATATTGTTTTGGTTGAAATTTACCATGACACTGAAAATAAATAACATTGAGATCTATTAACCCCTTAAGGACAGAGCTTCAGAAGCTTGTCTTTCACTTAATGACAACAGCATTTTTTGCATTTTTTGCTGTTTGCGTTCAACTGCAATTTGCATTTTACTAACTAATAACATATTATATATCGTTTTTTTAAAGGACAGAAAGGGCTTTAATTTGATGTAAGACATTATATATATATATATATATATATATATACACACACATACACACTTATTTATATATATATATATATATATATATATATATTTATTTATTATAAACAATTTTCGAAAAATGCAAAAAAAATTCAATTTTCTTTTACAGTTTTTGCAATAATACTGTGTGCATAATTAGTGCAGGTTAAGGAAAGTAATTAAAAATAAATTCATTTAGTTGTTCTGATTTACAGAATATATAATGTGTCTGGGATTTTAAGTTTTTTTTGGTAGTTACAGGTCACAAAGCACAAGGAGTAAAATAAACTTTTAATGTGGAGCGATTTTAGAATTTGGTATGTTTGTCTTGTAAGCTTAATAGCCATAAAAGAAAACAAAATTGCCACACAAAAGTATATATTTATATAAAGTAGACATCACTGGCTATTTACCTAGGGTTGTTTTGACACTTTCTACGTAGCCATTTCACCGCCAACCTCTGCTAAATATTGGAGTAAAATTGTTTTTTTTTTTTGGTTTTTGGCACACAAACTTATAACAACTAAATTCTCATGTGTATTTTGTAATGTTGGTGCGTGCTATTCCTGTACAAAGTTTTATTTTGTGTTCAGTTACATCTGCTGAGTAAAATGACACCCCTTTTGTATGTCTTTGGCACTATTTCTACAGTGCCATATAGGAGACCTGTCCTTTTCAGTATTCACAGTAGAATTTTGAGAGACGGATTTAATGAGCCTATGCTTCCATTTGGGGTATTATAACAGTTTGATTGTTTAAAAAAGCCCACAAAGGCCTACCATTTGTAAAAGTAGACACTCCAGGGTATCTCATAAGGTGCATATTGTGCCTTAACATGCCCCCATTTTTTCACCAAGATATGCTAAAGTATGTGATAAATAATAATTTTGTGCCTTTTTTACATATGGATTGCTTTTTTGCTGGGCAATTTGTATATTTCACATGTGCCACTAAGTTCAAACCCCTCAAATTATGCTCAGCTAAGTCTTCTGAGTAAAAAGACACCCCCAATGAATGTCTTTGGCACTATTTCGTGAAGCTAAATTCAAACTATCCCACAAAGGCCTACCATTTCTTAAAGTAGACACCCCAGGGTATTTCAAAAGGTATATTTTGAGCCTTAGCGTGGGATAATTTTTCCGCTAGCTTGTACCAAGTGTAGTGGTAATAAGTGTTATGTTTTCTGCCTTTTTGACACACAAATTGAGTTTGCACAGTATATTTTGCAAACCTTATGTGTGCTACGACTGTATAATACTTCATATGTTGCTCAGCTATGTCGTCTGAGTACAGCAATACCACCATATGTACCTTTGCCAGGTATATGTGGATGTTGAAGGGGCGCATTTGAGACGCAGCCATTTAGTTTTTTTCTAACTTTGAAGTTTTATGCTGTGTCCATGTTCCAATTTGTAGTAGTTTAGACGGTTGGTTATTGAAACTTCCCCACAAACACAAACTAATTATTAAAGAATACACCGTGGGGTAATTCAAAAGGCATATTTTGAACCTTAGCGTGGGATCATTTTTTCTCTAGTTTGCTCCAGGTGTAGTGGTAATGAGCGTTTTTACAAAAAAAATTTTACTTTTTGATTTTTTTTTTACTTTTAAAAACTAGTTTTTAAACTTTTGTTTTGCTTATTCATTTTTTTTAAAACTTTCCTTAACTTTCTTAAAACTTTTTTACAGATTTAACATTTTTCTAAGCTTTTTTTTTACCGTTAACCCCTAACTAGCAGTAAGCAGCACTAACCGTAAATTCCCCATTTTCCCATAACTCCCACCACACCCCAGCTAGCAAAATAAATAATTATAAAATATTTAAATTAATTAAATAAATTGAACCCCTGAGGGTTAAAAAATAAATAAAAGTTAATCCTCAGGGGTTAAAAAAAATGAGATCACAGTATAATGCTGTGATCTGTATTTTGATCACTGTAGGCAGTGATCGACTGGCAGGGAATGGGTTAATTTTTATTTGGACTGTGTAGAGGGGGGTGTTTTTTATTTTTTACAACTTTTTTTAGCTTAATTTTTAACTTTTTAAAGTTTATTTTAAAACTTTTTTTAAGGTTAACCCCTAGTTAGCCTAACACCAAATCCCCCAATTCCCCACTAATTAGCTAAATATATAATTTCTAAATATTTAAAATTAAATAACTTTAACCCCTGAGGGTAAAAAAAAAAAAATTAACCCTCATGGGTAAAAAAAAATAAAAAAAAAAATCAGATGACAGTAAAATGTAATCCCTGCCAAAATCAATTGGCAGGGAAGGGGTTAATTTTTAATTAAAATGAGTAAAGGGGGGTGGGATTTTAAATAAACTTTATTTTTATTTTTAACAGGGGGCAGGATCAGCACTGTTCCGTCTCCCTGCACTTCACACAGAACCAGGAAGTACAGGGAGGCGGAAGGTAAGTATACTAAGCACATGTGCTGGGGCAGCACTATCGGGTGCTCCCGGTCTGCCTCTAATACAGAGGCAGACCGGAGCACCATTAACCCCACGATCGCGGCGATCCAGGGTTAATTTTAAACGGGTGACGGACAAGGTCCGTCACTCGTCGTTATGGCAATCCGCTGAGTGACGGACCTCGTCCATCACTCGTCGTTAAGGGGTTAAATAGGAAGCCAATTATTTTATTGTCCTCAGTGACATCTACTGCAAAGCTCAGTTTTTATGCGTATAACAAATGCACAGAACACACTTTATAATATAGAAAGCCATAGTAATGTTGCTCTAACTAATCATTAATGTGTTTTCAAAGTATTGAATATGTTCATGTTTAAAGATTAACACCATTGTGTTACTGTAAGGATCTAACTAAACAATATACTGAACTTACCTTCTTCCCCTCTTTCTGACGTTTCAATTTCCATATCTAAATTGTTCCAAAGTTGGGTTCTATTCTCTTTAGCATTCCTCAATCTAGATGTGTGTAACAATAATGGCTCAGACAGATTTGTGCATGCTGAGAAGATAATGAGGCACAGCATTTTAAAATGTAATGTTTAAACTTAGTATCTGGCATTGATTTTGATCAGTGCTGCCAGGCACATGCCGCAGCTTTTGATCAACTAATCTAAACAATAGTGATGTGGATGGTGAATATACCAATGTTTTTCAATCTCTGAAAAAGATGAAGTAGAAGACTCAGAATTGAAAATGGATGTTAAGATAGGTTTTCATTGTCGTGATTCTCCACTGAATGATGAAATGAGGTTTAGCAATACAATCAGGAACTATACATTTAAACTTACAGCTGTGAGAGCTTAAAGGGTCAGTAGTCTTAAAAAAAGAAACTGTCTTCAATACATAGATGGGGCCTCTTTAATTCAATACAAATAGATAACATAATTGTGTGTCTTATAAGTGAAACAATTATCAAACAATTGTGGAGTGCTTAAAAAACTATTTAACATGTGATGATTCTTACCCCTACGGTTTAAGCCTGAGTATTAGCTTAGAACTTGAAAACCATGGGAAGTAGATTGGTAAAGGCACTACTGTGCAACCATTGAGCCTTATACAGTAAGGGTCTAATCAATGTGAGTTTAATCATCTGATCAAGTCTTGCACACTGCACTTTGTATAGTACCATTTGCACTATATTCTTTTGTCTTTCTGTTCATGTTTTTCATGTTCTAAGCTAATACTTAGACTTCCACTGTATCTCTTAGCTGTAAGAATCATCGCATGTTACATTGTTTTTTTAAGTGCTTCACATTTGTGTTATAAATTTATCACTTATAAGACACTGGTTTATGTATATTATTGAAGGTGACGAATAATTGGTATTTCTTCACATGTGTTTAGAGCTACATATACACTATATATATATATATATCTGCACTTTTGACATTATTGAAGTGTTAACCACACTCACTCTTGTTAGAATATAACAACAAAAAAAATAGATAACAGTTTATTTTCACTTGATGTACACAGAAAGCACACTGATTTTGGATAGCTACAGAATCACTTATTGTTAGGAGTGTGACTTCTATTGTTTTACCCTCACCTTATTATCATCATTATTATTATTATTATTATTAGCATTTATATATTGCCAACTTATGCAGCAGCACTTTACAATATTACAAAGAGGGGAATTTAACAATTAAGGGTTAATAAGTACATAGGGGTGTATATAAAAAATACCCCTCTCTGTCTCATTAGAGATATCTTTGCCGGAAGCTCAAGGAAGCAGGCTGAAGGGTCAGTGTTAGGACCCGCTTAAGGGGGGTCTGCCTTGATGTTGGCAGGTGGGCATTCCCTCCAATGGCCATTGGAGCAACTAAATGACCTCCATTTGTCTAAATATACATAGGAATTAAGGAGAGAGCGCAGGTAACTTTTTCTTTTCTTTGGAATTTAACAATAAATGAGATAATTACTAAGTGTTACAGGAACAATAGGTTGGTTACGACCCTGCTCAAAGGAGCTTACAATCTAGAGCAGTGTTTCCAAAACCAGTCCTCGTGGCCCACCAATAGCCCAGGATTCATGTATTTCCCTGTGTTATTCCATTGGAGACCTGGTAACACCTGGACTGTGGGTGGGTCTTGAGTACTGGTGTGAGTAATACTGATCTAGAGGATATGACAAAATACTTGACTCTTATATTTACATTATTTCCTGGCTTTCCTCTTTAAATGGACATAACTAAATATATTTTATTGAAGATTTTTTTCTCAAAATTTACACAACACACATATTCTCATAAACGGTGTTGACAGGCATCATCTGTATCCTACTCAGGCATTGTGAGACATCACCATTATCCTTTTTCCTAATTAACAAATAATCAATCAAATAATATTGTACGTCAAAGAGCAGCATCCTATTTATAATTCTGAAAAACATGGTAGCGCAGCAGGGAAGACATGCATTGAAGAGCTGACCAACAAACCATGTTGGACTATCTTGTTTAGGGTTGCCAATTTGTAGAATGCTGGTAAGCAATTTTAAATGGGCAGAAAATGTTTTTTTGGCACCGAGTAGGTGTTTAAGGAGGATGCCATAAAAAAATGGAACTCAAAATTACAAGGGTCCAGGACACTGAGAGTATATGGAAGTAAAATACATATGTATACGTGACAATTGACACTCTTTGTCATAGTTTTGTCGACTGTATCCTCCATAATTACACCAATTATATGTTATCCATGATAGCCTTCTCTAAATATTCTTGTATCTACACTGTATTTTTTTCCTTTCCCATATAATGTCACAAATTTGTTACAGATGTTAAATTGCTAATTATTAAGCTGATATAGGAGAACAATTACACAGGATTCAAATATATGTTTAGTAATCCAAAGCCACAAGAAAATGTAATTACAAAATTTACATATTGACAGTACATTTAGCTGCCACAATAAAGGGAATATTTTTAATCAAATAATTTTAAATGATTATTACTTAAATTGTGTTAAAGCGCATGATGTATTAAAGGCATATTAAAAATATACAGATTGTCTGCCTGAAGCATTTCTCTCTTACCTTCATATTTAAATTGAACAGATTTTTGTTTCAGTGTCAAGACAGTCACAAAGCTCATTTTGGTCGTAATTGCTTAGACTTGCAAAATCTGTTGTTTTGCTGAAAAGATTTTAGTCTAATTGGAGAGCAAATGTGGAATGAGATCACCAATGGCTGTCTCAACAAATGGTCTGTGTGCATCATCAACATCATGGCATTTAATTTGATTAGGATTACAAAATAGCACCCCTAGCATACTCCCAATTATTAAATAAAAGATAATATACATGTCACTTATATACATTTAAGATGGCTATGGTATAATGAGGTGTGAGTATGACAATACAGTAATAACTGTTCTTTTTGATCATACAAAGATTGGACATATTACTCCTTGATACTTATAAGTCCTCCTGAGATAACAAACACATTTCACAAAGACATGTTAAGAAATCCTTCCAGGTAAGCTTTAAGTCACCAGCGTTTTATCAGGGCCTTAATTTAATGAATTTATTATTTTTGGCGAAGCTTTTCAAAATGATTAAATATTTTAGTATAAACTTTAAAAATTATTTTTTTTAACATATATATCAAATATAAAATAACATAATAAAAATAGAATCCATATAAAAATGATCAAAACATATTAAAATATGTTGTTAAAATATTAAATTATTTTAAAAGTTTACCCAAAATATTAAATCATATTTAAACATATCCAAAAGTATTAAATCGAGACCCAAGTTATAGAAATTCAAACGACATTTGGATTTCCTAAAGCTGATCTACACAACTACATAACATATATAACATAAGTAATACATGAAATTGACTTGAAATTCACTTTGAATTCACTTTGCATTTTCACTTTACTAAATAACCATGCAAGTATTCAGGTGAAATTGAATGTGTACCATAGAAATAAATATATATGATAACAACAATATCTAAATGATTAACTTTTTTGTACTACCTGCTAAGGCTCCTAATTGCAAGTTGGAAACAATCAAACCTTACAAATGTCACTCATGTAAACCTGGGGGAAAGAAAAAATAAAATCCTTGAATGCACTGCACTGTCATAAGGAGCAATTAAATGTTTCAAACACTGTTTACAGTTTGTACATTGCCTGCATTCATGATTAATTACTGAATTCCCTTAACAATACAAGATAATTGCTTCATAAATTTAATAAACTCACCTTTGCCTAGCAGACAGCTATTTGCTGCAATGTTGAAATAATCCATAAGTGTTTGAATGCACCAACACCCTTATACTATCAGAGGACATCCTGAGAAACTCAACAAACTGGGGGAGGAGGAGGCAATAATGTGGGACTGTTTGCTAAAACGAATTCGGACAAATTAGTATCTAAATGAGATCCAAAACATTGGCTTGACTCTACCTCATTCTCACCTTTCACTTTTGCTGAATTTTTAAGATAACTACTGTTAGCATGGTTTGCATCTCCAAGATATTCTTGAGGATTGTAGCAACCTCTTCTCAATGCAGTCCCATAAGAAATAGTTTTAGTTAGTGGTCGTCATCTTAATTTGTTCAGAGGACAATGCAGAGGCTTAGAACAAGAGCCACCTTAATGTCTGTCTACTTATTCTTTTTGCGTTGCTTTATCACCCCCAATCTTCAGCCAGAAATATAGAAGAGTACTGAAGATGCTTCCGTAAGAAGAATAAGACCAACAGCTAATCCTATGTAAACTTTTCAAAGCAATGGCATTACGTGGCATTGCAAAATAGCTATATCTGGGGCTCCAGGTGTTGTAGATTACAGACATCCAGATCAAAATTTTACAACTTTGAGAGTCTGTATTAGTAGATATAGGCAGTGCTAAAACTCCAATTCGTTTGAGTTTTGAGGTTTAGGATGAATTACAGTTTCAAGGCTTGTGAATAGAATTAAGTATACAGAACATTAACAAACTATTTTTTAAAGGTTCTTTTGTGCTCCACAATTAGATATCCTGCAGTACATATGTAGTAAAATTGGATTATTACTAGATTCTGCACATCTTACATTTTCGAAAAAAATATATTTTGTCTTATGTAATAAATTCATCGTTCACCTTAATGTAAGTTATAAAATATGCCACATTGAACCTTGGTTCTAAAATGCTGGCTATTTGAGGTTCCATAATTAGTAATTTTAGATAAATAATGTTTGTAATAAACTTGTAATCCTTTCATAATTTTGAAGAAGCTATTTGTTTGATAAAAATATAAAAATAGTAGATCTTTAAGCTTTTTCCATTCATTCATAAATGTATTAAACAAATGTAAGAATAGATTGACTATATTTTATGGAATGATGTATATAGGCTCAACTATATCTGTCTTTATCAAATAAAACAAATTGTGAAAAATTAAGCATAACTCATTAGTATTCTTCTACTGTAAAGACTGACAAAGTAAATACTCAATATTTAGCAAACACAGCAAAGCTGCAAGATCTGAAATCCATATGGTTTTATATGAGATAATCGGTATTACAGTGAAATTTAGGAGAAAAATGTGACTTCAAACTGAAATACAACAGATAATGTCCAGATGTTAATACAACATTGCATTTATGGAATTAGTCAAAACAGGGAATTTATCTTCTGGAAATTGATGGAATTAGAACTGCAACTTCATCAGAGATGGGTAATTTAACAGAATACTTTGTGAAAATTGGGAAAAAAAGAAGAACCTGATAAGAATAGATTTTCATTCTAGTATAACATCATTCAATTCAAGGGCTTTTTCACAATGATGTAGCAAATGCTTTCAGTTAATCTGAACTGTTATCTTATTTTATTAAACAGGGACAAACTTTAACAAACATTACAAATTTAATACAATTAAAAGGTTTACAGGACATAATAGTCCCAGTTGATGTAGATAAGATATTTGTTGCACCTGAAATATTTGTAGCACACACAAGCTTTGTATCATCAACCAATCAGCTCCCAGTCAGATAATCAAAAGTAGTGTCCTTTTTAAAATGTATCTATCTGTATTCATCCCTTAGGGCTTAAACTCAAAATAATCACTAAGCACCACTAAAAGAAATATCTTCGAGCCCTGTGGAATGCAATGCAGTTAATGAATTTCATATATGAATATAGCAAAAAGGGAAAGCTATAGAAAGCTTCTAGTATGCTTAGGACTTAGGACAAATTGGAGGGAATAACCCTTATAAAAAAATGTCAACAAAAAAACGAAAGAGCATAATCTATCCTAATTAAATCACGTCTATAATAAAGTTGACACATAAAATATAACATTTAATAAGTATTATTAAAAAGGTGAAAAAAACCTATAAACACAGGAATACAAGGGAGGGTGAAAAAATACAGAGGATTTTGCTCTATATTCAAAGTAAATTAACTTAGGAGATTCTTGTTCCTATAGAATAGGAGGGAAAATGAACCACGGTAGATTCTCTAAATATAACCATAAGTCATTCGATTTTCTTGAGCTGCAGATCATAGAAATAGTCACTTTCCATAAAAGTCCATAACTGGAAACAGTTAACTAACTAAAAGTACCTAGCTGTCTGTAACAACTCTAGGAAAAGTAAATGTATCTTATAGGAGAAAAAATCACACATGGAGGAGAAAGGGAGATATCGCCTAAATGTCTAGTTTGATAAATTCCTATCTATACCAAAGTTTAGCAACCAAATAAGAACAAAATATTAAATAATAGTGCATGAATATAGTGAATTATTGTATAGACTTAGATATCTTAGCTAAAAGTTAAGAGGGTTAACAAAATTTAAATATAAGTTGTACTAATCGATGGATATAGCATGTAAAAGCCCCAATCTGTAGCAAAAGAGTATTTAAGATGTCCACTCAATCAATGTCTGGCAGTGGATAAATACCTATTTCTATCAATAATATATAACCCTAAGTCTGTGCCTTCAAGGGCACATAATATAATGCTAAACTGGCAGAGTTACTAAATCTGAATAATTCCTGCAAATGCACTGTAATAGCTGAACTCTTTCCCTGCCAGCCCCAAAGATCTTTCCTACTAGGTGAAGCGTATGCACATAAAGTTAATCTGATTAAAATGAATCTGAGACCAAATCTATCTAAAGATATCGATGTAGGTAAGGGGTTGATTTGGCGCAGGGTAAGGAGTGCGGCTGAACCCAGTAAAGGGGGCTCTTCAAGGGGCCGCACTCCTTATATACTATATTTGTCACTTGATTTCCATGCATGAACTGCTGAGGATGGTGGACCACAGATAGAATATAATTTCTGTACTGCCTGCATTTAATCTACGTTTGTGAGTGCAATAGTCCACATTGTTTAATTTATGGTGTCTAAATTTTACTACACTTTATTTGATATTTATATTGTAGATACAGAAATAAAAAAGCAAAAATTCACAAACTGAATATAATTCTGACTGGAGATAAAGACGTAGGCACCAAAGCATCCAGTGGTATGGAACAATGTAACCAGAGGGAGCCCACTCTTTATCCGAGTAATAAGGGGAGATTTACTAACACCCTATGCATTAAAGGGCCAGGACTAATAAAGCCAATATGTATATTGCAGAATTAGGTGTTTAGTAACTTTATCTCCTCACTTACTTAGGCATGTGAGTAACCTCATAAGGCTAGTTCTGTATTTATTATTATTTGGAGTTAGTTTATTTCTGTGTTGATACTTCAGAAATGTAGTGGTCTCCCTCTGGTTACATTGTTCCATACCACTGGATGCTTTGGTGCCTACGTCTATATCTCCAGTCAGCATTATATTCAGTTTGTGAATTTTTGCTTCTCTGTTTCTGTTGTTAGTATCTAGAGTTAAGCCCTTGGGCATTGCTGGAGTGCCCTCCTGGTGCATGGGATCAGTGTGGAGGTGGTGTTTATTCCCTTTTACACACATTTTCACACGGATCCCACTTCTTTCTATTTTTTGGGGTTATATTTGAGATAGTTTGTGGTTTATTAAAAAGGTTAGGTAGTTAACCTAAAATACACCCACAAGCTTTTACATGCATTGAAATGCCTTTCCATTTGGAACTAATCATAGGTTCCCACTTATTGTATTATATCAAATTCTAGACTCCAATAAGTGCTTTATGATTTGATTGTTTTAGAGTTAGGCTAAATTTCACAGCCCCCGGTAGAAAACAATATCTAAGTGTATGGTGATGCACAAACAGGGGTAATGTGTTTATTCCATTACAAGGTGTAACGTTAGACAATGTAGAAACACGTCTTGCAGAAATATACATTTCTTGTGATATTTGCAGTAATAATGTACATTTGATGAGTAATAATTACAGATTGACAGGTAAGAGCTAAATATTAAGAATTCCAGAAAAAAATACATATTTGAAGATTGAGCAAAACAAACAAAGTGTTCCATGCCAGTGTCTCACGTGTGTATAATATGACCTAAAACATGGTAATACCAATATGTTCACAAAATCTACTACTCCATTCATTTGCTAGAAATATAACATGCACACTGTATATTTGATTATTTATTTGTTTATAATAGAAAGTTTGTATTTTTTTCTTCAGTTCCCTGTAATGTGATATCAAATCATGATATAAATTGTTCAAATATTTTAAAATGCTAATGGTTCAAATCACTGACTAATTGCTTTAATGCACATGCTTGGAGTATTTTTAGAAAGGTTCTTAAACATCTTATCTTTTTTCCTTATACTGTGGAATGTTCCAACTGCAACTTCGATTCTTTAAATATTTTTTTCCCACCAGACTCTCAATGCTCACTTTATAACTCAAGTGTTTTCTATTTTAATGTGTATATTTTTTTTCCCTGAGTGTTTAAATTTTGTTTGATGAAATTAATTATTCAGAATTATTGACCCGATTCTAATGGAAAGCACATTGATTCATAATGTAAAAGTGCTTTTTAAAGAGTTTTTATAGTGTTATATATATTTAGAAGTTAGAGTTAGTTAGATTAGACTTTTGGGGGTTGCCGAATTTTGGGTATATGGCAGTTTGATTTGTTGACTTAATTAAAAACAAACAAACAAAAATTCTGGAAAACAAATCAGATTAACTAAAAGGACATGAAAATGAGCCAATTGATCAATATATATATATATATATATATATATTGATATATTATCCCTTGTGTCTCACATTCAGTAGCTCCCCGTCTTGTCAGTGCCTCGGTGCAACCTCTGGCCTTTTGTATACAATACCTTGATGGAGAGCACTCACAGGACTCGTAATAGTGAAGATGATACTTTTATTTCAGAAATCAATTCATACATCACACTTGTCAAGTTTGATGTATGAATTGATTGCTGAAATAAAAGCATCTTCTTCACTAGTGCGAGTCCTATGAGTGCTCTCCATCAATGTATTCTATACTGATATATTGATATATAATATTTATTTATTTCCCACCATTTGTTTACCAGCTCAAGTGAGAAAAAGTGACCAACAGATGGAATATTGGTAAACATGAGATGTGCATGAAGGGCTCTGGAAGAGTTGAGAGTTTCCCAACAGCCAATAGTGGGACAAATCAGTAAAGGAACAGTAAAAATGTATACTTTAATATTTTATATATTCTTATATATTCTCATTTTTCCCTCTATTGGTCACTTCTCTTGATCTGTGAATAACATCAACTTTAGCTGCTGTGCCCAAGCCATCAATCACATTTTTTCCACTCAACTCTTTCTTTTGCACCACAGGCACAATTCTAAATCACAAATCAAATGATCAAGCTTGCCTCTTGTGCAATTTGTTTGGTTTGGGATTCTCATTTTGGTTGAGAGTTTAGGAATTTGTACAATCACCTGATTGACCCAAATCTGGAGGAATTGTACTTCTTAACAAAACAAATCTCGAAGTCTAAATTAGAGAAATTATTATATTAAACTTGCTAAAGAGCAAAGACTTTATATGTATTCAAAATGATTTGATTCTCTCCCAAAGGTCACCAAACTGCAACACCACATTTCTTATTAGGGTTCCCCTTCCCAATTAAAGATGTACATAAGAATGGTGCCTTGTACCAGTAGGAGAACTTGTACCCTACAACTCCATGTTCTCCCATGGTTTCATTTCATTATCACAAGCAAAAACTTTTTCTAGAATCCTATGCCCCACTCACAGCATCAATGCACCCTCCAACCTCCTTCAAACACTTTTTCTAAAAAACAAACCCTCTCGAACTCCCTTCATTACTAAAGGTAGACAGGGATGAGCATTAAAACATTTTTCCTCCACACAAATCAACAACTTGCAAGTCAAATGATGAGTCCAGCTACAAAATACACAAAAGACAATAAAAGGTAAGCGCTAATTCACAGACAATATGTAGGTAGGCAGCAACCTTAACAAAGGGGATCCTTCCAACCCTTTAAAAGGAAACAGAGTAGTAAAAAGACAGACAAGACTGTGCCAATAAATTAGAAAAAATTTAATATAGGAGAAACAATCTTCCAATAATAAAGGTATAGTCCACTGGAATAAATAGTTGGAAATAAAAAGTCTCACTAAAATATCAGGATAGGGTGGGGATGAAATCCTCAGAAATTGATCCGTCTGGATGGTTTAAAATATCCAAATATGTGGAAAGACAAAGGGGAGAGACAACGACTAATAGTGCAATATGCCAAAATCCAGGGATAAAATTGAATGAAGGTAAGTAAAACACTCACATTTAACAGAGCTATACCAGCTCTGGGATGTAGCTCGTATAGCGGTATAATCTCCGCTAAGCGGATATACAGGAGTGGTACGTCCGTCAATACAGTCTGGGTATCCAAGGCTCCAACAGATGATAAAAAGACAACAATAGTGCTCTCAATATAATAAAAATGAGATATAAAATAGATAAAATTATACTCACATATATAGAGCAGGAATTACTGCTCTATTATAAAGCATTGGTGGATTGATCCCCACCTCGGATATCTTTGGGTACAGGAACAAAATAGACGTTTGCCAGAAAAGTTGGACATAAAAGCATAAAAAGTGTATATATATAAATTACAATAAAACAACAACGACAACTTAGTAACCAAAAAGACTTTTAATGCTAAAATACACAATTTAAAACCATAACGCATCACTAAGTTGTACCAACTACAAAATACTTACATATTTATGGGACCCTGCTGAAAATGGTCAATGTTCCATCTGCATCCAGACCCAGAGTGGCATGAAACAGGAGCCCTTTTTCATGTGGGGTGGACCTGCCCCTTATTTAATCATACTGAAAAGCAGTGCATGAAGTAGTTGATATTATTCATCATCAGCTATGTTTCACTCCAAACATCTACCCTCTATTCCATCGTCTAGTGGGGCGGATAGCTTGAACAACTGTGCCTTTGGTGATTGTGCCATGAATTTTTGCCCACTTTTAGACAAAATAATGATTAACATTTTTGCTATGTGGCTGAGATTTTTCTTATAACAACATTTGCAGCCCTTTCTAAAAGTGTCAACTATCTGTCATTTAGGTTTCTTAATTTAATTAGATATTTATTGTTCACACATATAAATAAATCATTTCAATAAATCTTACTTTTTTCCAGTTCTTAGACTCACTAACAGGCTTGGCTCATATCTAAAAAAATTCATCCAAATCTACATTACATATCTGAGATGCAATGTAGAGTTTAGAAAATAGTGAGCTGACCCAATGTCAGTTGTAATGGCTTACTTGTGTTTTCAGAAACTGGAGGACAGTTAAACAGGTAAAAGTTATTCCACGTAATAGAGCTAGCTTTAGATTGATCAATAACCTTTTCACTGACAAATAATACTGATCATCTCCAATTTTGTTTTATTTATTATATTTAGCAGTATCTCTGTTGTTGGATGTACTTTATTTCTGCTGACAAGTACTGTAAGATCCCAGCTGGTTTCACTAAATGGATTTCCCATATCTTCTATTGCATGAGTAAGAGACTTGATGACTTTTGTAAATGGCATCTATGAAAGCTTGTTGGCTTCATGGGGATGCTCATTTTTTCTCCATCTTTTCATTTTAGTAGAATTACATTCTTCAATTAAGCTGGCCACCTCAGGACCAGGGACCATCCAACATTGCAGAGCTGCTGGGGTTTTTGTAAGGCTCAGAAGCCCTTCATCATCTTTGACTGATGTATTATTGTGTTCATGAGCTGTTTCAATGCGAATAGCAGATAATGCTTGCTTTGAGTTCTTTGTGAAAAACTTTCCTTTTATAAATCCTGCACAGATATTAAGGTAATGCTTTTTAAGTGAAGCCATATCACATAAGTGGATAGAAATCCATCATGCATAGTAGGTATGGTCCAAAGAAAAGAACCAGGGCACAATCTTGGATAGCACCTCTACATAGAGGTGGAAATCTCCATTTTGTATCTCTCTTACAAAAGTCATTAAAATTAGTTCTAGTTTTGGCATGATGTAGCAAAATCTAAATTGGGTAAATAAATCACTTCCTTCTTTACAATCAATGACTTAACATGACTGCTATCTGTCTTGGCTGTAGTCATTGTAGGAAGAACAGAGGCGGGTCTCTAATTAGGTGATTTAGGCGGCCGCCTAAGGCCTCGCGCTGGCTGGGGCCTCGCGGCCGCCTAAATCGCCTTAGGGCAGACTGAACTGTAGGGTCCTCGGTCAATGACCCAGTATGCCGCCGAGTGGCCCCTCCACATGGTCTGCCCACAGGGAGAGCCAGCTGCTGATCTGCAGCTCCGCCGAGTGCAGAGCTGCAGATCACATAACGTGGTTCTCGCGAGAACACAGAGCGGAGCTGCAGATGGAAGTCATCCCACCGCACCACCAGGGACTGCTGCCACTGGACCACCAGGGACTTCAACCACTGGACCACCAGGGACTTTAACCACTGGACCACCAGGGAATTATATTACAAAATAAGGTATTTTAGTAAGTGGAGGCTTGTCACAGCCTCCACACACACTCTCCCCAACACTGCCCACCCCCCCTCACTGCCCCCAACACTTCCCACCCAGCCTCACTGCCCCAACACTGCCCTCCCACCCTCACTGTCCCCAACACTGCCCACCCACCGTCACTGCCCCAACAGAGACTAGCTCTCTGTATCCAGCGCTGCAAGCCTGTCATACATTATAACAACAGCTCATTATACACACGATGCAACCCCTATATGTTTTTTTACTATGTGTGTTAGTGGGGGGCCTCTTGTTTTAAGTTTCGCCTAAGGCCTCATAAAGTCTAGAACCGTCACTGAGGAAGAAGTAGAGACTCTTGGCTGTGATTTGATGAGCTCTATGGGTAGGCTTTTATAAATGGCTTTTATAAATGGATCCAATTTTTCAGCCTTAACAATTGTTCCAGTCCACCCTCTCTCATCCAAATGATTTCCAAGTACTTTCAGAACTGATAATATTACACTTCCACTCTTTTTTTAGCACCCTAATTTTGTATGTGCATTTTTATGAACTGATGGATGTTTTGCAAATATATTTATATTATACATTCATGCAAAATAATATTTATTATGGAAGTAACAGCATCAAATAACTATTCTCAGCTGTCATTTTGAATGTCCGCCATTACTGTTAACCGGATAAAATCAAAGATGGCCTCCTATCTAAAACAAAACTTTTTATGTAGTATATGTACTCCATGTTTCATGTTTATAGCATCATACCACAGTTCTTTTAAACATTTCCACTTTCTCCTGTGCAATTTCTTAGAAATACCATATAACAATACATTTTCTTTTTCATCCCCTATGTGGTAAATTAGTTTGATGACAAATGCAAAAGTCTTATATATTTTATTTTATTTGTTAGCATTATACAAAATACAATAATGATAGAGAAATGTATGCAACATTCTACATTTGTAGCCTTAAACTAGAAAAATTAATTGCCAAGGGAATTATCTACATTTTTCCTATTACTAAAACTTACAATATCAACCTTCTTCCAATGGAAATGCTAAAAGCAGAGACATTTTGCAGAAAATAGAGGATGCAATTATACTTTAAAAAAAAAAAAAAACTGATCACATGAAGAGCAGTTGAAATTCTCACAAATCTATATTTAATAAGTCATTTGCTTTCCCACAGCGGGAGCAAAAATATGAAACAACTCAGCTTAAAGGGTTTTTTTCCCATTCCCATTTCTTTTTATATTATGATTGCAAAAGAAAACAGAAGTGCAAGACATTATGTAAACTTCCCATTGTTGATTGAACTCAATTAAGCATTTTGTTTTATCAACTGTTTGTAACGAGTTTGCAGATTTTCCAATTGCACAGACAGTTTGTGAGCATGAGATATAATTTGCATGTATTTTAATATATATATTTATTTATTTATATATATAAATATATATGTATATATATATATAATTTATTTTTTTTATTTTTTTAACAGACATATAGAGGTATAATAATGTTGTGTTCTTAGTGAATACTTATGTGTTTAGTAAATTTACCCCAAAATGTCCTTGATATTGGGTAATTCAGAATAGAGAGTCTTTATAAATTTTCCAGAGATACATCACAAAGCATAAGGACCATCTTCTAATCATTAGATGATGTGGTACATTTAAACTAACCTGTAATGATTCAAAAGCAAGAGCATTGAGAGAAATCACCATGTAGGTGTTTAGAGAAATTAGTTGTGCAAAGACAAACCAGTGTCAATAGTTTATATTGGGTGATTCAGTGTTAGACCAGCTTGGTGGGAATCTAATCCCTCGCACCTGTTACATTGGAGTACGATGGACTCGCTCACCTGGCACAGCTCCATCGGCAATGCAAGCAGAATGTCTGCATACGCTGCACATCGTAAGAGAAGTGGAGGATGCCTCAAGCAGGGTGATTGTATGTAAGGAAATCTCAGTCAGAGTGAAGATAGAGAGGGCCTCATGCATAAAGATGAATAAAGACCTATTGGAGAAAGAGAGAGATTTTTAGGTGCAAGGGAATGAAGTATGCTGCAGCAGACTCAGGGTGGTGCATGGATTGGTAGTTGGGAGAAGTGCCTAGTGTATGAATTGAAGAATACGAGAGTGGTGTCTAGAGGTGGTGGTGGAAAAGTGGCTGTTGCCTGGGTGACTAGTTAGGGGCGTATTTGATGGTTTGCTGGAGCAGCAGTGTTTAGAGTGTGGTTCTCTAGGAAAGTTAAGAAGGGAAAGATACTTATCTGAGAAATAAAGCCTGATAAGGATACTTATCTGAGAACTAAAAAGAGTTTGAGAAAAAAATATTGGAATAATGAAATTAATACTAAAATGGGGGTCTGGGAAATGGAAGAGTAATTTAATCAAATATATTTAACGAAGATTTAAAGATAGGATGGAGAGTGTCTAATGTTGTTATTGGTTAAAGGGTTACTGCAACCCTTATAAATGCATATCTTTTTTAATGAATAATGCCCTATTGGGCACTATTCTTTAGGCCCCCATTAAACTCCTATAAAATAAGCTTTAAAATTATGTTTTACTTACCTGGAATCCAGGTGAAGGTCCTGGTTTTGCTTTCAATGTCCACTCGTGACATCACAGCAGCCATGCGAGGTCCAATATAAAGCTTCTCATACAGAAACAAGTGCATGCACTCTGAGCCAGAAAGGGGAATTTAAATCTGAAACGTTGCACATACTGACTCCTACTACCATCACCACTTCGAAAAGCAGAAGTGATCATGATGGTTGGATAAAGCCTTCAAAGCAGAAATTGTAAAAATGAATAAACTAATTTTACATTTTAAAGTCAAATAAGAAATACATTTAAAAAAACCTTAAAAATTGGCACTAAAAATAGAATAAATGGAAACAAAAAACCCTTTTGAATTCAACAATTTTTTTAACCCCTTCAGGACGGAGTCAATTGTACACGTTCTGATCAAAACCAAATGTAAACAAAAAACAGAATTTGCGCTATATGTCTGTTCAACCGTAATTCACCTCTTTCATATTAAGTGCACCCACACTTATTTTATATAATTTTATTCAGGAGAAACAGGGCTTTAATTTCTATGAACTATCCATATATGAAGCATAATTTATTATGAATAAAATAGAAAAAAGATTTTTTAGTTCCGCCTGACATTTTAGCTGTAAATGTCATAATACTGCTAGCTTTTACTGCAATAAAATACACGTATTTGTATTCAGCAACATCTCACGAGTACAACAGTAACTCACTTTAACAAGTTTTACAGTGTTTTGGGAAGTTACAGGGTCAAATATAGCAAATTCAATTTTTCAAATTTTTTTACATTGAAATTTGCCAGATTAGTAATGTTACCGTTGAGACCGTGTGGTAGCCCAGGAATTAGAATTACCCCCATGATGGTATACCATTTGCAAAAGTAGACAGACAACCCAAGGTATTGCAAGTGGGGTATGTCCAGTCTTTTTTAGTAGCCACTTAGTCACAAACACTGGCCAAACTTAGCGTTCATATTTGTTTTTGTGTGAAAAAAGCAAAAAACAAATATTTGGCCAGTGTTTGTGAGTAAGTGGCTACTAAGTGTAATTTTATATATTAATCTATATATATATATATATATATATATATATATATATATATATATATATATATATATATATATTTGCGGTTATTTGTATTTTATATATATATGTATAGATATATATATAGAATGTCATTCTAAGTGTATTTTGTTACATATATATATATATATATAACAAAATACAGTTAGAATAAAATTACATATGTATATATACATATATATTTTTAATTTTTTTTAAATATTTTATTTATTTTATTTTATTTATTATTGTAATTATACATATATATAAATATAAAATATATATATATGTATTTTATATATTATATATATATATATATATATATATAAAACTTAATTTAAGTGTATTTTAATACTAATATATGTACTTACATTAATATTAAAATGCACTACGTATGACGTTACATATATATGATGTGTATATATATTATATATATAATTATATATATATTGTATATATGTACATTTAATTTATTTTAAACATGTTTAATTATTATTTTTTTATACTTCCCACCAGCAGGCAGCCCAGACAGTCCCCCTGCTGGCAGATCTACAGCCAGCTATAGGGGGCCATGTCATTGCTCTTTGAGAGTGATCACATGGCCCCTGGGGGCCTGATTTGCCAGGGGAGTGCTACCTGATGAGAGTGCTACCAATTTGACAAAATCTTATTCCATAATTAAGATAAAGATCAGTAAAATACTAGTATATTGCACATAGACCTATATTGCACATACAATTACACTGAACAAAATTATAAATGCAACACTTTTGTTTTTGCCCCCATTTTTCATGAGCTGAACTCAAAGATCTAAGACTTTTTCGATGTACACAAAAGGCCTATTCTCTCAAATATTGTTCACAAATCTGTCGAAATCTGTGTTAGTGAGCACTTCTCCTTTTGCTGAAATAATCCATCCACCTCACATGTGTGGCATATCAAGATGAGGATTAGACAGCATGATTATTGCAAAGGTGTGCCTTAGACTGGCCACAATAAAAGGCTAGCCTAAAATGTGCAGATTTATCACACGGCACAATGACTCAAATGTTGCAATTTTTGAGGGAACGTGCAATTGGCATGCTGACTGCAGGAATGTCCACCAGTGCTGTTGCCCATGAATTGAATGTTCATTTCTCTACCATAAGCCATCTCCAAAGGTGTTTCAGAGAATTTGGTAGTACATCCAACCGGCCTCACAACCGCAGACCACGTGTAACCACACCAGCCCAGGACCCCCACATCCAGCATCTTCACCTCCAAGATCGTCTGAGACCAGCCACCCGGACAGCTGCTGCAACAATCGGTTTGCATAACCAAAGAATTTCTGCACAAACTGTCAGAAAACGTCTCAGGAAAGCTCATCTGCATGCTTGTCATCCTTATCTGGGACAGCAGTTTGTCATTGTAACTGACTTGAGTGGGCAAATGCTCACATTCGATGGCATCTGACACTTTGGAGAGGTGTTCTCTTCACAGATGTATCCCGGTTTTCACTGTACAGGGCAGATGGCAGACAGCGTGTATGGCGTTGTGTGGGGGAGCAGTTTGCTGATGTCAACGTTGTGGATCAAGTGGCCCATGTCAACGTTGTGGATCAAGTGGCGGTGGGGCTATGGTATGGGCAGGTATATGTTATGGACAACGAACACAGGTGCATTTTATTGATGGCATTTTGAATGCACAGAGATACCGTGACAAGATCTTGATCTCCCATTGTTGTGCTATTCATCCACGAGCATTACCTCATATTGCAGCATGATAAGGCATAGCCCCATGTTGCAAAGATCTTTATACAATTCCTGGAAGTTGAAAACATACCAGTTCTTGCATGGCCAGCATACTCACCGGACATGTCACCCATTGAGCATGTTTGGGATGCTCTGGATTTTTATTTTAAATGCCTATAGTTGACATCAATCTTTCTAAATTTTGGAATTGTTACTGTCACTCCTTCACTGAAAAAACGGCTACCTACATGTGCACAAGGTGGTTATGGCAGATATTGTATCTTTCATATATAGCAATAAGTCTGCTTTTTATATATATGCAGTTTTTACAATTTCTTATTTTTATCTTTCAGGTATTAATTTTGTGTTTTAGTAAATATGATCATTTAGTGATTGGCATACTTTGTTATTTGTTGTGCATATATATGGTTTTTATATGAAATGTGTCCTTTGCTGAATAGAAACAAAATGGTAATACATAGCCTGTTTAAGCAATGAGGGGGTTAATGGATGGTTTGATGCACAGCTTTAATGAACATAACAGCAAATATGCAAATTAAAGACTTGGAGTTAATCCAATGAGAGGTGGAAAAGACTCAGCATGAACTGCCCTTAAATTCCCCTATCAAAGATGGAAGAAACTATGACTCATGTCCTGACAAAGTCACAGGCGAAACGCGAAGACGTGCGTAGTGACGCCATATGGCAGGCGGAGACAAAGTCCACGAGATTCAAAGCATAGCTGCAGTGGAGATATACATGACAGAATACACAACGAGGGATCCTCATCACGCATGTGTCTTGGATTACACTGACTGATTGGAGGTCTGAGCCTTTGTGAGTAGTGGTGTAATTTTCATACACATAATGCAATATAATTGTATGTGCAATAAAGGTCTATAGAAACATAGAAACATAGAATGTGACGGCAGATAAGAACCATTCGGCCCATCTAGTCTGCCCAATTTTCTACATACTTTCATTAGTCCCTAGTCTTATCTTATAGTTAGGATAGCCTATCCCACGCATGCTTAAACTCCTTTACTGTGTTAAGATCTACCACTTTAGCTGGAAGGCTATTCCATGCATCCCCTACCCTCTCAGTAAAGTAATACTTCCTAATATTATTTTTAAACCTTTGTCCCTCTAATTTAAGACTATGTCCTCTTGTTGTGGTAGTTTTTCTTCTTTTAAATATAGTCTCCTCCTTTACTGTGTTGATTCCCTTTATATATTTAAATGTTTCTATCATATCCCCCCTGTCTCGTCTTTCCTCCAAGCTATACATGTTAAGATCCTTTAACCTTTCCTGGTAAGTTTTATCCCGCAATCCATGAACCAGTTTAGTAGCCCTTCTCTGAACCCTCTCTAAGGTATCACTATCCTTCTGAAGATACGGTCTCCAGTACTGTGTACAATACTCCAAGTGAGGTCTCACCAGTGTTCTGTACAATGGCATGAGCACTTCCCTCTTTCTACTGCTAATACCTCTCCCTATACAACCAAGCATTCTGCTAGCATTTCCTGCTGCTCTATTACATTGTCTGCCTACCTTTAAGTCATCAGAAATAATCACCCCTAAATCCCTTTCCTCAATTGTTGAGGTTAGGACTCTATCAAATATCTGTACTCTGCCCTTGGGTTTTTACGTCCAAGATGCATTATCTTGCACTTATCCACATTAAATGTCAGTTGCCACAATTCTGACCATTTTTCTAGTTTACCTAAATCATTTGCCATTTGGCTTATCCCTCCTGGAACATCAACCCTGTTACATATCTTAGTATCATCAGCAAAAAGACATACCTTACCATCAAGACCTTCTGCAATATCACTAATAAAAATATTAACGAGAATGGGTCCAAGTACAGATCCCTGAGGTACCCCACTGGTGACAAGTCCAAGCTTCGAATATATTCCATTAACTACAACCCTCTGTTGCCTGTCACTCAGCCACTGCCTTACCCATTCAACAATATTCAATCCAAACTTAAAGATTGCAGTTTATTGATAAGCCTTCTATGTGCAACAGTGTCAAAAACCTAACTGAAATCTAGGTAAGCAATGTCTACTGCACCACCCTGATCTATAATTTTAGTTACCCAATCAAAAAATCAATAAGATTAGTTTTTCATGATCTCTCTGAAGTAAATCCATGTTGTCTCTGATCTTGAAATCCCTGTGTTTTTAGATGTTCAACAATCTTATCCTTTAACATGGTTTCCATCACTTTCCCCACTACTGAAGTAAGGCTTACTGGCCTATAGTTGCCCGACTCCTCCCTATTACCTTTCTTGTAAATGGGCACAACATTCGCTAACTTCCAATCTTCTGGGACTACTCCTGTTAACAATGATTGGTTAAATAAATCTGTTAATGGTTTTGCTAGTACACCACTAAGCTCTTTTAATAGCTTTGGGTGTATTCCATCAGGTCCCATTGACTTATTTGTCTTTACTTTTGACAGTTGAAATAGAACCTCTTCCTCTGTAAACTCACGTGTAATAAATGACTCATTTATCCTTTTTTCTCAACTGAGGTCCTTTTCCTTCATTTTCATCTGTAAATACAGAACAAAAATATTCATTGAGGCAGTCAGCTAGACCTTTATCCTCTTCTACATACCTTCCTTCTTTTGTTTTTAATCTAACTAATCCTTGTTTTACTTTTCTTTTCTCATTTATGTATCTAAAAAATGTTTTGTCCCCCTTTTTTACTGACTGTGCTATTTTCTCTTCTGTGTGTTATATACTAGTATATTACTGCTTTTTATCTTATTTATGGATTAACATTTTGTCAAATTGTTTCAACATCTTTGTACTTTATAGTTATATGTGAATGCACACAGGCTATAACAGAATTACAGAATTAATCTATTTTTAGCCCTTCTTTTTTTCACATGTTGATGGAATTCTCTTGACTAACAATAAGAGTCCTCTGTATAAGTAATTTTTGCACTCCACTTTTAATATATTTTCACTTTAATTTTAAATTTCAGCAAAAAATAGTCAGATAATCTCCGGTTTGCCTAGTCTGGCTTAAATGTAGTAATCTCCTTGTAAGTTATTTACAACTCAAAACACAGAAATTTGTAAGAGACAGGTAAATTGTGGAATTACGGAGACAATTAAAAGAGTAAAGAAAGGTAATGTAATTATTAACCTCCTGAAGCGGGGGGGGTAATCCCTAGTGAGACTGGTCACAATGGAATAAATGAGAAGAAAAAAAAAGAGAACTGCCAGGAGAGTGAGAAATAATAACTGTATTGCTGGTAGAGTGGCAAATTTCAACCAATTAGGCTAGGTATTTCTAAAAATAAAACTTAACTTTCAATATAACGATTAAGAGGTGAAAATAAGTCACCACAAAAAAAAGGAAAACAGAATTCAAACAAATAATAATGTACATATTTACAAAATAATTATCCTGAGTGTAGCTATAAGTCTGTATATGAAAATCTGGTAGTTCTACCTAATGAATACAGAGTAAGGTAGTACAGGCTGTAGCTTTGTAAGTTCAAGATAATAAGAAGCAAAGAAAAAAACATCTGTAGCAGACCAGCAGTATAAGGAGAATAGAAAAAAAATCTAAATCTAAACTCTAAACAAAGGGTTATGGGGACATCTCCCTTCCTTTTAGAAAGAAAAAAAGTAGTATTTCATAATGTGCAGTGCTGCAATAGGAATACTAAGATATCAGAAAATTCTTGTGATAGAGGCTAAATGGTCTTCCTAGAGATAGTGCAACTAAAAAAGTCCAACATTGTATTAGCTAATAGTCGCTGCCAAACAATGTAGCCAATACATGTTTGTATTAATAGGGTTGATAGCAAGGAGAGGTAAAATCTGGCTCATCAGAGGGGATCAAAGGAGGCCTTTAATTGCTTTGACATGCAGGAATCAAGGCATCAGCATCATAGCTGAAACTCCATGCCTACATAGATGTAGGTATTTGTTGCTGTATGCATATGTGCACATTTGTGCATCCTTATTTGTATGAGCATAGCATCTACTATGCTTCTTCATGTAGAGTTAATGTATGTTGTGGATCCATTTAAACAGTATAATTTTAACATTGCCTATATGTCAGGAAACAATATATCAATCCTCAAGTATACACCATCAATTCTCAAGTGTACAAACTCGGGTATCTAGTTAACATTGTTGAATAAGGTTTCCAAATGATTTACTATTTTGGGATATACTTTTAAAATGATTTAGTATTCTGACATAGAAATTTTTTTATATTTTGATATATTGTTTTATATATATTTTTTGCCAATCGTTCTTTTATTGAGGCATTGCACAGAACAGTACAGAAAAGTAAAAAGGCGTTATAGCAGCTGTACATATGTCAAAAACGCAGTAGTTATGCATTCTTCTGATTAGGCTGTCTCATTTCTTTTAAATAAACAAGCTAGACAAACATGGCTAAGCTTTAGACAAAACAGTACTATTAGGCACATAAGATATTCTAGGCATGTGGATAAGTGATACAATGAGAGAAAAGTTACTTAGATAAAAAAAATTGCTAATCTAACATGAGTAAGATGATGGGCATAGTGCCCATGAGTAGTACAATGATAAGTAACTACCATGAGAATTATCCATTGAAATTATAGACATCTCCACTAAAAGGATTGAGTATAGAGATTAATATTAGTAAGATTAATAGTAAAAGCAACAAGTCACGTATCAGGCATTAAAATTTTTACGGAATCTGCCATAATTAAATATACTCTCAGGCAGCAAGCCCAGTACCAGGATTAGTTGATTTCCAGAGGTAGCAGAGTTGATGTGTGGCTAGGAAAGTTCAGGTGAGTAACTGCAGGGCCGAGCCCCAGACCTGTGTGAGGGCCAGTGTCATTTGTCCATGGACTTGAGAACTTTTGAGGTAAAAAGATGATCCGGCTGGTGAAAACCACCATCGTCGGGTGATCCTCTGCTTATGTTGTTGATGCGATGAGGCTATGCTTGGAGAAGGGTGTGGCCCAGGGGGGCAGACATCAGGGTAAGTAGGCTCTGAGAAGACAGGATCTCCCTGAGGAGGCCCTTTTTGCATTTTTCCTGCAGTATCTTCCTGCTGCCCTGTCATGATGTCCAGCCTCTGTGCACTCATGGATTTTTGTCCAGAAGCTCCCGAAGGAAGGGTGTATTCAATGGAGCTGCGGCCTTGGAGGTGGGCTGCTCTACAGACGGAAGGATAGCCACCATTTTATATGCACAATGTGGGTGAAGTACAGCTAGTTTGTCACTTGGAAGCCAAGATAGGTTCAGTGTAAATAGCTCAAGAGACCGGGATAACCCCCACCAGTCCAGGGGAGAAAGGATAGCAGTAGAACCAAACAGGAACCTTGAGTGCAAGGAGATCAGCCACTCCTCAGCTGCATCTTCAGTGAGCAGAGTTTCTTGGGTCTCCAGAAGGTTGTAGCCTTAAGTAAAGCCTCTGGTCATTTCACTGGGAATAACCCCAACTTAGGTGGTGCTCGTTGATGGGTGTAACTGCTAGTTGGCTGGTGTTAACACCCCAAAATCGCCCCAAAATGCAGGAGCTTAGGCACTACACATCTGCTCTGCTTAGCTCACCCTCTCCTTTTTTATATTTTAATATGTTGAAAAATATTTTTTAGAAGTTTATCCAAAAACTGTCATTTGGAAAGCATAGCCAACAATATGAAATGGAGGCCTTAGTGCGAACAGGCAACACATACCACATGGTCACATGACAAGCAGAAAGACGTTCTGCTAATTACTGTATGTCACCCATATAATTATTTAAAACATCTACAATCTTTTTCATTAGAATCAAATAAGAAATTGGAGTTAGTATTTTTTCAATTAATACAGCTTGCACTTAAAAAGTGAAAGATAATACAGTCTGCAGACAATGTAAAAAATCATATTTTATCTGGAACCTCTGGGGTGCCATACTTAAGAAAGTCTGGTTGTTGATGATAATGTCAGATTTGATTCTGCCACTCAACCTGGAAATGAAAGAAATGAATATAAGTCAATATGGATAGAATATTATAGATAACAGATGTATGTTCTACTATTATTGATAGAATTACACGGTGCAATGAAAAACTTGACTAATGATTAAGTTACCCATAAAATGTTATAAAGTGTTCATAAAATCTTAGAACTACCATATAAAAATGTTCGGAAAATCATAGTTATATGAGCTATGGCCATACACAGCACAGAATAGAGTAGTAAATCAGTCATGCACTTGGATACTGTTGCAAACCTGCAAGCTGATATTTTGATATTGATGGGAAAATGTGCAAGCACAGTGCATTCATGACAGTTCTCTACGTTACAGAAAAATCCTAATAAAACCTATACACTTTTTTAACTAACTTACGTTCACTAGATTTGTATTAGATACATATGAGTCAATGGATGGATGAATGGATGAATGATGATAGACAGACAGACAGACATATAGATAGATAGATAGATAGATAGATACATCTCTTCCTGTCCTATTGTGTTTGTTATCACACGTCCTGTAGACTGTAAGCTTGTTTGATCAGGGTCCTCTTCAACCTATCGTTCCTGTAAGTTTTTTGTAATTGTCTTATTTATTGTTAAATTTCCCCCTTTTATAATATTGTAAATCACTATGGAATCTATTGGCGCTATATAAATGACGATAATGATAATAATAATTAAGAAGAAGAAGAAGAAGAATAGATAGGCAGACAGATGGAGGGAGGGAGGGAGAGATGTCAAAGCATGTCAGATTGATTAGAACATTTTCATGCTTAGGTTAAGTGGCTAAATAACAATTTTTGAATCAGGTAACATGAGGTTAAATGACAGATCTTTGTGCCAGACAAAATTGTGGTTATTGCCAAGTAGGGACAGGATCAGCTGTCAAAAATGTTTTTCAGTGATCACAGAGTATAGCATAACAATTAATGTTACCTATATTCTAGATCTGCAGATATATTTTTTAAAAAGTGCAACTTGTGAATGTCAATAATATTCTAAGTGTGTGAAGGCGTTTACTTTGGAATGTATAACTTTCAAACTAATCTGCAGCATTTATTAGTTTTACAGCCATATAGTAATATTGGCAGTATGATGGGTTTTTATTTATGAACTTTAGTTTTCAAGTCTATGCCATAAATCCCCATCACTAGGCTGATTATATTGGCTTTGCTCGTAATGACATTCACTGTATCGAGTCCAAATTTTTTGCAGTCAAAGCAAAGTCATTGGCAAAAGTAATTGGATGTTAAAATGACACTATAGGCACCCAGATTATTTCAACTCAATGAAGTGGTCTGGGTGAAGTGCCCTGTTTCCTTAAGTTAAGACAACCTATGGTGACTTTCTTCAACCACTAGGCTATGTCTGAATTCTTATGGAATCTAACTCTGTGTAATGATGTTGGTCAGCCTCATGCTTTGCAGGAGGACATCCAGCATCTTAAAAACCCCAAGAGGCTTGAATGCAAGCATGGTATTCGTTACACACGCTCATTAGGTTTCCCCATTGGTGTGACTGGATAAGAAGACAGATCCAGTGCCAAGGGACATTGGTGCTGGAAAGAGGTAAATGTATAAAAAGGTTTATTGGGGAAAGCAACACTATAGGATAACACTATACTGTTCTAGTATTTCCACATTTGTTTGGTTTTCCTGTTCTCCAGGGCCTGACTGGGGATACAAAGCAGCCCTGGAAAAATTAATCTATGCCAGGACCATAAGTCATTGCGCCATATATTGTCGCATGTAATATGTAAGGCTATGTCTTGCCACCCCAGATGATTGAGTAATATATGTGTGTATATACGAACACACACACCATGACACAGACAGACACACACACACACACACACCATGACACAGACACACACCATGATACAGATACACCGTGACACAGACACACACCATGACACAGTCAGACACACACACACACCATGAGACAGACACACACACCATGACACACACACAAACACTCACACACCATGACAGACAGACGCCATGACACAGACAGACACACACACCATGACACATACAGACACACACACACAGCATGACAGACAGACACACATACAGCATTACACAGACACACAATGACAGACACACACAGACCATGACACAGGTAGACACACACACCCTGACACATACAGACACACACACACAGCATGACAGACAGACACACATACAGCATTACACAGACACACACACATACACTCCCACTGACACACATCATTTTTGCTACCTGGGTGTTCTTGCGGCCGCAGGGAGAGCTCTTTTGGGGGCCACAGGGGGAGCTGGCTGTGCTGGCTCTGCTCCCCAGGTCGCAGCTTAATGAGACCGGGGCCGGAATATGACGTCATATTCCGGCCCCGGTCTTATTAAGTAGTGCGCGAGGGTGGGGGAGCAGAGACAGAACAGCAAGCTCCCCCTGCGGCCGCTAGAAGAGCCTGCTCCCCCTGTGGCCGCAGGTCAGCCAGTTGTCTCCCCGGCCCCAGGTGCCAACGGCCCACTAGGAAATTTCCCGTTATCCCGGTGGGCCAGTCCGGCCCTGCTGTTCTCCCACCTAGGTTTATAAAGGATTAAAAATGCTGTTTCTCAGGGTAAAAAGCACAAAGTATATTGATAGCTACTAAAGATGTTTGCCATTTTAAATAGTGCTTCTGGGTGCATAGAAATGTTTTTGCCTTTTTACTTTATCCTGTTTTACCATGTTTTCTATTGCAACCAATGAATAAGGAAAGAAAGTTTCCTTATCTAAATAAAAATTTGTAGATTATTTGTAGATTATGTTTATTTTAGCCTGCAAACAACGGTAGAATTTATTGAGTGACTCTCAATTATTAGCATTTGCAGGTGCATATACTGATATTACAGATAAGATATGCTTCTTCTTTTGACATAAATAATGAGAATTGATTATTTTCCAGACAATAATTGCTTTTGCAGCTTTTCCATTCAAAGCCAATTTATGATCAGCTGAAAACCATAGAGAAAGATTGCTATAGAATAGCTGCACATTTCCCATTTTAGGTGGGACTCAGATACAAAGGCAAGCATGTATGCCTTTATCATAAATATTTTTGCCAAGCAATCGTGACCTATGAGTCTTGCATTGACTAATGTACAATAATAGGACTCCATCAGAAAAAATTTAAGTGCCAGTTTTGGCGTTATTTTTAGTCATCACTTTACTCCTGGGCCCAAAAGGATTATGCGTATCAAAAGTCGCATCTTTCTAGAAATACGTATTCCAAATAGTGTTTTTACTGAATTATATTTTATTCATATTGAATATTAGGTTATGCATCCAGATGAAAAATTGTACTACCTCATCACACAGCGACATATTTACAACCCTGTAATGTATTACAATTGGTTAGTCATTATTTGCCCTAGTGTCATATACCTGTATGTCACAGCTAGAAAGTGATGCTCATTTTCAGATCTAATATGAGGAATTTCTGCCAAATATACATGAATTTCTTTCAATATGAGATGCAATTAATTACTGTTTCTGTCTAGAAAAGACTTAATGCTTTACTTCCAAGTATCAAGTATAGGACTAAGAAAAAAAAACAAATGTACCAAAAAAAAAATCACATCACCGTTCCATCGTTCTCCAAACTTTTTGCTTTTGAAGCTAAAGTTCAGTGTTTTATTATAGTTATAGCCTCAAGTTCCTTAAACTTAAACTGAAAAGGTACAATCTGAGCATCATAGTTGAACTTGGAGATTTGGTTTGTCCCAATTTGAAAAAAAGATGATTAATGGCTAGGGGAGATCAAGTAAGAAGTAACAAATTGAGGAAAAAAGTAGGAGCAGTAAAAGGAAAGTTTATATTCATATTCCTGTTCAGCTCCCTCGCATGCCGCTTACTGATGCCGGAGCCGGAATGCCGTCATATTCCGGTTCCAGCATCACTGCGGTGCGCGCGAGGGAGTATGGCGTACATACCGTGGATATACCATTTTTAGAGGTTTTGTTTAAAAAAAAAAAAAAAAAGATACCCTACCATCCTCTCAGGTTGTAACATAAGATGAAGACGTTTTGGAGGCATGGCCATTCAGCATCAAAAGCAATTGCATGGAGTAAATGCTCTGAGTACTGCAACACATAGCAACTTTTATCAGCAACTATTAGAGTTCAATTGATTTCCCAATTGCTGTACATATCGTCTATCTCTAATATCACCATCCAAATCCTTAATTGATGAATATACAATCAAAGGCTAGAGTTGGAACATTGTGACACAAAGATTAAGTAATACGAGTGCTGATCCATGGAAAATAATATGTATATTAAATATATATACCAAAAGAGTTGTGGTGGGGAAAAAGTTTGGATGAAAACCCCTTCCATCTGAAGTAAGTGGATAGTTAATACATTGCTAAACACAAATACACACACAAGTCAAGCCATAAGATTCTGTGAGAAAAGCAAGTAATATGGCTTGACTGGTGTGTGTATTTGTGTTTAGCAATGTATTAACTATTCACTTTCTTCAGGCGGAAGGGAGTTTCATCCACACTTTTTTGGTATGTACTTCACAAGTAACGCCGAGCCTCCATAGCAAGCCAGTACCCAACCTCATGCTGATAAGTGGTATTAACAATGAAACAGCTGTCCATGAGTGGTTCACTGGCTTTGCTCCTTTTCATGAGTTGTGTTTCAAAGCTGTTCACAGCAGACACATACTCCAAGGAATCCATGTATGAAGTGAAATTATGAGGCACAAATGTGGTTCTTTGTTGAGCTCATTTGCATATGCCTACCCAGAATCCCTTGCAGTAGTGAGAGCACTGTTAAAGAGAGATATCTGTGGAAAAAGCAAGTCTTATGGCTTGACTGGTGTGTGTATTTGTGTTTAACAATGTATTAACTATATAAATATCTGTGTGTATATATATATATATATATATACACTGTATACATAGTTGTAATCAAAATTATTCAACTCTCATTTTAAAATCAGGTTTATTGTCAAAATGTGCAGACTTTTAGCTGTTTGCGATGAACAAATCAAGCAAAAAAAAAAAAATATTTCAACACAACAAATGCTTCAAGTGGTTTCCCCAAATTCAACTTAAAATGCAATTTATAATGACATATCCAGTCTCAGAATTATTTAATTACCTGAATAGAATTTCTCACAACAGCAGAAATATGCAAAACAGGTGTTGTCTCAAGCATGGAACACTTGAAATACCTGAAGTGGCGAGAGCTTTGTTGACTGCATGTTTGAAATATGGCTATGTCAGAAGAATAGTTCACAAAGTTAAAAGAAGAGATCATCGCCCTTCACAAACAAGGAACGGCTGCAACCAGATTTCTGAGAAGGCAGGTTGTGAAAAATCCTTGAGTTACTGTAAACGTCATGAGCATACTAAATGCAGAAGGTGACCATGCCAGAACTCCAAGACTTACACCACTACTGACCCAAAACACAAGAAAAGTCAGCTTTAATATGCACAAAATAATATAAATACACCAGAGAAGTTTTGGGATTCTGTTCCGTGGAGAACAGAATCAAATAAACAAAACTGGAACTTTTTGGCTCAATGGATCAGCGGTATGTCTGGAGGAAGATGAATGAAACATATTCTGAAAAGAACAGTCTCCCTGCAGTTAAGCATGGTGGTGGACATACTACAAAGCCTCAATTTTATCTCAGATGATCTCAGTGGCTTATCAACCCTATGCTCCTTTGTGGATTGCACTAAAAGACACATATTTTTCTTTTGGGTTCTAGATTACATAACTGACCAAAACCCACCAACCTACAACTATACTGGCCCTGAAAATATAGCATCGATAGCCAACTCCACATGTAGGAGTTAAATATATATATATATATATATATATATATATATATATATATATTATGCAGTATATATACTGTGCAAATCCTCCATGTGGAATTTATGTAAAAATAACTTTAGATCTATATCTTGTATCTGGTGTGTTATTCTGCTTGTATTTCTGGTATAGCTTCATCAGTTATTTTTATTAATATTTATCTAACCTATGACACAACTCAATATCATAAGCACCCTTGATAGTCTAAAAATGGCATATCTTGACTTGTTGCGATGATATATGTGTATTTAAAGTCAACAGACATTTTTTCCTGAAGGAAAAAGAATGAGAAAAAGATTGGATAAATGGTTAGATAATGATAACTAAAGTGAGAAACAACTGTTCTTTATTATAACAGATTGCTCCTTGTCTTGCATATTCTTAGCATGCAAGCAGCAGAATTCTGTGCTGCTTTATACACTAACTAAAAGCAATTCTGTCTAAGTTATCACTATGTTAGTTCTATAAAAATTCAAAAAAATATCTGTCCTACAGATTATCATGAAAACATCAACATTTATATCCTATAGTGAATGAACTTACGTTGTTCAGGTCAAGCACTGAGGAGCATGTGAACTAAACAAACTAACAAAAGCTATAATTTTAGTAAGTTGCCCCTTCCTCCTTATGCATTCAAACATTTGTGCAAGTAGGTGAGAATGGGTAGCACTGAATCATGGTTAAACCTTTTTGCACCACCAAATTGACAAAGGCTCTTGTATCTCAGGGTAGCTGTGTCAATTTGTTGGCACCAAAACAATTCATGAGGCTTCTGTGAGCCAGAATACTCTTATTTGTACAAATTTGTGAGCAACTAACATTGTTTCAATGTATATGTCTATTGAAATATTTTTAAGGATACTAAACAGTAGGTACAGTGTAAGTACAGGCCACAATACATTATATCTGTAATTAAAAAATGGACATGCATACCTGAGATATCTGGACTCACCTGAACATGCATACATTATAGGGTGATGCTGGGGCCAATTTATGCAACATACAAGATCCAACGCACTTGCTTATTCACTAAACAACAATTTGAAGTTTCACGGAATGTAACAGTTTTATTTAAAAACACCTCACCTAGGTAAAAAATAATGGAGGATTAGTTACAGTATATGATCATATATTGCATAAACCTGCCATAACATTAATGTACTTCATTCTTGGCAGGTCCTACTCTAGCATCCTAATGCCTGCCCTTCTGAGATTAATCCACTTACTTGGGAAATATTTCTCCTTGAACTTTCTGCAGGTCAAGGTTAAATAGGACCTTGTATTGAGGCACCTGTGACATGGAGGGGTGTAAAAATGGGGTGTTGGCCTAGACTCCCAAATGTGAATATATGACTCACTAGAACATGCATACATTATAGGTTGCTGCTGGGGACAATTTATGCAACACAATCCAGGCATTAGAATGGTAGAGTAGAACCTAATTATATATATATATATATACACACACACACACACACACACACACACACACAAACAAAAATCCTTGCACTCAGGCTGAATATTTATTTGAAGTGCCGGGTGCCAAACCTTAGGGCTTTTTATCCATGTAAAACACAAATTTGGCTGCACTAACGGTCTTAGATAGAAGTAATTCCTTTATTCAAAAATTATAAGACAAGGTCAACATTTCAGTCCTCTCTGGGACTTTCCTCAGGATCAAGATATATAAAATTAATCTATCTACTTACAATTTCATTAACATGAAAGAAGTGATAAAATATGAATATTAGAATTAAATATATCATAATACAGTTTAAATACCAGTACTAAAAGTGTATATAATGCACTAATCCAAAGCTATAAAAATAACGTAATGACAGAGGTAAATACTGAAGTTCCTAATTACAGAATAATATTGACAGAAAACATTAAACCAGCCAGTGTCTTGTATCTCGTGGAGGTGGTACTGGAAGGAAACTTATATGTTGCATTTCTAAGAATACACATACACTATGTTTATCTTTTGCTGTTGTCTCTCAACCAAATCTCTCTCAACCAACATTGTGTCTGGTATGGGGACAGAGAAAATGTTGGATGTAGTGAGTGTAGAGAAGAAAGGGGACATGCCACACTGTAGAGAGACTCATGTAGCAAGAGCATTTGCACAGTGTGGAAAGTCAAGTTTACCTTAACTAATTTATAGTCAGCTAGTCCACACGTTTTGTTCCCCTGCATGCCTTCTATGTCCCCTTACTTAATTTCCTCTGCACAATTCAAGAGCATGTGAAAAGTAGTAAAACAAAATCAATGGGTCTATTCCATGAGCATTAGCCTGGAGTTTCAGTTTCTTTTGTCCCTATGTTAATCAAGCATTGCTGGCTCTGACTCACAGAGTCATCATAAAAAATTATTTAATTTTTAATCAGATCTGATCTTGCAGCACAATATGTTTACTTTAGAGCTTAAGAGGTTCTCACTCCAGACTGCTTTGACAGCCAAGTCAAGGTGATTGCGTGCCAACCAACGGTGTATATTTTGCAAGTAAGCAAATTGACAAAGACCTGTTAATTGGGAGTGAAGAACATTGTTAACAAGGCAAGATATTCTTTCTGTGATGTGACTTCGAAATGGAAGGGATCCATCTACAAGGTTATTCATTAAACACCAGATTTTTGAAAATTACCACATTCCAACTGCGTTGGCAAGTCTGATATTTATTAAAAATATATGCCTTCAGAATTTGGTCAGCTGAGTGAATCTGCTACAATCTCTCGGATGCATTCCATGTCCAGATTATAATTTTGATTTGATCTGGCTGAAATCCAGACCAAATTCATATCCATTCAGGCCTGAGTGACAAAATCCAGACATTGTTAATTAGTGTGAAAATTGTCTGGATTGTGCAGTCTAGATGGCTCTGTATGCTGCCAGATGGATTTGCCCCATTTGAACTTTAGTGAATAACCTGTTAGAACAAGAAATACTCATCATCATCATCAAGGACTCTAGAAGTTCCCAAATAAATTTGTAGTGTTGCTTATAAGGTTATGGTTTCTGCAATTTGTACTGCTTATTTTTGAATTGTTTTGCATTGTTGCTTATTTTTATTTAATCATTGTTAGCTATTTTTGCACCTACAGACACTCCGTGTGGTGGCAGCAATTTAGTAGTAACATGAGGTGGTTTAGATATGACTTGGCAGTTAATTTTGCGCAAGTTGAATATGGGAAACAAAGTGATTAAATCCAGTCTGCTGTATACTATTAAACCCTTAATACTGACAACTCTTTTTTTTTTACGTCTTGTTAAGTTTATTAATAATTATATTAATAATTATTATATGGTGGGATTTATTACATATTGTATTATATGTGTGCAATTATTTCATACCACATAGAATGAACAATAAATTATGGACACACACACACATACACTAACGTGCATGCATGCACACACACTAAGTTGTATATGTATTTTAATACATGGGATGTTATGTATCTTATGTAAGGCCTCAATTTAATTCTACAATGGTTATTTGGAAAAAAAATTCCCCCAAATCTCAGATGAATTTAGTGCCTGTTGAAATTCAGGCAGCCAAATCCAATAAATGACTTGACTACAGAAGAAAATTCAGCAAACAAATGTGCATCAGAAGCATATTTACAACCCTTTCTTTAACCCCTTCGCGACCAAGGATGGTTCAGGACCGTCATCTGCATTTTTGCCTTGCAGACCGATGACGGTCCTGAACCGTCCTAACGGTCTTAGTTACTTACCTGATCGCCGTCGTTCCCCCAGCGGCGATCAGCATGGCTCCGGTTGTGGGGAGACTGCCTGCAGCCCAGACAGTCTCCCCACACTGAATTAGGACCCCTGGTGCCATGTGATCGCTCAACAGAGTGATCACATGGTCACAATAGGTGTCCTAGTGTCTGCCTGCAGGGGGACTGTCTGTGCTGACAGGCAGTCTCCCTGCTACTGTAAAATAAAAAAATAAAAAATAAAGTTAGTGTTAAGAAAAAAAAAATTATATATGTGTATATATGATATATAGACATATATTATATCTATATAATATATCATATATATATATATATAATGTCATACTAAGTGTATTTTTATATTAATATGTACTTATATTAATATAAAAATACACTTATAATTAAATTACACACGTATATATATAATATATATAATAACTATATATATTGTATATATATATTATTATAAAATATAAATAATAAGTAATTTAAATTAAATAATTTTTTTAAAATAATAATACAAAATTAAAAAAAAATTATATATCTATATGAAATTTTATTCTAACTGTATTTTAAAATTAATATATATATATATATTTATATCAAAATACACTTAGAATGAATTTGTATATATATCTATGTATATATCAATAAATAAAAATAATACGAAATATACATATGTCCATATGCAAAATTACATAAATAATTATATAAATATACACGTAGACTTCAAATATATAAATATGCATATATATTTAAATTCTACGTGCGTATTTATGTAATATTTTTACATAATTCAGTAATTTTATTGATTGCAATTTGAGGGACCTGCCTGCCAACCCAGGCCGAAATTCCAGAGAATTTAATTTGCTAGCACTGTATTTTACCCTGTAACGTTCTACGACACCCTAAAACCTGTACATGGGGGGTACTGTTTTACTCGGGAGACTTCGCTGAACACAAATATTAGTGATTCAAAACAGTAAAACATATCACAGCGATGATATTGTCAGTGAAAATGACTTTTTTTGCATTTTTCACACACAAACAGCACTTTTACTGATGATATAATTGTTGTGATACGTTTTCCAGTTTTTAAACACTAATATTTGTGTTCAGCGATGTCTCCCGAGTAAAACAGTACCCCCCATGTACAGGTTTTATAGCATTTTTGAAAGTTACAAGGTCAAATATATGGGTCAAATATTTTTACATTGAAAATGGCCAGGTTGGTTACGTTGCCTTTGAGAGCGTATGGTAGCCCAGGAATGAGAATTACCCCCATGATGGCATACCATTTGCAAAAGAAGACAACCCAAGGTATTGCAAATGGGGTATGTCCAGTCTTTTTTAGTAACCACTTGGTCACAAACACTGGCCAAAATTAGCGTTCAATTTAGTTTTTTTACTTTTTTCACACACAAACAAATATGAATGCTTACTTTGGCCAGTGTTTTCGACTAAGTGGCTACTAAAAAAGACTGGACATACCCCATATTGAATACCCTGGGTTGTCTACTTTAAAAAAAATATGTACATGTGGGGTGTTATTTAGAGATTTATGACAGATAATAGTGTTACAATGTCACTATTGATAAATTTTAAAAATGTATGTTTTGAAACCACAATATCCTACTTGTACCTATAGCCCTATAACATGCAAAAAAAAGCAAAAAAGCACATAATCACTGGGTATTTTTAAACTCAAGACAAAATTTTGAATCTATTTAGCAGTTTTTTTCATTCGCTTTTGTAGATTAGTAAAAGATTTTTCAAGTAAAAGTAAAAAAAACATGTATTTTTTTCAATTTTTCATCATATTTATTTTTTTTAAATTAAAATACATGAGTTTATATAAATAATGGTATGTAAAGAAAGCCCCTTTTGTCCTGAAAAAAACAATATATAATTTGTATGGGAACAGTAAATGAGAAAGCGGAAAATTACAGCCAAACACAAACACCACAAAAGTGTAAAAATATGCCTGGTCGCAAATGTACAACATCGCAAAAAAGGTCCAGTCCTTAAGGGGTTAATAACTAACCATTTTAGTCATTAAAGAATATCCACATATTAGTACAAAGAAAGGGCTTACACTTTCCTCCAAGTCCCCACTCACCATATCGTGGGTGGGGGCATGTCCACTAAACATTGAGCAACCAGTGACTTCTCACTGTAATATTTATCTAGAGACAGAGCAGTTATCCTGTCCAGTTGCTGATAACATACAGAGCTTCAATTTTAATGATGGGAGCAAAACAGATCGCAGTCAACCCCCATGACAACACCTATGGCATCTATTAGTTGAAAAAAAAGTTGGGCATCATTGTGTCTACTCTGCCCCCTTTGTGGAGCTAGCAATCAAAATGTAAAAAATAACTGTGTGGACTTGATGATTCATTGGCAGTAGATGGAGCCTATTAAATCAATAATAGCAAGGGGGGATTTAATGTCACCCTTGCCCCACCCATTGGCAGTAGGTGAGTGCTATTAAATCAATAATAACAAAATGATCTTAAGTCCCTATCCAGGTTCCACCCATCAGTAGGAGCTTTTATTACAATACATATGGTGGCCCAATAAATTGAAAAACCTGTAAAAAAAAGTAATACTTCTAATCAGTCATCTTCTTTCCTCTACCATCTTTTTTTTTTTTTTTTACTTCTTCCCTCCTCAAAAGGCCATATAAAAATCCAATAACTGAGACCACACAGACTGAGCTTGTATTGTCGGAATTCAACTCAATTCTCAGTCTCAGTCAGAGATCTCTGATTGCTTGACTTGTAAGGCGACAAATCATATCCCACTTTCAGGTAAGTCTCACTTCGCTAGAGACTGTAAGTTTACAAGCCAATCAATTTGAGTGCTCTAACTGAGATTGCAGTGTCTAGTTGGGCTGCAAGTGTTATAAGCAGGCAAATAGTACCAATAATTTATCAACAGTTTATAGCTGTCAAATCTGGTAATCCCATTTAACAGGTCACTATGTGTCCAATAATTGGATTTGAATCGCAAAAATCAATATTTTCAATGTAAAGTATATATATACACATACATATATGTATTTTTTTTTCAGTCAATATTATTCAAATCAATTAAATGATCAGCTTCTGATTAGAATGTAATGGCTGTAGTTAATTAAATCAAACCTTTAACCCCTTAAGGACACAACTTCTGTAATAAAAGGGAATCATGGCGGAATATTTCCGCCATGTGTCGTTTAAGGGGTTAAATGGTTTATCGAGATAAACGTGATCGGCTGGATTTAAATGGAGGTCTAAATTGACATTATACAGACAGGGAGTTTATTTCTTTGAAACTGCAGACTGAATTTGAGTCTCCTAGACTCTGCTGTTTTACATTCAGTTTTAAATCTGAATTTTTTTGGCTCACTGAACATATCTGTAATAAAAATACCAAACATTGACTATTTAAAAAAATATATATATTTCTAGAGGTTTAATGTCTTATGTGTTAAAATAATAAATAATTCCCTGCAAAAATCTAAATTGGATTATCTTTTAAATTGGCATTTATTTCATGTTCTTTCACTGTAAAAAATGCTCCTTAAAGAAAAATCAAGCTAATTATTTTTTTTAATGGACTCATGAATCAAAGTGTAATTTTAATTTATGTCTGTTATTTCCAGGGTGCAGAATGGCATTTTCCAAGAGAAAAGTTAGATAGCCTCTTTGTGTGATGCTTGCATCCTAGAGTTTCAAAGAAATATCCTAGCCATAGGCATGCTTTGGGTCCCTGTCAGTTTTAGAATTGAGTTCAGGAATTCTCACTGCTCAAGTCATTGCCATTTAGGAGTTAAATCGCTTTGTTTATGCAGCCCTAGTCACACCTCCCTGCATGTGACTTACACAGACTTCGTGTATCTCCTGCTTTGTTAAAGGTACACTCCAGGCACCCAAACCACTTCTGCCCATTGGAGTGGTCTGGGTGCCAACTCCCACTACCCTTAACCCTGCAGCTGTAAATATTGCAGTTTTCAGAAACTGCAATAATTACATTGCAGGGTTAACTCCTCCTCTAGTGGCTGTCTACAAGACAGCCACTAGAGGGCACTTCCTGATTTCTAGCACATTTTCAATGCTTTCCTATGGAGAGGTCTAATGCGCGCACGCACGGCGCATTGCCGCGCATGCGCCTTAGTTCTCCCCCGCCGGCGGCCGCACATGCACAATCGGTCTTCCCCGCCAAATGACGCCGGCGGGGGAGGAGCGTGGGCGGACCTGAAACCACCACCAAGGGACATCGGCGAGGGTCTCAGGTAAGTCACTGAAGGGGTTTTCACCCCTTCAGCAACATGGGATGAATGGTGGGAGGGAGAGGGTACCTGCAGTGCCAGGAAAATGGCATGCGTCACATGCAGGGAGGTGTGTAAGTCACATGCAGGGAGGTGTGACTAGGGCTGCATAAACTTTAACAGCTTGCTAGACTCTGCAGGAGCATCCTGTGTGTGATTAAAGCTCAATTTACAGGCCAGAAGATAAAAACTTTTACTGTCTAATTTAAAGTGAAACCATTTTTTTTTCCATGCAGGCTGTGTGCGTCACAGCCAGGGAAGGTGTGACCAGGGCTGCGTAAACAGAAACAAAAGTGATTTAACTCCTAAATGGCAGAGAATTGAGCAGTGAGCCTGCCTATACACCAAATTGCTTCATTAAGCTAAAGTTGTTTTGGTGACTATAGTGTCCCTTTAAATGGATTGAGTGGCTTGTTTTGTAGTGATATCAATTATTTCATTGTGTTATTTTAAAGGACGGGCCTCTTTAAGAATGAAAAAGTTGACTCATAGCACATGAAGTAGCTCAGTGGGCTGATTTTACATACCAAGCAGTCAACACTGTTAGGACAGTGAAACAGAAGAAAGAGAACATTAACTGGAAATCCAGAAAAAAGGGAAGCAATATTTGGGGAACTTAAAGAAAGGAGGTTACCAGCTTGGTCAGAGTAAAGAGGAACATCAACATAAGGAAAAGGAACCGAAAAGCTAAAATCGAGAAATGAAAGGGTTTATGGAAGCTAGGAGAAGGGAGAAGCAGAAAAAGATTGAAATAATTTTGGGGTACAGGATTATTTACTGACAGCCATAGCAAAGGGTTAATTAATTAGTTGAAGGGAGAATATGAACTGTGAGAAAGATAAAGGAGCATGATTTAGGGAGAAGAAAAAACAATATAATGTAATGGAGGGCAGAGAAAGAGACAATATCAACTGTGGCAAAGAATGAGATTTAAAAAAATCTTTAGCAAAAAAGAATGGGGTAAACCTGATCTGAATATGTGGGGATAAGACTTGTGCAAGGTGAGAAAATTGGGCTTGGCCAATCCATTTTTACTGATAATAGAAACATTTTCAGGATGATGAAATTTCCTCCGAATGTTGGTTGGAACCAAATCAGACAATCCAAAAGGGCCCAAAATAGACCAATCAATATACTGTAAAATATATAGATAATATTATGTATATATTTTGCAGTACACTAATAGAAGCATTATCCTGCCATTTGCAATTTTCTTCACAGATTTCAGGTGGAACATCTGAGATCGCTGTGTAGAAAAGTGCAGTTCTAGGAACAGCTCAGATACTATTCAGAACCCTCAGACTCCCAGGCCTCTAGAAGAGTATCTGAGAATGAGGAATATATATACCACCTATGAGGGGTGAGAAAATGCATACGATATATATCAGAATAAGTTTAGTAACGCTCACAGGTCTGTTTGTTGTGGTCTAGTTCAGTGAATTACAATAAAAAGTTGCCTTTACAGAACATCATGTTTTGGCTACATCAGGCCTTTGTCAATATCAGTAATGGACATATAAAACATGTAATAAACAACATAGTGTAATGTAGTTTAAATATGCAAAAATTGACATGCTAATATTTCACATTCACGAGATGTAGAGTATAAGATCGCTCTAGAGGTGCTACCCCCAATGGAGCTGGGGGGGGAGGGGGGTTAAATTACCTTATCCTCCTTTAAGTGATGGAACTTCAGGAACCAAACAGAGCAGGAATCAGGAATCATGGTGCCCTCTAAAAATCATGAATCCAAAGATACCTACAATTCTCTAATTTGTGTATCATTAATTGTGCAATTATCCTGATTCCTGCTCATTTGGTTTCTATAGTTCCATCCCTAAAGGGAGGAAAAGGTAATTTTAGCCCCCAGCTCCATCGGGGAAGGCACCTCTAGAGTGATCTTGTACTCTACATCTTATGAGTATGAATTATTATCATCTCAATTTTTGCATATTTAAACTATGTTCAACTATGTTGTTTCATATTTTTCAATTTTAGGTTATACAGTTGTATCCCTTTTTTTTATGTATCCGTATACTGTCTTGTGTGGTATCCATCTGGCAAGGCTACCCCAGGAAGCTGTTTTCTTTATAAGATAAGTTATATTTTATTATTTGGTTGTGTTGTTAAAGGAACACTATAGTCACCTGAACAAATTAAGCTTAATTAAGCAGTTTTGGTGTATAGAACATGCCCCTGCAGCCTCACTGCTCAATCCTCTGCCATTTAGGAGTTAAATCCCTTTGTTTATGAACCCTAGTCACACCTCCCTGCATGTGACTTGCACAGCCTTCCATAAACACTTCCTGTAAAGAGAGCCCTATTTAGGCTTTCTTTATTGCAAGTTCTTTTTAATTAAGATTTTCTTATCCCCTGCTATGTTAATAGCTTGCTAGACCCTGCAAGAGTATGTGATTAAAGTGCAATTTAGAGATTGAGATACAATTATTTAAGGTAAATTACATCTGTTTGAAAGTGAATCCAGTTTTTTTTTCATGCAGGCTCTGTCAATCATAGCCAGGGGACGTGTGGCTAGGGCTGCATAAACAGAAACAAAGTGATTTAACTCCTAAATGACAGTGAAATTGCAGGGGAATGATCTATACACTAAAACTGCTTTATTTAGCTAAAGTAATTTAGGTGACTATAGTGTTCCTTTGAGTATTATTTTATTAATAAAATGTGTAATTGTTTTTTTTTTTATTCACTTTATTTTAGTGTCTGTGGAACTGCCTGACAACCAAGGCAATCCCCCTGCATGCAGTGCTGTAACCTGCTAAAGTAACCATGTGCTTATGATATTGTCACATTCCCATTGCCCGGAAGGGCTGGACTGGCTGCATGGAGACTGCCTGGGTTGTCAAACAACCCCCCCCAAACTGGATTACTACAGAACGTAAGTATGGAAAACCGGAGGGAAGTGCCCTGCAGCATGAAGCTCAAGTTTTACAGGATGGCATTGAACACTCAGCTGTGTTAAGGGGTTAATAATATATATATATATATATATATATATTACTATGGCTATAGGTAAAACAGTTTGCAAAAGCCACAGCTCTTTTGTTGTCAGCCTTTGAAAGCTCCCCCCTTCTAAACCAGCCCAGACTTTCTGTGGCTGTCCAATCACAGACTTCCCAATGCAGCTTGATGAGAGGTCTTTGTAAGGCAGGTGCTATGAGTAATTGTCTGCATTTTGCTCCACTGAGCTAAGCAACTAACAGGACCGGTTGTCTGACTGACAGCCAAGGGGGTGCGAATAGGTTAACTTATGAAAGTGCCAATTTCAATGAAAATCTACACTTTTTGTAAAATAAGAGGACACATTATTTAAACATAAAACACTTCAGCAAGTTCTCTAGGGATCCAGAATGTTCCTTTAAACAGAACTACCATTTTTTTTTAAAGTCTAAAGTTCATAAATGCTTCAGTTTTGAATGTTGAACAAGAATTTTGCACAACTAATGAGAGAAATATAATGCTAGCCATCACTGCCTGTTATGGTTATCATGTCCAGTTAAATTGCAAATTTCATATCGTAGCTAGGTAGATGTTAAGGAACTCTCTTTTCTGATCTAAATATGCACATTGTACATTGCAGGAACATATTCTATAGTTAAAATTCTTTCAAAGTATTGTGCCGACGATTAAGAAAGCATTTTGCTGGTCATTCTGTATGAGAGGCATTTTATTGGACGACAGCCAGCATTAACTAAGAAGTTTGTGCTGTGTTTAACCCCTTGAGGACACATGACATGTGTGACATGTCATGATTCCCTTTTATTCCAGACGTTTGGTCCTTAAGGGGTTAAAAGAGATAACATACCAGGTCTGTAGGTAAGATTTTAAAGTTAGTTGAGGGTATCTTCAAAATGTTATGCATGCCTTAATCAAATGCATTATACACAGTTCAGAAATGTAAGTATATTTTATATGTAACTTTTTTGAGAATTATAAATATAAAATAATTTTACTGTTTAACTGCCTCTTTAGCCTTCTGGTAAATTATATCCTTTTTTGTTTGCAACTCAGGTTTATGTATTCAATCACCTGTCTGTTATCTCCTTCTCCTTCTGAATGAGCCTGGACTAAACACTAATCTAGAGCAGTAATTAGAGAATTTACTAAATTGATACCTTTAATTATAACAATTGTATCAAGACTCTGGAATTTAATCCAATCAGGAAACATAATTATGCTAATGAGATGGAGATGGACACCTCAAGAAGCGTGATTATGTTGGAATGAGACAGGTTCGTTTTTATTTGTATACTATAAGGAGTTATGTAAACTTCCATTAAATAATTGATTTTTTTTACTTTTAAGTTTTTTTTTGCAGAAACTCTGAATGTTTGTATATTGCATTGTATATTATTGTATATTACTCGGAAAGCTGTCAAATTCAGATCTCCTGAATCATGGCTGAAACATGGCTAAATGTTGTGCAGTTGAGGAACCAACATTTACATTTAATAAATATACCATCATAACTCAAAAATAGTATATTACTAGGGACACTCCACTTCCTAAATACAAAAGGATTTTTTAAAATCATGATTTAGTTGATATAGCCCCAATGAAAGCATGCACTCCTTTAATAGTGATTTATTTTTTTTCATTGGGGATAAACACCAAATCAGTCACAACATTAAAAACACTGACAGATAAATGAATAACTCTTATTATATTGTTACAATGGCACCTGATAATTGGGTGGGAACTATCAGTTATTGAATTTCAAGTGTTAAAAGGAGGAAAAATTGGCTTGTGAAAAGATCTGAATTACTTTGAAAAGTGTCAAAAAGTGATAGCTAGACAACTGCATCCCTAAAACGACAAGTCTTGTGGGGTGGCATGCTGGAATTAGTAACCACCAAATGGGGTACGATGTTGGGCAACCCATGAACTGATGTCATGGTCTTGAGTTCATTGATGCACATGAAAAGTAAATGCTAGCCCATTCGTTACAATCACACAGAAGAGCTACTGTAGCTCAAATAGCTGCAAAACTTAATGCTGGCCATGATAGAAGGCTGTCAGAACACACAGTGCAAATGTTTTCTGTGTATGGCCTGTGTAGCTGCAGACCAATCAGACTTTCCATGATGACTCCTGTGACTTAAATGGGGATGTGAGCATCAGACCTGGACCTTCAGGCAATTGAAGAAGGTTGCCTGGTCTGATGAATCACAATTTATTTTAGTTAAGGCGGATGGCTAGATGTATGTGTGTGGTTTACCTGGGGAAGAGATGGCAGCAGGATGCACTATGGGAGGCTGGCAGAGACAGTGTTATGCTCTGGGCAATGTTGTATTGGGAAACTTTGGGTCTTGGCATTCATGTTGATGTTACTTTGACATGTACCACCTACCTAGGGATTGTTGCGGACCACATACCCCCGTCAACTGGTGCTCCCTGATGGTAGTGGTGATAATGCACCCTGCTACACTGCAAAAATTGTTTTATAATAGTTTGAGGAACTTGACAAAGAGTTAAAGGTGTTGTCTTGGTCTCAAAATACCCCAAATGAGCATCTGTGGGATGTGCTGGAAAAACAAATCCAATCCGTGGAGGCCCCATCTTGCAACTTTCAGGATTTTAACAATCTGCTGCTTATGTCTCATGACAGAGATATCACAGGACACGTTCAGAGGTCTTGTGACGTTCATGCTTCGATGCATCAGAGCTGGTTTGGGAGCACAAGGGGGAGCTACATGATATTAGGGAAGTGATTTTAAAATTATGGCTGATCAGCATATCTAAAAACTGCCATTAAAAGCTTCAGGCCCCTTGTTTAAATCTTTTGCAAGCCCTCCTTCACTAACCCAGCCAAGACATTCTGTGGCTGTATAATCACAAACTTCCCAATGTAGCTCAATGAAAAGTCTTAGTAAGGCAGGTGCTCTGGGCAATTGCTGCCCAGGACAAGACAGATTGACAGCCAATGCAGTGTTACAAAGATAATACACAGTGGCAACCACACATAAGTGGCAATTTCAATTTAAATCTGCACTTTTTGTTAAATTAAAAAATAAACACATAATCACTCTGGCAAGCTGAAGTTCTTTAGTGGTCTGGAGTATCCCTCAAAGAACGAACAGGAGAAAGCATGTTTTCTATAAAACAACTGTCTGCAATTGTATGGTTGTCCAGTAATAATTTGTATATCTTTCATTATAGTGTGAGACATACGTGATCTGTTTATGCATGTAGTGTATAATGCATTTGTGATATGCTTAGTAAACCTTGTGCATATATGATTTTATGTTCCTAAAAGGGACACTCTCCCTCCTACCCCCCATTCTCGGTTGCTTCAAGGGGTAAAATGTCAGTCGTCGCTGCTTCTTCCTCCGCCCACTCTCCTCCTCTTCATCACGTCAGCTGGCGGGGGAGACTGATCACTCTCGTCGGTGGGGGAGACCTAATGCACATGCACAGCAATGCCGCGTACGCGTATTAGACCTCCCCATAGGAAAGCAATGACAATTCTTTTCAATGCTTTTCTATGGGAAATTTTAGTGACGCTGGAGGTCCTCACAAATCTGTGCTATAATCCCGGAAGTGCCCTCAGTGTTAATTCATCCTCTAGTAGACAGCCACTAGAGGAGGAATTAACACTGCAAGGTAATTATTGCAGTTTATAAAAACGTCAATAATTACACCTGCCAGGTTAAGGTTAGTGGGATTGGCATCCAGACCACTCCAATCAGCAGAAGTGGTCTGGGTGCCTGGAGTGTCCCTTTAATATTTATAATTAATTCCTGCAAAAACATTAATTTCATAAAATGTGCATACTTAAAGAACCACACCACCTCTATGGAAGATAAACTCACTTTTTCTAAGTATGTACTTCCTTGTTAGGTTTGGGCTTGGTAAAATCAGTTGCTTCTCATTGAAAAGTAGTGAAGACAAATCTCCAGACTAATAAAGATGGGTAGTTTTCCTATGGGAAAGCATTGACTTGGCTGAGATCATCATGTTTGAGTATCTCAGCAAGGGAGGTGGATGAAGGTATGGCGAGAACTATGGCATGGGAAGAAAAGTGATAAAAACACCTAATCACTTCTCTGACAGTAAGAGTGGGTTGGGCTAATTATTAGTAGCAGTAGGAGAGTGTCAGGATTACTGTTTGATCCAGCACGTAGAACTGTACAGCACGGATGACAAATAAGTAACGTATTACCGGTCCTTAGAATGGCCGGATTTAACGTACAAAGAATAGTCAAAAATACTAGCCGAGGTCAGGGAACACAGAAAGGGACACAGCGATGAGGAAAGCCAGGAGTCAGGATACCAGAATATAGAGAAGTCAATAAACAAAGCCAAAGTCAAAAACCAGGTAGAAAACTATAAACAGGAACGCGCTCTCAGACAACCACAAGGGAAACCACGACAGGGCACTGAGCAGGCTGAGAACTGGGCCTAAATACCCCTCCTTTAGTTCTGATAGGCTGTAACCGGCCTTTGACCCCAAAGTCAGTTACCAGGTTTCATTTGCATAATTGCTGCTCAGCATTAACCCTTCTGTGAATTAGGTTGCTGCTCGGCACAACTTTTCCTGTGTGGACAGTAAATGTCATTAACCACATTTCTATAAGCGGATGAATATGTGACAGAGAGAGATTAGAGATGTCTTCCCTGATCGCAGAAATCTTTTCAGTGAAGTGAGTTGCTAAATTTGGAGCATCAAGTTTGTAGGAAGGGAAGCAGCAACAGGGTGACAAAGAGAGTTAAATGTGTGAAAGGGGCATTCTCGGTAGATTATAAAGATATTGAAATAGTTTTCTTTTGTGGAGAAAAGAACCAAGCTGTATGAGCATAGCATTTATTTCTAGTAGATCAAATCAGGTGCTGAATGAGACTTTCTTCAGCAGTGTTCTGCACTACTTGAGTATTTTTGGAGGGATCATGTCAGCTTGGGGTACCAAGATTGTAATCGGAGGTGCTTACAATCAGGGCCAGCCTTAGGTCTTTAGGCGCCCTGTGTGAAAAATCTTTACAGCGCCCCCCCGCATTCCCCCGTCCCCTGTCATCCATGTATGATGTAATGTTTGTGTTGTCTGTGTATGTGATAGATGTGATGACTGTGTGTGAAATGTATGCTATGTGTTGGCTGTGTGTGATATTTGTAATGGGTGTATTAAATTAACAGTGTGTGATATGCGTGTATTGATTGGATGTGATATTTGTGCTGGCTTGATTGGCTGTGTGTGATGGTTATTTAATTCAGATAAAAACACGCATTTAGGCCCGTGTGTGAATGCAGGTGTATATTTTTGCAGAGTTATGTGCACACATTTCCACAGTCAGATGCACACAGTTATACATATACACTGTCAAATCCACCACATGCACATAGTCGCAGGCAGATAGTCACATACACAGGATCAGGCAGAAACACACAGGTACAGGCAGTAACACACATACACAGTTACAGGTAGATAAACACACTCACACACAATTACAGACAGTCACACACACACAGGCAAATGGCCACACACACAGCCACACATACAGTCTTACACACACATACTTACATTTAGTCAGTCACACACAGACAGCCACACATACAGGCAGCCACATACACACACACAGGCAGACAGCCACACACACACACACACAGGCAGTCATACACACACACAGACACACACACACACACAGGCAGAGAGCCACACATACAGGCAGCCACATACACACACACACACACACACACACAGGTAGGTAGGCAGACAGTCATACACACACAGGCAGACAGTCATACACACACACAGACACACACAGGCAGACAGTCATACATACACACACAGGCAGAAAGTCATACACACACACCCAGGCAGACAGTCTCACACACACACACGCAGGCAATCATACATAGACACACACACACACAGGCAGTCAGTCACACACACACATAGGCAGACAGTCACACACACACACAAAGGCAGATAGTCACATACACAGAAACACACAGGTACAGGCAGTAACACACATACACAGTTACAGGTAGATAAACACACTCACACACAATTACAGACAGTCACACACACACAGCCACACATACAGTCTTACACACACATACTTACATTTAGACAGTCACACACAGGCAGACAGCCACACATACAGGCAGCCACATACACACAGGCAGACAGCCACACACACACACACACACACAGGCAGACAGTCATACACACACACAGACACACACACAGGCAGAGAGCCACACATACAGGCAGCTACATACAAACACACAGAGGCAGGCAGACAGTCATACACACACAGGCAGACAGTCATACACAGACACACACACAGGCAGACAGTCATACATACACACACAAGCAGACAGTCATACACACACACACAGACAGACAGACATACACGCACACACAAACACACAGGCAGTCAGTCACACACACACATAGGCAGACAGTCACACACACACGCAGGCAATCATACACGCAGACACACACACACAGGCAGTCAGTCACACACACACATAGGCAGACAGTCACACACACGCAGGCAGTCATACACACATACACACACACACAGGCAGACAGTCACAGACAGGGCCGGACTGGGGATTCCAAAGCAGCCCTGGAAAAAAATCTATGCCAGCCCCATAAGTCATTGCGCCATATATTGTCGCATGTAATATGTAAGGCTATGTCTTGCCACCCTAGATGATATATATAGCTTTTCCAATATAAAATATTGGTCCTTTCAGAGTAACATTTTTAATTATACAGTAAGCATATTCACATGCAGACACAGACAATATCACTGACACAAGATGATTGATACACAGCCTCATAGACAAGCAATCTCACTGATATACATAAGGTCATTGACATAAAGACACAAGCTCACTCAGTATCAGGTACACACACACACACACACAAGCAAGCCCACTCACTAGCAGGAGCGCACACACACACAGCATAATGTAGTGGCTCTGGTGTCTATAGCCTGCCCCTGCAGGCTTTTCAATGTAAACACTGACTTTTTAGAGAAAAGGCAGTGTTTACATTGCTTCCTAGTGACAGACACTCAGACGGTCACTAGAGGTGCTTCCTGTGTCAATGTGATTGGCTGAGATCATCAAGCTTGATGATCTCAACTGTAGAGGCAGGGCCAGTTGGGGGGAGACCAGCACAATGTTGGGGGGGGGGGAAGGTGAGTAAAAACACACATATACACACACACATACCATGACAGACACACACCATGACACAGACAGACCGTGACACAGACACACACACACACCGTGACAAAGACAGAAACACAGACACACTATGACACAGACAGACCGTGACACAGACAGACACACACACCATGACACAGACAGACACACACATACCATGACAGAAAGGGTGGTGTTGTAGAAGGAGGTTGCCAATCTATGACAGATGAGGTTTTGAGATAGTTAAAAAGAGAGTTTAGAGGTAATGGTGTCAGATAAATCGATGATGTTTTTGCCTTTATGTGCCTGAAACATCACACATTTATCTGACACCATGAACAATCACACACTTTATTGAAATTGTGACTGTGTTGGGCTTCCTTTTTTTTCTACTGTTGCTGTTGTTGGAGCCTTTTGACTTCATTATCTGCTATACATTTCTCAGTGATGTGGCATAGGACCATTTTTCCATGCCAACACTGCAAAGACAAGTCTAATATGTGCATATAACTTTGGAATTAGCTAGTCTGACATCTGGGAACTGATTTCCTCTGAGCAAAAGAAAATATTTAGGGAATGCGTAATGCATTTGTTACTAGTTATATATATCTGGAGTTGGCACCGAAAGCAAAGGGAAAATTCCAGACTTCTTTCTCTTGAGCAGAGCCTATCAAGAATATATCTTTTTTTTCAGACCAAGGGCCATAAAGTAATCACAGTTCTAAAATCCAAAGACATTTTAAACTCAGTAAGTGGTTTACCTCGGACACAAATCCATGATAACTGATATCTTTTTCAGATTTTATCAATATTAGATTTTCTAATTTTCAGAAGCAGATTGCACATTTTTCACTGATACACAATCTTTTATTACATTTTGGCACACAGCACACAATTTATGTTTCCAGCTACTTATTTTTTGTTGTGCCATTTATTCTCAACAACTTTTCCTTCAAGCAATTTATGCCTGTGCTTGTATTTCTCTATGTACTGTTGTAAGGTACACAAAGAAGAGATGAATTTACTTTGTTACCAATAAACTTTATTCGGTTTTGTATGTTTTATGTCCGTTCGATAAAAAACAAAATTTCCAAGTTCACATAAATGCATTCACAATACTGTATGAGTAAGCTTTATGATAACAAGTGACTGTGAATCATCAGTCAAAAAAAATATAAACAAACATATGGCTGATATGAAAGGTTTTCATAAACACTATTATCTTTCAATTTGCAATTTTATTTATTTAATTTTTTTAGATACCATTATTTTATACTAAATAAACTACCTGAACCTCTCATCTAAGTGTGCATATATTGAAGTATGTGATAATTACTTCACAGGACGTGACATCTTTTAAACGCAACATCTAATTAGTCCTACAAGGTATTCTAATACATAGTCTTTCAGTACTGATGAGATGAAAAGAATTCAGCTGTTTTAAAAGTCTTGGTATTAAAACAAAAGAATGCTTCATAAGCCTTATTTGCTGGTAAATTCAAATCTAATGTTCATGAAAATCTAAATCAAAATTAAGATGGCACATGCATAATTTGATAAATCTTCTGTTGTTATCTATATATTTTCTTTTACAATTATTTACACACAATAAACAAAAAAGATGTTATATTGATAATGAAGGGCATATTTTCTCAAGGATTTGACATTTACTAGTAGTGTAAGACATGACAGCTTTCTAGATTTTTTGCAGATGTATTTTTTTATGTATAAGTTGTTTTACTATGAAGAAAATGTTGCAATTCCTCTTATTTTCTTGTATGTCATGGGTCATTAAACATTACAATCTTAAGACTGTATGAACCATTTCCATGTTGTAAAAAAGGATGAAGAACAAAGTGTTGAAAATTATAGAGCGGTCTGGTAACATTGTTAATGTATGCATATTAGGTTCTGTTAGACTTACAAGCAATGGCATAAACAGTCATTGTTGCATAAGCTTTATTAGCATTGCTGGCTACTAATCTGATATGACTGAGAGCCTGTTTTGAAATTCAGGAGATGCTCAGCTATCTCATTAGTGGGAACTTGGTTAAACAGTTACAAAATTGTCAAATTAATGTAGTTATTTTACCCTGAATCATTTATATAGGATACAAAATAATATTGATAGGATACCAAATGTATATGTTTTATAGGATCAGCGAAAGTGTTGATAGGGTAAGTGATAGCAGTAGTTACTTTACTTTCTTTCATCAACAATGCATGAAAGAAGGTCCGCCATCAGAGCGGTACAGCCAGTACACATGTTATGGGCCCAGGGATCCACTATACACACATTGTATCCACTAAATTCACACTGCATCCACTACACACATACTTAGAAAGAGGGAAATGCTCATGCTATTGTACAGAACACTGGTGAGACCTCACCTGGAGAATTGTACGCAGTACTGGAGACCGTATCTCCAGAAGGATATTGATACTTTGGAGAGAGTTCAGAGAGGGGCTACTAAACTGGTTCATGGATTGCAGGATAAAACTTACCAGGAAAGGTTAAAGGATCTTAACATGTATAGCTTGGAGGAAAGACGAGACATAGGGGATGTGATAGAAACATTTAAATATATAAAGGGAATCAACACAGTAAAGGAGGAGACTATATTTTAAATAAGAAAAACTATCACAACAAGAGAAGGCTATTCTACCTATAAAATAAGGCCAGGGACTAATGAGAGTATTTGAGCAGACTAGATGGGCCAAATGGTTTTTATCTGCCGTCACATTCTATGTTTCTATGTTTTTATTGCATCCACTAGAGACACTGCACTCCTTACACACAGCATCCACTGTACAAACACACACTGTATCCACTATACACACCCACACTGTATCCACTATACACACAGCATCCACTTCATACACAGACACACACTACATCTCCTAAGTACATTGGAATCTCTACATACACTAGTTTCCATAAATACATTTCATCCCCTGCAAACACACACTACATCACCTATAGCAGCTCTAAGTGCCTGCGAGATTATGGTGGTATAAGTGGCAGGCCCTTTAGATGGTGAACCATATTGTTCACTCTTTCTTTCTTTTTCTTTTTTTTTTCTTCCTTCCTTCCATCAATTTAGCAGCACATATATCAATTTCCTGCTAATAAAGTACTTTTAAAACTTGAATACTAAAAGCTGTACATTTCTACCAAACTACTGTTTATTAGAGCACTAATCAAATGTCTTACTATGTTAATACCTTTATTGTACCAATTAAGAGGTAGTTGTATAGTTTGTTCAAAGAGAGAAACGATGGAGGGTACAGTGAGGTGAGGAGAACCGACAGCAATTTGTCCAGTGTCACTTTTATGGATTGTAAATGAGAGAGATCTGAAGAAGGGAGACAAGATCAAAGAATGTTACGGTGATCAATGCCATATAAAGAATACTAGTATTAATTAGGTTGTATCTTAGAAATCTCTGCAAGAAGAACCCAGCAGGATTTTGAAACAATACTAAGTCAATATATATTGAGAAAATGATAGAAGTGTAGAGGATGACACATATATACTTACCTTGGAAGAAAAAGCAGGTATTGTGACTATTTTTCCTTTTATGTTTCCTTTCTTATCCTTACATTTCTGATATAATGTCTTTGAACCCTTTATAATAAATATAGAAATCTGTAATACAGTAAGTGGAGTTTAGTGAATGGTTCTAGAGAATAACAATATTGATGATTTACTGCACAATCTGCGTGGCCATATTTCAGAAAATTAAAAGGATATGCCAGGAAAGTAGGCAGGGGGGAAAGATAACATCCGGGAAGCATTCAATCACAATATGATAACAATTCTTAGCAAAATCATCAAGAGTTATCAGGTAAATTATCAGAATTTACAGAATTAAAAAAAAACTAAGTGCAGAACACTTTGTATGCTCAGAATCAGTAATCAGAACTAGCTATAGCAGTTTTACAGAAGCAGGAAAAAGAACATACTTTAAGGCCAGTCATTTGGGCAAATTAGGTTTCATGTAATAGTCTTCATCTCGTGTCTGTCAATATTATTAACTTAGCAACATGATATTGTATGTTGATTACTTATTGTTAAACATCCCCTTGTATAACTGTAAAGCAGCGATCTGCAGCTACCAAGCTTGGTGATTGTGACTTGAAAATTGCCAATACCCTCATTTTAAGTATGTAAAGAAATGGAGGTTTGTGTTATGTACTCATTTTACTGTTCCGCAAGAGCAAATTAAAAATTCAACAAAAAATACATGTTTCTTAAAGGATAATGCAAAGCAGGGTACATCAAAGGAACACACTGGACACCATAACAACTTAACTGAAATTTCAGAAGGTCCCAAGCATTTTCTTTCCTGAAGGGGTTAAACTTGAAATATGTAAACCCAAAATGTAATTTTTTGCAGGTTCCTCATTGAGAGGTAAGAAGAACAACAAAACAACAACAGCGAAAATGAACACATTTTGTGTGCACTAACACCCACTCTTTCATAGATACAACGAACCCAAACACTGAAGACACATATACACAGTATACATATACTGGTACTCCGTGAATACTCCCCTGTCATTCTAACCATTCATGTGTCATAATGGAAGTATAAAAAGTAAAGGGAAAAAAAGTTTACATTTTACAAACCAAAATATAAAATAATTTCTGTTTCAAATGTAACAATTGACTAAATTAAATCATTCCACAGGAGAGGCAATCTCACACCATTATTATTCCTCGTTAACATCAAAAAAGTCAATTCAATTTAATGAAATGGCTTTATATTATTAATTTTTTTTCAAATTGAGTATTATTGTCCTTCACAGCATTCTTAAACTACATAAAATCCACATGTAATAGCCAAGGTAATATGAGCTCACATAAAGGACTTAGTACACTAAAATATTTAAAGCGACATTGACCTGTTAAGCTAGAAGACAAATTCATGCCAGAACCAACTCAAAGATGTCATATGTTAATATTGCAAAAAGAAACTAAAGTACATAAACCTAGGGTATTAAGGCTAATCCATTAGACACATATACACTGAAAATAGGTGCTCACAACGTTATCATTTCACATTAACATCAGCAAAGTCATTTTTACTTTTTTTGAGGGGGGGAATCACTTTTATGGAACATGAGGTGCTAAAATGATAATGGATAGACTAGTGCATGGCGAAACAAAAATTGGTTATGCCATGTCAGCTGTATGAAAAAAAATGCTTCAAGACAGCAGAAATTAGTCCATGTCGCAGTATGGCTTGTCTGAATTTTGGTACCAAAAAAAACATTCGGAAGCAGTTTGGACATCCAAATAAGCAGGGGAAAAAAGATGACTATGCTGACATACAAAAAAAAAGCTAAAATATTGTTTGGTCCAATGGCTACACAATATCAAGCATTTTAGCAATGCAAATTCTCAATTGCCAGAATTAAATTATTATATATCTGGATGTTGTTTTTAAATGAAGGAACAGAACTTTAATCCTTTTCATTTTGCTGTCGTATATTAATGCAAAATGGGGAGCAGGAGTCAATTTAGGTTGAAAAAAAATCCAAATCCAAAATGAAAGTAAAAAGTCAGTGGGCAATTGCCAAATCCTCTCAACCTTACCACCTTGAGAGGGACAAAGCTTTCTCACACTTCCACTCTGTCATGTAAGTGATCATCTTTCAGTGAGGAAAAAACACTATCAGCCCTATCAGCTTTCCCAAACTATGGCTGTGGAGGTAACAAAAAATGAAATGCATTTGAAAAATCAGGAACTACAACAGCAGGAGAAATTAAATTATATTGTTTATATTCGCTTTTAGATTTTAGAAAACATTTACAAATTTAGAAAAACTTTGCACAGATAGGTGAATAGACAATTAGAAATGTAAGCATCTTTCAGCTTCCTGACTACTGCTGCTACATGAGTGTGGATTGTGCTACCAGAATCTAATTCCCGGTTTTCCAGGAAGACATCCATCTTGTTTATGAGGTGGGTGAACAAGTGGATGACCTGTCCTAAATTGGCATTACTGTGGCTCAAAGTGTCTATCCCGACCCTAACTGGAATAGGAATGTGCACTAGCTTCCCTATTTTTGTCCAAACCTTATGCTGTACTGGGGAGTAAAGGTAGACTATAGATTGCAGTCTGCTGTTCAAAAAAAATATTTCCAGCATGTCTAAAGTGTAGTTCCATCATGTGCTGACATGATGACGTGACATGCTGTCACGGATGGTGTGTGGGATGCCTTCTTTTCTCTTAATCCTGCCACTGGACATGCCTGGTAATCCTCTAGCAACACTCAAGTATGGTTGCCACCTCTGTATTATCTTTCTGAATCGCACCCTTGACTACAAGATGTAGGAATTGTGCAGAACCGCCCCCACCCACAGAGGAACATTTGACCAATTTAGCAGCTCTGTCAGTGACCAAAAACCCAACATGCAGATTAGTGCCTGCCTGAACTCCCAACCAATTTGACACAATTTCTTTGATTGCCTGCACATGTTTTTGCTTTTAGTCCATCACGTTAGCATGTAGCAGGAGAAATCAATTGCTGCCTTACAATCCAGCCTTATATGCTGTTATGGTTAAACCTTCACTACCACCTCCATGCCCAGGCACCATAGGCTGTCATAAGTGTGCCACTGTCCACTGTGGTGATGTGCACCCACTGACCTACGACCTTCGTCACCTGCTCTTTCAGGTGACTTTCTGCTCAACAGTAGCACAGGAATTATACAGTGATGTGACTATATGTTCTAAAAGCAAATTACAAAGGAAATGCATATTGTGAACAAGGGCCTGTGGACTCGCCTTCTATCATGGAAGAGAATGCCACACCTCCAATGGTCAGCTGGTGGATGATTTTGTTAACCTGCTGTTTTGGCATGCCTCAGCATGAAATCCAACAAAATGTAAAAAATTGTCTGAAAACATGTCCTTGGGATGATGTGAATTTGAAGTCCATCTGTTCCTGTCACCTAAGCTGCTCTGCTTCAGAGTGGATGTGGTGAAGGAGGAATTGATGGTAGTAGTTGGTTGCACAGAACCAAATACAGTACCATTGTGCCTGCTACCTGTTTCTTCACTCAGTAATAGACTTGTGTCTAGGCGGATGTTGGTTAAGGCCACTCACTTCCTTGCCACACAATTTACACTTTGCAGATCATCCTTCTTGCCTGGCTTTGCTTTGGTGCATTATATTAGACTTAACCCTTTCCCTTGTGGCTGACGAAGATGCAAGTGGATTTGCATCAGTGGTGGGGGAAGCTATTGTAACACTAGCCTCAACACTAAAACCTGGTTGAATAATGGAATGAAAAGGGAGGTGATAGTGTTAATAATAATCTCACAGGATGATAAATGTTAGACACTAGTAGGAGATGACGCTCCAATTGTTTCCATTTAAAAGAATCCTAACTTGAGACGCTCTGCCCGAACACACAACCCCTGGAAACTACCTCCAAGTTCAATGTTTTTTATTATGACTTGGTGTTATGGTTAAAAGTTATATTCAAAAATATGTTCTGGGAGAGACGAACAAGCTTGCAGACTCTCTCTCTCACCAAAGTTTGTCCCTGGCAATGATTCAATTAAAGATTGCTCTTTTCAGGAGTGATGGGCCCAGTCACAGCTGCGACCCCTGCGACTGTGGTATGTGCGCCAGTGATTCCCAGCTCTTTATTCACATGTGACTCTTTAACCCCCTTCTCACTATGGTATGTCCAAGCATGAAAACATAAAAATGTAAAATCCAATTATATGAACATGTTATAAAAACCTATTTTTGTAACTCCATAATATAAGTCAAGGTCTGTGCTATATTATAGAATAGACTATGTGTGTTATAATATCACACATGTCAACGGTTTTCACAGTGCTGAATACCCAAGAAGTGTCACTATTGCCTCATTTTTAGAGACTTCCATGGTTCCCATCTATGTATAGAACAAATATTACATAAACAATTAAGTTACACGAGAAAAATGTAATATTATGGTAGCTGATGATTGATTCCTGGAAAAAAGAAAACATTAAAAACTTACGAACATGGAATGGCATGCTGAAGATTATTCCATCAGGAGAAAAAACAAGCCAGTAATGTTTTAATTTAATCAGCTAAAAGTACAGTACAATTTAATTGATCATAATTTGAGCTGCATTTGTTTAAACTGGTAAGTGATTTGCTTTATAATTTTGAAACATGCTTCCAGAGGATCGTTTTCTCTTCAAGTATGCAAAAAAATATATATTAAAAAATTTAACATTTGAAGGTAAATTCACTAAGCAGTGAATTATGGTGAATTAAAAACGTAAAATTTTGAATTTGTGATTCTTGAATTTTGTGTTAGATAGTGACTACTAGATAATGAGCTTGATTTCTATCTGAGACTAAGCTTTGCAGCCATATAAAACCATCCCCATGTGTATTTATAAATTGGACATTTAAAGTATATAAAATCCATTTCCACCGGGACAGCAATGAGAGCAAGGCATACCTTTCAACAGTCCCTAGATTTTGGAATCCTATCCTGCCATCCCACATTTGTTCCCATTGATGATATGGAACACTGGATCAGCCACTTCCCCATGTGTAATATCCAGAAGGGATTGTCGCTGAGATCGTGGTCAAGTCATTAAATATATCTCCCCCAGGAGCGTGAAGCGAGGCTGTAGGGGTGGTAGTCAGGAATTGTGTAGGGACAGAGCCCTCTACCTACTGGAGCATGAGCTAGGTAGTATTCACTCTGCCTTTGATGTATCAAGACATCACATTTCAAAAGGCACTTGTGGCTCACGGGCCAAGTGACTAGCTCAACGCTGGTAGATCTGAAAACGCTGCCGAAACCCTCCCCATGAATGGATACCAATCTCTTGGGGAAGACTTCCTCTGCTTGTGCTCCTCCTTCCAGAACAGTATCAATTGCTCTGCCTGTGCTTCCAGGCAGATATTTACTCCTCTACCTACACTCCTTCCTCCAGGCAGGTATCAACCCCTCTGATGGTGCTGCATCCAAATGTTGCCTTTACAAAGGCACTTGCAGCTCATAGATTTAGTTAATTTCCTAAAGGTCCCCAGTAACCAGGAACAGTACAGTCAAAAAGCGGGTCTGAAAACTTTGCTACTGGAATCCCTGAAAAAAACAGACATAACATACACTTCCCAAAGAAATTAGCACATTTTACTTTAGTTCCTTTCAGTACTAGTCTCTATCCGCATTACTTCAGACTTTGGCTACACATTCAATCTAACTCATAAAACATAATCATATGGGAAGCAATACAAGTACCCACATAACAAAATAAAATATAACATATATGCATATATATGCAAATATATACAAAATACACAAAATTACATTGGTGACTAGGAATGTACAGCCAATAGTTGTCCATGTAGAAGGTAGTGGCTCTATTGCAATGTTCAATCAGCAAAAGGCTCTATGCCACAGAAAGTCCCTGGAGTCAAACCAAGCTAGTTGGTACAGAGTCTCAGCAGTAGTGGAGAGCACATAAGACATTTAACAAATAGACATTACGATAATACACACCTTGCACGGGGCAAAGTAGACATAAGAACCAGCTGGAGGACCACATGAGAATCAGACAATTCCATAGCTCCCGACAACAAATCCTGTACCACATAATCCCATCACAAGGTGGAGCAACTGTGGGAATAATGGAGGCTAACCAGTAATAAAATTGTTGCCAGAGGGAAGGGCAAATGTTATATCTTCCCCTTCCAGCTGGAGACTAACCTGAGGGAAGACTCTGAACGGGCTGACTCCCAGGTTAGTCAGTACTTTAATTTTGTCAAAATAAATTTTCAGGATTAAGTACATTTGAAAAAGAATATAGGTACTTTCTCAGCCAACCTTGTAATCTCCCATAGCGTGCATCTGCCACTGGGGATGAAGGTACACCTTCTCCCTGGAGTTCTGTTCGCTGCTGGAGAGAATATGAGGTACAACAAGCTGGGGATTTGGACCAATTGCCCATCATCTTGGGATTATACTGGCGAAGACCGTGGTACCATCATGAATGTAGGGCAAGTATCATTCTCCTTTAGTATTAAGGGCAGAGGCCAGTGGCACTCTGGCCAGGTCCCAGCTCTACAGCTAGGAGTTTGATAAGTTCCTCGGTCTCATACACCAATCTGGAACTTTTCTTTAAAGAACGCTGGAAGAACTGTAAATTGGACGCAGAGGCTAGTAGTCCTCTGACTCAATGTCAGCGCTTCAGCTATGTTTGCAGCATCCATTTGATCCTCAGTCCATGGGGAATTCTGATGAATGGGATCAAGCAGCTTCTGACTTTCATGGTTCTTTAACCCCTTAAGGACACATGACATGTGTGACATGTCAGGATTCCCTTTTATTCCAGAAGTTTGGTCCTTAAGGAGTTAATGTCCCACAAATGAGAATCATATCCAAATTTAATGTCCTCATCGTTGCTTTCCCATATCCAGGGAATATTGGATCAAAGGCTGCCAAAGTCAAAGCCCTCAGGAAAATAGTCATCCAAATTACTTAAATATTAATCACTAGGTACCGAAATATGTATTTTATAGGTACTGATGTTTTTTATATTACTAGAAGACTAAGAGGAATGTTTCTGTACAAATCAAAGGAAGAAATTAGGGTAAATTAATTTTATCCCCTTGTTCCTTTATTTTTCTTTCACTGGTGTTGCTATTTGTTGGGTATAGAGTTGTGTGTTTTTAGATTACATAAAGATTAATGCTTGACGCATCACTGCAAGTCTGATACCTGTTGTTCAGCTCTATCTTCATCTGGACCAGCTCCTCCAATTGTGACACCCATTCATCCTGCGGCTGCTCTCCCAGAAATGGCATTTGTAAATTACACTGGAACCTTTGCCCTGCTGTTGGGAGGTGTTTGCCATAGCATACACGGTCTAAAGAGAGGGTTTCTTTGCAGAAACATGTCTGTTGAACAGGACAAAAAGTTGCCAGAGGAAAGGGCAGAGTTCATATGGTCCCAGTGGTATCAGCTACAGACACATTCCCTACAAATATAATGCAAGGTTTTCATCAGATGTACTTTCACTTTGTAGAATGCTGATCATGAACAAAGCATTTCAGTAGCACTCTGTGCAAGATATGTCCTGAATAGTTCCATCCAGGGAGGTTGTCAGCCCCAGCTCTTGCTTGGATGGACCCAAGTGGGGCCACGTATTTTGGGCATCTTTGGTGATATCACAAAACCATAGGCCCATCCACCCCATGTCACACTTCCATCAGTGCTGGAAAGTTTGGTACAAGGAGTCAATTCCTCACGGTTATAGAGCACATAGAATTCTTACTATCTGTTATAAGGTCATGTCAGAGCTAACTTCAACAATAAATTTGTTATGTACAGTGTTTTCTAATGTTGCTCAACCATATTCTACGAATATGGCACTGAGCTCTTCCAGTAGCAGTAGATCACAAAAATAAATTAGAAAAATGCCTGGCAGCTTTGACTAAATGTAGTATGTGCACGACAAGCTTCAGCTTCCACTAGCTCCTATGTTAGTCTTATCAACTTAACCATCCAAACAGCAAAGCTGTGACTATAGCTGATTTGGATATTTGCATTTTACAGTTTAATTTTTAGGTCACAAAAATATACTGTTTAGTAACTAAACTTTAACTATTTAGTCACTTTCATAATGTCAACCTTTTTTTTGTGTTCATTTTAACAATTGCCAAAGAACATTTATTAAATCATTGTACTACTACAAATTGCTTTTTCCTAATGTTCCAATGTACAATACTGCTTAATGTTTTGGCATTATATAAATAAAATTAATTTATTAGACAGAGACCAAAACAATGCTCAATAATAACTGTGTAAAATACCAGCTGAAAAAGGTTATGTAATGAAACCCCTGTTTGGACAGACTCAGGGAAACAGCATTTCGTATGATTTTCATATGTTTGGCTATTTCGTGTTGTTTGTAAAAGAGCCGATCAAACTCCCAAACCACGCGAACCCCCACCAGGGTCATGTGCAGCTCATTAACCACCCAGACTTTGCGGTTAACCGCAAGTAATTGTTGAAAGGCTTGGTGGTCCGCGTTTGTTTGCTGAACACGTGGCGGTGGCCATTTTAAAATCGTTGAACGCTCAGTGGTAGATGGTCGTCGACGCCCTGGAACTGTTTTCGGACACTTAGTTAGCCGCACACCGCTGAAGCGTACCAAGTTCCAGTCCATTTGTCTGCTAACTCACGAACACTCTACCGTTCAGGACTTTCCTACCATACGAACTAGACCGACCCCAGGTAGCTGTAGTTATGGAACTCTTTTCGGATTCAATTGCACGAACAACCGGTGAACTAAAAACTTTACTCAACGGTATTGAGAACTGTGTTTATGGGATCTGAGCTCTATTCGTCTACATTGTGTGCTCAGATCCAAGCTATCTGGGGGTATGTGGAACATGGAGACTACGTTCGGCAAAATATAAGTTATGGATTTTAATACAGTTTTGTCAAAATGTAAAAAGGACATGTTTCTCTCTACCTGGAGATAATTAGGTTCTCTCCAACCACTTAAGTTAATTATCTCCAGGATAGAGGGGAGGGGTTGCACTGTTACTGTGGTTGTGTTTAATAATTGTACTGTAAACTGATTGGTTCTGTATTTTGTGTCACAGTTTTCCACAAGGTCCCCTGTGGGAGTTTTCTTGCTGGGAGACCATCATAAAAGGCAGAGTGTGGCCAGCATTAAAGCAGATCGTTTTACCCCTTCATGAAGGGGAATTGGGAGCTATAATCAGTACTTCGCTATTATTCTGCGGGGATTTCGGGAGAAGCTGCAAGGATCGGTCCTACAGGGATAACAGGATCCTTTACAGGTTACTTACTAAAAAAAGTAATTATACATTACATACAGATATACAGTTCCAATTGCCCCTTCTGCAGAGATGCCTTTCTCAGTCAAGCACTAAACCATCCTGTCTTTGACCACCTATACTTTTTAATCGTCATTAACATATAGTGACTCAATTATATACTCATAATACTTCCCTTGAACTGATACTCTCAGTTATTCTAATAAAATCCTCTTTCTTTAGCTTGCAGGGATTTTCACAAGGTACTCCAGATTGATTGAACTCATTACAGAATTTTCCTGGGTCCCAACAGCATCCTAAAGTATCTGATCGCTTTTAAAATCATAGATTTTACCTTGTGCATCATCGTCATTCACCATTGTTCGAGACAAATAGCTTCTGTCATAATAACTGATTCTTATGAAATGCAGTGGAAACTGGTTATTATAACTGCTTTCATTTGCCAAAAGTTTGCAACATTATTCTTGTTTAATAATATGCAAGATGTATGGGCAGTAACAAAGCAGTGGTTTTCTTGCAAATGTAATAAAGATGAAGACGAAAAAAAAAGTAAAATTAATCTACTTCCTTCTGTTTCGTTTTCAATACTATAATGGAAAGAACAAAAATTGAACCTGGTTATTGTTATTCCCTTTTCAATATAGTATTCATATTTAAACTTATAGCTGTTATTAACTAAAAAAAAAAAGAAAGGAATAATGGCAAATTGTGCTGGATCAAAAATCTGTTCTGACACACAGCATTGATTCTGTGGAACGGAAAAGGAAAGTGTTGAGGTGGGAAATGTTAGCACAATCTAATGCTGGGAGTGAATCAATATTATAGACTACAATCCCTTAATAAGATCACTCAGGTGACATGTGCTGGAACTGCTTCTTGAAAAGCTTTTGGACATTATACATTTTGAAACATTTTACTAATGTGATCTAAAAACTAATGTGCCATAATATCTACTAAAAAAAAAACCATAATAATTGAATAAATGTGAAGCAAATGATTAAAATTATGGTCAATGATTCGTACATAAAACATTATTTTTTGTAATCATTGTTATAGCATTAAGTGAGACCTTCTGCACAGAACATTTAATTGTGTTTACTTACTAATAAACAATCTCTAAAATGAAATGAACACATTTTTATTTTTTTGATATCCAAAATCAAAAGTTACAATTCAAAGTGAATTGCTATTTTTATTCAATGTGTTTTACCAGTATATTAATTTTAACATGAAAGAAAGGTTAACGGAATAACAAATATAAGGCAGTAAACATTTGTTCACAAAAAAAATTATCTTTTGAAAATTATTTTAATGTTTTTAAAACTTCTTGAAATTAAACATAAAACTTGACAGGCCATATCAAAATAAAGCAGTGATCTAATCTATTGCAGAGAACACATTTTGATCTGTTCATTTCTGATAAAACAGCATTTTTCTAATTGGTTGTTCATTTTCACTAAAATCTATTAAAAAAAATGTAATCACTGTCGCATAAACAGCAAATACAAACCTTACTCTGCAGTAAATTGAGTTTCTCCATAAGTATTAACATAAATACTTTGGTCTATCAATGGATTCCAAACTTTAAATTGTCTTTTAGAAAGAAGGGTGGAGCTGGATTCTTTTGCTATTCAATTATATGTGATACCACTTCAAACTATCTTTAACCCCTTAAGGACCAAACGTCTGGAATAAAAGGGAATCATGACGTCACACATGTCATGTGTCCTTAAGGGGTTAAAAAAGCCATCCCAAACTGGCTTCGACCAAAATTTAGCTTCTGCCCTGCTATACAGTCATGTTTATTCTTAACAATATTTTCAAAGTTGTCTGCCATGAGCAAGCAGACTAGCAATATATGAGCTGAACAGAAAAAGATTACAAGATAATATTTTACATATTTATATTACTTAAAAAAGATAATACGTAAATACAATTTCATCAATTTAAAAGATCAGTACTAAATGAATACCACATATTTTTGCAGGATATTATTTATACAGTTTTTATTACTCAGAGCCAATGTTTGCAACTGTTGGTACCTTATTAAGAAATATTCTTGTCATGTGTTTAACATATGAAAAATCAAAAGATAAAGAACAAACATGGTGTAATATTTGAAAACGCAATAATGTTGCAAAGAATTAATATACCATGCTAACATATAAGGAGCCATTAATAGACCTGGCTCCAAGTTTTCAAGCAGGGGATGTTTTTAGGATAACACTCTAAAACTTCTTCTTATCGATGTAGCTTTGCATCTAGATACAGAGCATAGAGGTCCTAGCTCTGAGGCATGATGGCACTATGGCAATATAGGAAGTACTACGTGAAAGTGGCTGCTATATGACAGGGATACCCAGATGGAAACTGAGTAAAATGTGAAATTATTTATTAATAACAAATAAAATATGTGGAACACTCCTCTATCTAGTAGTCCCTTCAGAGATGCATTTCGCTTCTGACATGAAGCTTTCTCAATCAGTATGATTGAGGAATACCAGAACCTAATAGACTCACCTTATTGACAGAAAACACTAAAACAGTTATACCTCCCAAGCGTCAAGCATCTGGTGGAGGTGGTGCTGGAGGGAAACTCACAGGATATAGCTATCAGAAAACACATACCCTATGCTAATCTCTTGCTTTCATATTTCAAGTAAATCCATACCCCCTAACAGCAGTGTCCGGTGAAGCAGGATTTCAGTGGGCAAGGTAAATGGGTGGGCCACTGATGTGAGTCATGTAACCAGAACCGCCAAAAGGGACAAACATGCCCAAAAAGGGGCCTGTCTGTACAAAGAATTAGATTGTCATTCTGGCGTTAATGCACGTCAGGCTGCCTGCCAATCATGCAGGATTACCAATCAAGGGTATACTGTGCAGACATCACCCTGAGCTTGGCATAAATGCATCTAATGATGTGCTAGATCTACACCTTTCAAGGACTGCCCCCTAGCACTCACTGGCCACTCCTCTCCTTACCTTCTTACTAGCAGTCAGAACCTCCTGTTATACAGTCTTGGACAGAGTAAAACTGTATGTAGCGAGTGTAGAAGAAAGGTAACAAACCACTTTGTTAATGAAGCATTTGCATTTGCATAATGTGCAAACTCATTTAATTGTCAGCCAGTCCACACCAGTTTGGTTCCCCTACATCCCTCTTAAGCTTCCTTAGTTAAGCAAGAGCATGTTAAGAGTAGTATTAAAAAATTTTTTTTTGATTTTTTAAATCATTGGGCTTATTACATAGTCATGGGCCTGGAGCTGCAGCTCCATCAGCCCCTATGCTAATCTGGCCCTGCCACCCACTTCACTGTTTCTTTTTATCTGCGTTCATAGTTAATCCCATTAAACTCCCTCTCTTCCCTAGGCTACAGGTCTCACCAATCCCACTGATACCTCTAATGGCATATGGAAAATGGTGAATCCGGTTGTTTGCATGACCCACCTATATATCTTTAATGAGCAATTACCTATTTTCCTCATTTATTCCCCACTACATGGTTGCATATACCTGCTAACCCCCTATTACTGTCTTCAATTGATTATCTTGATAATACCTTTACTCTTATAAATGTCTCCAGAAAGTAAATCTGTTTTGTTCAATGTGAGAGCAATGCTCCCTTTCAGGCAAGTAATACATTTGCGACCTCTTCAGGTGGATAATTTTTTAGGCAGGCATTTGTTATATCACAGAGCTTTATGTTCCAATTATAAGTGAGGCAAACTATGAACGTTCTTTATCTCTACCTTAACTTGGCATACTTACTTTATTATTTTTCATGTTCTACTTGTAAACATAAATAAAGAATTGTGGGGAAAAAATACTAGCTTTAAAATTTCCCTTACAAAAACTATTTAGTGGGTGCTCTGTCTTCTGGGCTACAGTCATGAGAGTGACAAGTGGAATGTAGCCTACAACCTTACACCATTCTTCTGTGTATTAAATTAGCAGGAGGTACATTGATGTGACTGTTGGCACAGTACTGCAGGACTAAAGCAGGAGGCAGGAATTGTGCAGGACTTTGAGCCTTGCAAAGTGTGGGTTTATAAATTGGCTGGTGGCCTGCCATCACATTGGCTCTAGGTCTGGGCAACTCAATTGGGATAGTTCCCAGTAGACTGTAGTATCTGGTGTTGACCAGGAAGCCAGATTATGAACTGTTTACAGATGTTTTCAGTCTGAATGACACAGCACTCATGACGTTCATAAGACACTCTGTCTGCCATTGGTGGGAGTAATTATAAATAGTCCATCTTTTATGCATGCACTGTGAATGCTTAAAGCATTCTGTAGGCACCCACACCACTTCAGCTGATTGAAGTTGCCTGGGTGCTGTGTCCCTATTGCACTTAGTGCTGCAATGTAAAAAGTCTGCTCTCAATGGATGTCTACTAGACAGCCACTGGGAGTGCTTCCGTAATCAAAATGGACCTTTTGTCCGTTATCTGACGCTGGACGTCCTCATGCTTTGCATGAGAATCTACAGCATCCAATTTTCCCCATTGGAAAGCATTGAATAATGCTTTCCTATAGGGAGGTCTAATGCGCGCACACCTTATGCCGCACATGCAAATTAGGTCTCCCCGGCCGGCTGACATCTGTGCTGGATTCAGGTAAGTGACTGAAGAGATTTTAACCCTTCAAGCCCCACGGGAGGGGGGAGGCAAGGGAGGGGTGGACCTATTAAACCTTTAGTGCCAGGAAAATGGCTTTGTTTTCATGGCACTATAGGATCCCGTTTATCATGCAGCACAGGTTATACCTACAGATCTTAAAGGAATCTCTAAGTACTGTATCAGGCAAATGCCAAGCCCACATATACCCATTGTTCACCTTGGAAACTCATATCTTGCTGTATTTTAGCATTAACATCTTGAATTTGCATCCAGTAAATGTGTCCAATTTTAAATGCTTTATCTGAAATAAATGAGAAGAAAGTAAGTATTCATTCCTTACCTGCAATTAATGGGTTTATGCAAGTGCTATATAAATTCCCACTGCACAAACTTAGATTAAATTGTATTTATTTTAATTAACTGATACAGCTTAGATGGACTGAATTAAAAATACAATGATGGCAGGAAATTAACCACCAAATTCAAGCAGTAAAGATTATTTGATTATAGTCTACATTTAGTTTATTACAAAATAAAGCCTGTGAACCATATGAAACAAAAAATCTACAAGACAGTTTTCATTTATTGTTAGTAAAGATTCAGTCTTCAAGCGAAACATCCTAAAGAATTTCACTATGCTAAGCTTTATTTCAAAAACAACTCAAATCTTTGCTCTATTGGCTACTGAAGTATAACACTGGAGCACAATGGATCATTGTACTGTAAGAAGGCCGTTTTCCATCTTTTTGCTGACAACATTTTACAAAGAAAAGAGATGAATTCTATCACAGAGAATCTTCCTGGTGGTTTAAAAGGTCATATTTTTGTTGTCATTAGAGAGTTGATCCAAGTCTAATTTTTGCAGACATTTTCTTTGGAGATTCTAGGGGATTTGCAAATAAGCCTTGCTCACCAGATGTAAAATTCAAGAAGAAAAAATCTTCGAATAGAAAATGAAACTCCACATGTTAGTGTACCGACATTGTAAGACAATAGTTGGTACTATTCACTGAATTTGAAATATAGAGAACTGACAAAAGAATTACACATTTTAGGGCAAAATAATTAACTTGGAAATAATTCTCAAGTACAGCTATTTGTCCAGTTAGGTTAGTTTGGTGTAAACTATTACCCTTTCTGGTTGTATTACTGAAAATGGGGCATTCTACTACTGCTATGTGTGGGCACTTGTGTGGACAGAGGGGCCCTTTATGTCAATTATGGTGGTAGTCCTTCTGGACTTTAATTGCTTCCATGTTTATGTGAATTGTCAACACCCTGTAAATTCTGACTGTTAGGTCTTTTTACTGTCTATGACCTTTGATATTTTTTAAAACAAATAATATAAGCTTCTGTCCAACGTTTGGTTGCTGTTTAGAAGATGATTGCTCTGCAGTGGTTAAATGACACGTTGCCTTCGGAATTCTTAATGAAATGTAAAATAATTGATGTTATGCAAATAGAGAACTTCTCTGCAATTGTATAATATACTTTTCCTGGTTTTGAAAAAACATGGTTAACCTATACTGGTCCTTCCTATGATGGTTACTAGAAAGTGTTTTCTTTTAGCAAAATTATTTTTTTTTTTTATGTTTTCCATCAGGTGTAGGGGAATATAGTTTCTTCCTGCCTAAGCAAAATGTATTTTAGCTTTAGAAATGCCTTTTGATGAACTATTATTCAGTTTAATAGTTTAGCATGTTTCTTACAGATTTTTTTTCAGACTTCAAAGGCATTTACCTAAGATACAGGCAAAGTGGCCCCTTCTCACACAGCCCCAAAAGTGTCTCCTATCAGTAATAAACAACAAGACGTCCTCAAAAAGTTGCCCCTGGCTTGCCGATAACCACCTAGGAGCCCCTTAAGGAAAAATCTCCAAATAATCAGCCACAAAACCCAGAAAGGTGGCCATTAAATGCCCCTGGTGCTCCAGTAAAAGTTTACCCTTCACACTAATAGGTGGAAAAAATTGACCTCTGCTTGCCAATACACACCCAGGCTTTACAGCAAATTGGCCCCTGCTCACCAATAAACACCCAGGTACCGTGTTAACCCCTTAAGGACACATGACATATGTGACATGTAATGATTCCCTTTTATTCCAGAAGTTTGGTCCTTAAGGGGTTAAAGTGATTCCTGTTTGCCAATATGTGACTAGGTACCCCAGGAAGGAATTCCTTGGTCCCCTAGAATCCTTTAAGGAAAGTGTCCCATACTCGCCAATATTTTCCCAGGTATTCCTTGAAAGTAGCCCCTGACAAGGGGCATCCACAGGGAGGGAAATGGGGGGCATAGGATACTACATCTTATCCTTGCTTCTCTTTGCTGACTGAAATAAATGAGCAGGAAGGGGCAGCAAGGAGCATGAAGGGGCAGGAAAGAGCAGGAAACCCCTCTCCCCCCAGAAAAACACCCATGGTTTTGCCTAATTATTATTAAGGCAAAACCATTGACAAGCACCGGTCATTTCCCCAGGGCATCCTTTACAGCATATTAGTAAGCAGGGGTCACTTTCTAGTGGTGCGTGGGAGCATATTGGTAAGCAGGGGTCACTGTCCTTAACGGAAATTTCTTCAAAACATGCCAAGTAATGACTTATTACTTACTAATAGTCTGTAAGGTAGTGTATACGAGACACTGAACTGAATTTTGCAGGTGACCAGTATATTACATACATGAGGCCAAAATAGTTAAACTGGAACTATATTCCAGACCAGCTGTTTACCAGCCTGGCGAATTTAGCCTAGAACCTTTAATTCTGTGCAAACTGTCGATAATTTTTGAGTAATGAAGTCTACTTGTTATAGTGCTCTGTAGAGTGAATAATACTTAATTTATTTGGTGAAAAGAGGCTAAATAGGTCACACATGAGGAACCGAATCCGACATGAGAGGATTGTGATAATAAATTACAAACATTACAAATTACAGACGTTTCCATATGCTTTTAGTGAAATTATTTAATATGTATGTTTTTGTACAGAACAAACATATTTTAAATTGTTTTAATCAATGCACATTGCGTTGTTTTTGTCATTTATAGGTATCAAAAGAATAAACTCACAGAGTACAGATATGTGAATTTTATGACTAGAAACAGGTTTTACTCTTCTCTGTTCAATAGAAATTTTACCACTACAATATATGGGAAAATGTTATTCACTTTAACAGAGATAAGCGTATCTCAGGTCACAGGATCCAGCCTTGGAATGATAAAATACAGGGGCTATTATTAAAGTTTAATCAGCTTCAACCACCTCCAATGCTCCTACCATACCTCTGTAGGAATATGGTCATAACATATGATCCATAACACAGAATGACATATACACACACTGACAAATAGATACACACACTGACATATATACATACTGAAACATACACACACCTTGACACACAGATACACACACTGATATATACACTGACACACAAATACACACACTGTGACATAAACAAACTGACACACACACACACATATATATATGTATATATATATATATATATATATATATACACACACACTGACATACATAGATACATACACACATACATGTCATAAATTTTATATTTGCAGCCATGCTCCTGTAAGTATACATTTTGTGTGCAGAATAGTGGCTTGCTGGCTGATGGGAGAGTACAGTCTGGATCAGCTCCCTCATTGTTTCTTTCCCCTCTGCTGCCTGTGCTGCCTTCTCCTTCTTTCCCTCCCACATAGTGTTCCATATGCAGCTGGGAGAAAGTGACCTGCTCTCACTTCCTCCACGTGGCCATTTTGAAAGTGGCCTGGTAGTGCTTTTGAAGGGTTGCAGTGCCAGATCGGACCCCCGTTCAGCAATATCCATCTGGTGGCCCTAAGAGGATGGGCAACCCAATGGTTCCTCTCAGCCTGCAGGCCCCAGGGCAGCCGTACTGGCTGCAATAATGGTTGTTCCACCACTGGTGCTGCTCATATACGAAGATCGGATCGCCATGACGTAAGTAACCCTACAGAGAAACAGATCTGGGTTGACAAGAGGAGAGACACTGGAAGCAAAGGAGACACAGAGATTTGGGGTTTGGACAGGAGGAGAGAAACGGCTGGGGGTTTGGACAGGATGAGAGACACAGATTGGGGCATGGACAGGAAAAGAGACACAGATGGGTCTTTGGACAGGAGGAGAGATACAGATTTGGGGGGGTGGACAGATGGAGTTTGGAAATTGGACAAGAGGAGAGACACTGGGAGACAAAGAGAGATACAAATTATGATTTTGACAGAAAGAGAGACACAGGTGTGGGTTTGCACAGGTGAAGATACACAGATTGGGGGTTTGGACAGGAGGAGGGACACAGATTGTGGGTTTTGTCAGCAGACAAAACACAGATGAGGGTTTGGACAGGTGGAAAGACACATATGGGGTTTGGACAAGAGAAGAGACACAGATTTGGGGGTTTGGGCAGGAGGAGAGACACAGATAGTGGTTTGCACAGGAGAAGAGACACAGATGGATGTTTGGACAGGGGGAGAGACACAGATTTTGGGGGTTGGACAGGAGTAGAGACACAAATGGGGTATTGGAAATTATACTGGAGTAGTGACACACATTGGGGTTAACAGGAGGGCAGACACTGGGAGACAAGGAAAGACAAAGAATTAGGTTTGCACAGGAGGAGAAAAACAGATTATCTTTGGACAGGAGGAGAGACACATATTGTGGATTTGGACAAGAGAAGAGACACAGATGGTTGCCCCTAGTGCCTGATCTCCCTTTCCTCAGCTGCATTCGTCTTCTCCAATTGAGTTTCAGGAAGTGCAAAGTGCTATCGGGGCAGAGGCACTGCTGATTGACTAGGCCGGTCAGCTAATGCTCTACATCAATCAGTAGCTGCTCATTCATAAATAAAAAGTTATACACCTAAATATTTCTTGAGCTGCATTGTAAAGTCTATAATTGAACAGTCATAGATGGTTTGGGTTGAGTTAGAAGGTTGAGTGCTTACAAAGGCTAAAGACAAGCGATCTGCAGCATCTGCAAGCTATTTTTATATATACCCCAATAAAAGAAATGAATAATTAAATGCCTGCGTGTTTTTGATATCTACAATTTTCCCTTTAAAAGTTGTAGTATAGTGTCTCCTTTTAACATCACAGCCTACATTTTATTTTCAGTTATGTGACTTCATCAAGTGCTCAGCCAAATTAGTGACTCATCTTATACTCCACAGTATGCCACCTTAGCAACTTGTGTTTTATTTTTTTCAGTTCAACCTTGCTAAATGAACTCTTCTTGTAGAGGGATATGTAAGTAATTGGCTTAATACAGTGCAGCACATCACTGACTTATGACTGTGTCTTTTGTGAATGTGTCAAATGTTACCAGTGTATTTATCAAGCACATCTTACTTTCTTACGTTCTAGGCAAGATAAGCAATAATCCTTATTATAGTAACACGTAGCTGTAAATTGACAGAATGGATATAAATTCTGATATTACACAATTAATATAGGTTTAAACATATATTTAGATGAACAAAAGATCGCAAGTTTTGCATAGAAAATTGCATATAACTCTCTTCTCTGGAATCTATACTTGAATCTCCTATAAATTACATTGATCTTTTCTCATGCATTACTCCATTTTCATTTACAAAATGTATTCAAGATTAAGTAAATTACATCATAATCCAGTTGGGCTGTGTGTCCGTAAACCAGTCTCTTTCAATCCATGCCGGTTCGCGGCAAGCTGTCAGCAGGGTCGGGAAGGCAAAGGGTGTCGGAGCGGCAATCGTGGGGCGAGGTCCCTCTCCAGCCCCAGGCCTTTGTAGAGGGTGGCATCTTCAATCCACTGACTCGAGAGCTTGGTAAGTTCGAGGCACACCCATGGTGGGTGCAGCGGAAGCTGCCGGTGTTCCGGTGCTTTGGAGGCTCTCTCTTTACAACCCTCAGCCTGGGCGGGCCGTGAGCTTGTGTGGCTAGCTTGGGGGTAGTCGCTTTGCCCAGAGTAGGTCGCCTCTTCCCCCTGCTCCCAGCTCCAGTCTTGCTTTCCAGCTGCACTTTCAGTAGAATCTTTCTCTGCTCCCTGTGTTCCGTGGTCTGCTTATATGGTAGGGTTTGCAGGTTTGCCTTAGGTGCTTGCAGCCGTTTCCAAAGCTTGTTCCAGAATCGGGCAAAGGTGGCATCTAGGCCCTGCTTGATGTCGCAGTAGCTCTCCAGCTCAGGCAGGTATTTTTGGTTGCATGGTATGCCCGCTGCCGCCATTTTGGGCGCGCCATGTGCTAGGCTGTCTTGGTGTTGCGGTTCGTCGGGCTGTGGGTTCTGCTCGTGTCTGCTTCTCCATTTGCTTGTTGTGACCCCCATCGGTCCGGAGGGGGGGGTAGGAGGTGAGAACCCCGAGGGATCCCCTTTCAAGACTGTTAGTATGTGGAGCAGCCGTCTCCCCATCGCTCGATCTCCGTTAGGCCTCAGGTTACTATGTAGGGACCCCGGGGGGGTTACATGCTTGTTCTTGGTATCGGAGGGTTCCCCCGGGTGTCCCCGTCATGATAGGTCCACCCCAGTGAGTAATTGCGCTGTTCTTTTGGGGGGTCACCCCCGAAATGTACTGGTGTAAGTGGGAGCTGAGGTTCAGCACAATCGCTCAGCTTGGATGCTAGGCTCCGCCCCGCCTGTTACATTTTTTAACATTGCTAATAATTTTGCAGATTGAGTAGACATTATTGGTAACCAATATGTCTGCCTCCCACCGCTCCACTTTATGTAAAATCATTATCATATCAAATGAGCTGTATCTACTAAATAAGAAGAATTTTGTTCCCCAAAGGGTTGAAAAAATTGATCAATATATTCAAATGAAGGGGCTGATATTGACAATATATTACAGGTATTCCAGGGGGTTTACTTGGTTTGTCATGCAGTTTTGAAGGAACTAAAAAAATGAATTTTGAATATACCATACAGCTGTAAAATATTATTAGTTTTGTTGTTTATTTTCCTACCCCTTCATTTGTCTAAAAACTCGATGAAAGCTGCCTAGCAGCCTACTTTTCAAATTTTTTCTTAGCTTGCTCTCCGTCCTTGAAAAAACATTGGTTTTTAATATTTCATTGTTTTTATTTTGTTTGCCTCCCACATAACTATTACCTCGCAGGCTGCCATGGAGTTAGTTGTAAAGCATTTTTAAAATAACATTCTTTTACTTTTAAATTTAGCATGCACATCCGTGTCTTTGAATTTTTCCATATCATCATCATCATTTTGATTCACTCTCTTCTTATTTTTTTATTTAAAAAAAATGTCACTTAAGACAACATTCTAATATTTTAATTCAGATCAACATATACCAAACGATGGCCAGAATAGATATAGTACAATATTTTAGACTCTTACTTGGAATGCTAAAGCGAGCTTAAGTTAAAGGAACAATCTAATGCCAAATATAAAAGAAAACGTTAAATCAGGGTTTAGTAGATAAGCACCAAATGAAAACATGCATGCATTTCATTATGGTTTCTTTCATTGCTAGTATATTTAAAACAGATTATAAGAGCTGCAGTCATCTTGTTTTCTGCTTTTGCAAGCCCCCTCCCCTTCAAAAATAGCTGTCCAATCACAGTTTTTCCAATACAGCTCAATAAGAAGTTTTTGCAGGTGCCGTGGGCTATTGCCTCTTGAGTTTAGCTCCACTGAGCTAACCAAACTAGGAAGTAACAGGACCGGTTGTCTGATTGACATACAGGTGGCTGTTACAAGGCTAATTTATAAAAGCACCAAATTCTATTAAAACCTGCTGTATTTGTAAACTGTAAAAAAGAGGACACTCTTTCACACATAAAACATTTCAGCAAGCTAAAGCACTTTAGGGGTCCATTAAAGATTTTTTGAGAATTGAAATATACCATAAATATTTATTTTGTGCTTCTGTTTTCTCTTCTATAGTACACACATACCTTCTATACTTATTCTTTTTTCAAAGCATAATTTGTGATGTTTTTCAGGGAATACGCTTTATTCTTCTTACATTTTCAAAATATGAGAACCTATTCCTTCTTTTGCTCCATATTTCTATCCTTTCTTTGTGAAAATATTGTTTATTTTATATTGGCTCTTTTCTTCAATCTTTCCTAAAAGGTCTTTCCCTCTCTCTATGAGCAGTGTTTCTTTCAATATTCTCCCTACTTTTTAAATGGTTTATGGGTTTTTATTTCTAATTAGAAACAACTTATACTGAAGAAGAACAATGTATTAAGAAGAGTTTTCCAAATCGATAACAGAATGGATTAAAATCACAAAATGATGGACTTATAAATCACAGACTATTGGCCAATGAGGACAAAATGAGGGCAAATCTGTGGACAATATAATGAGAGAGAAAGGTCTTGTTTTAAGAAGCCAATGTGATTAGGGAGAAATGCATCACAAGCAACATAATGTAGGTAGGGCTGGAGGATACCATGTGATTGTCCGGTCTTGGTGTTCAATGAGTAACAAGCTACAAAGCTGAAGGTGATGTGAAGCCTGTATTTTATATTCAAGTTCTTTTTGTGAGATTCGTATGTCAAGCGCCACATTTTTAAGTTTTTACTGTCATAGAATAAAGGTGTTTATATTTATAATGAGATTGGCTTTCTCTCTGTTTTTTTTCTTACCTTGTCTAGTATTGATATTACTGCAGATTGGCTATTAGTCTGGTTATCCCTCTCCTGGAAATTTCAAAACCAAGAGCTGGGCTTTTTTGGCTCTGGTATTATAAATGTGAGTTTAACTGCACAGGGAGAATCCATAAAAAGAGGTATATTTATTATGAGTGACATTTTATGCAAATATGTGTTATATTTGCTTTATCCTTAGGTGATATTTTTCATAACACATATACAATACTACAGAAGTAGTACCAAAAAATATAAAAAAAATCTCTGTTCTTCTTTTCCCACTATACATCTGCTTGTTTGACATCATCTTCTCTCAGTCCTGGCAGGACTTCAATAGCATCCACATATAGCTGGCCAGCTCTCTCTTATTATTTTCTCAACTCCTGAAAACATACAGCTTCAGAAAGCTTCCCCTGAAACTTCGCACCTCAATTACCTTATTTTTCTTTCTCAGTTAACATCATCTGATCATACCTCTGCCCTATTACTCCCTCCTCATATTCTATGAAATCAACCACCTAGTATAACTCTACCAACTGACTTTCTATCAAATTGTATTGGTCCATGTTTCCATTTACAATTATCTTGTTCCATTTAATCCTAATGGATACAGATGCTCAATAATGACTGTACCATTACATAAGCACAGTTGTACTCCCCCAATACAAGAATTTTGCAGTTAGATAATGTGTATTCAGTTATTATTCCACAATGTAATATTTAACTTTACTGTAAATTAGTCATTGACCGCTGCATCATTGGTAATCTATGTGAAGGCTCTGAGAATAAATTTTTGCTTAAATAAATATATTCATTACTTATATTTGTGATCTCATTCACCCACTTATACCATTATACATTTTTCCTTTAAACCATAAATCCCAGCAATTTGGTGTTCCCCACCGTTGCATTAAATGTATCCCAGTAAAGGTTCGGTTTAACTCACTGCCATGAAAAATATCTATATACTATAATGCATAACATGTAATGGCAGAACTTACAATAGCTGGCATAGCTCTAAGCTAATAAAGAGATTCATAGTAACATTTTGAAGGAAAGGTTTAGAAATGAAAGAAAAATGATTTACCATGGAGGTAAGGAAAACCACTGTAGCAAATAAATGGTCGACCATGGCAATTTAAGGGCCTATCCCAAATTTTAAATATAATTACCAATAAGGTCAAGCCCCAATAAAGGACTTAGCTTCACTAATTAAATGTAACACAAACACAAGTTTTCACTACAGGTAATAAACAAAGCTAAGACCCTTGTTGGGACTTGACTTTATTGGTAATCAAGTTGTAGAAATTATTTGCATATCTGTTTTTTAATAATGACTTATAATTGTCTGATTGGCAGGAAAATATTATGCATAAGGATTAAAATGTTTCTAAGCATTTATTTATTTGATTTTCATAAAGGATATATATATATATATTTATATATATATATATATTTGCTTTCTATGTATAAATTTAAATCTCTTAATCATATTAATTGGACCATAGGGGACTAAGGTACCATGATACCAATATTATATTTGGTGAAATATATCCTGTACTAGGAACTCTGACTCATACATGAGCAAACAATTCGGTCCATCTAGTCTGGCAAATTTTCTAAATACTATCATTAGCTTCATGGCCTTATTTTATAGCTAGGATAGCCTTTAGCTTATCCCACGCATGCTTAAACTCCTTCACTGTGTTAAGATCTACCACTTTAGCTGGAATGCTATTCCATGCATCCCCTACCCTCTCAGTAAAGTAATACTTCCTGATATTATTTTTAAACCTTTGCCCCTCTAATTTAAGACTATGTCCTCTTGTTGTGGTAGTTTTTCTTCTTTTAAATATAATCTCCTCCTTTACTGTGTTGATCCCCTTTATGTATTTAAATGTTTATATCATATCCCCCCTGTCTCGTCTTTCCTCCAAGCTATACATGTTAACATCCTTTAACCTTTCCTTGTAAATTTTATCCTGCAATCCAGTTTAGTAGCCCTTCTCTGAATTCTCTCCAAAGTATCAATATCCTTCTGGAGATAAAGTCTCCAGTACTGTGTATAAGACTCCAAGTAAGGTCTCACCAGTGTTTTGTACATTGACATGAACACTTATCTCTTTCTACTGCTAATACCTCTCCCTATACAACCAAGCATTCTGCTAACATTTCCCGCTGCTCTATTACACCGTCTGCCTAGCGTTAAGTCATCTGAAATTATTACCCCTAAATCCCTTTCCTCAAATGTTGTGGTTAGGACCCTTGGATTTTTACATCCAAGATGCATTATCTTGCACTTTGTCCACATTAAATGTCAGTTGCCACAGCTCCGACCATTTTTCTAGTTTACCTAAATCATTTGCCATTTGGCTTATCCCTCCTGGAATATCAACCCTGTTTCATATTTTTCTGTCATCAGCAAAAAGACATACCTTACCATCAAGACCTTCTGCAATATCACTAATAAAAATATTAAAGAGAATGGGTCCAAGTACAGATCCCTGAGGTACCCCACTGGTGACAAGACCATGCTTTGGATATACTCCATTCACTACAACCATCTGTTGCATGTCACTCAGCCGCTGCCTAACCCATTTAACAATATTGGTATCCAAACGTAAAGATTGCAGTTTATTAGTAAGTCTTCTGTGTGCGATAGTGTCAAAAGCCTTACTGAAATCTAGGTAAGCAATGTCTACTGCATCACCCTGATCTATTATTTTAGTTACCCAATCAAAAAATCAATAAGATTAGTTTGGCATGGCCTCCCTGAAGTAAACCCATGTTGTCTCTGATCTTGAAATCCATGTGATATTAGATGTTCAACAGGTCCGTCTTTTAACATGGTTTCCATTACTTTCCCCACTGCAGAAGTAAGGCTTACTGGCCTATAATTGCCCGACACTTACCTACTACCTTTCTTGTGAATGAGCACAACATTTGCTAATTTCCAATATTCTGGGATTACTCTTGTTAACAATGATTGGTTAGTACACCACAAAACTCTTTTAATAACTTTGGGTGTATTCCATCAGGCTTATTGTCTTTACTTTTGACAGTTGAAATAGAACCTCTTTTTCTTTAAACTCACATGTAACAAATGACTAATTTGTCCTTTTTCCTAACTGAGGTCCCATTACTTCATTTTCATCTGTAAATACTGAACACAAATATTCATTGAGGCAGTAAGCTAGACCTTTATCATCTTCTACATACCTACCTCCTTTTGTTTTTAATCTAACTAATCCTTGTTTTACTTTCCTTTTCTCATTTATTTATTTTTTAAATCAGATTTTATTAAGCATTTTTGTGATTACATGGAAGAAGGGTGTGGTCAGAGCTCGCAGGCTCAGAAAATGAGGTTGTGGCGATATAATGAAGATTATAAAGAAGATTACAATGTAAAGTTGTAATTCCTTCCATCGGGCTGCACCTCCAGCACATAGGGGATACCTCTGGAAATATCCTATGTAGGTGGGTGGAAATGTGTGCCTCACATAGTGTGAGTGGAGACATGCCGTTGGTATTGTTCTCTTCGAAGTATAGGTTTAGCTCTCTTGCCACTTGTTCTTTGACAGCTGGGTCCAGTAGGAGGGATTTATTTAACCACCAGGTCCATTCCGTCAGCTTTGATAGGGGAGATTCCACTATAATTAAGACTGGACTGTGATCCGACCAGGTGGACGCAGCTATTTCCACCAAGATCAGCCATGTGAGATGTTCCTGTTGCATGAATAAGTAGTCTATCCACGCATATCGGTCGTGTACCACCGAGTAATGTGTATAGTCTCCATCCGTAGAGTGGCAGGCTCTCCAGCAATCTGCAGTGCAAATTGCTCCTGTGGAGGAGTCCATTTGATGGTCTAAAGGAGTATTGAAGTCCCTCTCTACGATCAGGGAGACTTCAGTGAATCTCTTCGGTTTGGACAGCGTCTTACATAGGAAGTTTGATTGGCCATGATTGGGGGCGTATATGACTGCCAGGGTAAGCCATGTATCCGCCACCTTCCCTTTGACAAATAGGTATCTACCCTCTGGGTCTCGGTCCAGTTCCTGAAACAGTAGAGTGGCGGCCAGGAGTATAGTGACCTCAGCTTTCTTGGCAGTCAAATTGTTGCTGAAGTGGCTGATGGGATAAAATCTATTTTGAAGCTTTGGGGCTGAGTTCTTGAAGAAGTGGGTCTCTTGCAGAAAGGATATGAATGTCCCTCTGGTTCTGAGTTCATGCAGCACATGCGTTCTGCGTTCCAGGACGTTTAGTCTCCTGCAGTTAAGGGTGAGGACTTTGAAAGGGGCCGGCTGAAATGCCATCCACCTGAGCTAGTGTTGCCACCTAGGAGGCTCTCTGGGGCAGGGTTTGTGGGTCTATAGCAGTGGCTATATGTGTGTAAAATATTTTTTGGGGGGGGGGTGGTGGTGTGTGATATGTGGGTCTCCCAAAGGCAGCACTCTGTCAGCAGGTGGTGGGGCGACCGGGAAAGCTCGGTTAGGGGAAAAGGGTATGAGGTGAGAAAGTGTGTGAGTGAAAGAAGAGGAAAGAAGAGAGGGAGTAGGTGTCTCCCTGCATGGGCAGTGTTTACAGGGGATTACTCGTGTGGCGGTGAAGTTTATTGGTGCCCGCCTCTGACAAATCGTCCACCAGGTAGGGCAATCAGTACCCCACCACCCGTTATAGATACACGAGCGAGTGTGGAGAATGTGGCACAATTACCACCGTCAGGTCACAGTAACTTCGGTTAAGAGTTAGTAAGGGAGTCACGTGGTTTGAAGATGCTCCTCCAGAAGCCCACCATTTAAAACAAAGCTGAACATATGTACAAATACACTAAATTAGTTGTTTACAGACCCTATTTCCCAGACTACTGCTTAAGCATTGACACTGCATCTCTATGATAGGCTATCTTTGATGTATAAAAAGTTGGGGTCCACCACCGACCCCCCCATTGGCCCATTACTAGTCATCTAGGTTCCTGCGGTTCTTGACACCTTCTGCCTTGGTCCACTCAGGGATCTTCAGTGAATCAGTGTATAAGATATCGTCCCCTCGTGATGTTCGGTGGTCAGAACCTATTGTATCATGTTGCGTAACTATGTCCCCCTATGTAGAATGTTTGTTTATAACTTTGTGTGTGGGCATCTTACCTCCTACCCCTGCTCACCCCTCTCATTGTCATGTAGTGTATCTGTCCCCCTACCCTCTCTGTTAGTGTCCTAGGCCCCCCCTTCCCCTATCGCTATGCCGCCTTATTGTGTATTTCCCCTGTCCCCCCGTCTCTTTGAGCGTACATAACCTTCTCCCACTTCCCTTCTCTGCAGCTCGGGCTTCATGTCCACACTCCGGCCACTGGTCAGCTACTCCACTCCTCCAACCCCCGCCGTCCTCAACCCCCACAGCCCATGCTCCAGGCCTATGTTCCACCATCTATCCTGAGCCCACTACGTGCCACCCATACGGCAAGTACGCAGGTCTCCAGCCAGTTCAACCATTCCATACGTGCACAAATGCCATCAACACATTTTTACTTTTGTTTTGGAGGTAATATGACCTGGGGGGCTAATAATACATGTAGCTTATCTGTCTCTTAGGGAATGTGGGGGATTTGGCAGGGTACCGGGGGTGCGTGTTGTGTCCATGCGGGTAGGCTTAGTTCTATTGAAGGCTGCCCCTCCCTGTGCCGTGTAGTGTTACCCCTTGTCGTTCATTTACTCCTGGCCCTTGGGTATGGAGCAACATCAGCGGCTAAGGTTGTGGTAACCATGGGCTTGTGGGTATCAGATCTTGTGGGGAAAGGGACCAACAACCCTGATGCAGCAAAAATAGGGGGGAAAGGGTTGAGACCCGTGCCATGCCAACTTTCTTTTTCCTACCCCTCCGGGCCCGTTTCCTGACCGACCTTTAGAATACTGGGCTCCAGAATAGGTGAGGGATGGTTGTAAATTGAGCCTGAGGGGTCGAGTAGGTTCCCTTTGGGGCACTCTGGAATCCCGCATCCCGTGACCCATCAGTGCCGTTCGGCATTAATATGGATGGACATTAACCCCTAAGGAGGGGGGTATTGCACTCTTCCTCCTTCCCACTAGAGTGCTTCTCTAATGCCTCCAGTTCAGGATGCGGACCCAAGTACCTTAGGAGATGTCTGGAACCTTGTGCGGCTGAGTGCCCCCTCCGCTTTGGGGTCGTCCTGGGTCTGGTGCCATCATGGCGGGGGGGCCTGCTAGAGAGTCCTCCCTTCTGAGGCATGGTGTTCTCTGTAGATGGGGGCCTCTGGTTTAGGACTCAGGACCCAGTTGGGGACGGCCAAAGGCAGGAGCTTTAGTCGCTGCATTAGTGCCGGCACTTCTTCCGGCCATGGAACGTGCATGGGGGAAAGCCCCATCTGTAGGGTATTCTTCTTTCTTGTAGGACGATGGTTACCGGTTGGAGTGCCCACTTAGCTTCCAGGGTAAGTGAGGAAAGGTTGTTGATCAAGGCAACCTGTGCGCCCTGGAACTCACAGGTCTGCCTGCTGCAGGCCTTGCGCATTATGTTGTCTTTAAGCTTATATGAGCCCAGGCAGCAGATCAGATCTCTGGGAGCTGCATTTTCCAATCTGGGGAGCAGCTGAGCTCTGATTAACTCCATGGTATTCAGTGTATCTTCTTGGAGGATGGAGCAGAAGAGGCGGGTAAGAAGCCTTTCCATGTCTTTCTCCCCCTCAAGCTCCGGGACTCCCCGCACCCGGATGTTGCACCTACGGCCATGTTTGTCGAGGTCCTCCATCTGGCGCCGCATTTCTAACAGCATGGTACTTTGCCGGGACACTGCTTGATTTGTGACCATGGCTCGTGCCTCAAGTCCTTGTGAAGTGTGCTCCAAATCCTGTATGCAGGTGCCATGTGCTGCTCACTCTGTGTGGATCCCGGTTAGTTCTGTCTTGATGGTGTCATGGAGCTTGGAGGTGAGTATCTGGAGGTCTGATTTAGTAGCCAAGGCCCTTAATTCTGCAGATATGCTGTCTTGTGTTGCATGGCCGGAACCCACAGGGGAGGCCAGCGGAGAGGAAGCCATATCAGAAACTCTGTGGTAGGTCCAAGCCAGGATCCAAAGGAACTCATCCATAGGTCCGATCCGGGGTGTGTGTGTGCTCCTGGGGGGTCTGTGGTAGGTCTGTGCACTTTGTTCTCCCCATTTGGACTCTCTGGAGATAGGTATGAGTGTATTTGGTGCTAAATCATGGCTTGGAGGAGCAGAGCTCTCTGGTTATGCCACCATGTCAGTCGGAGTCTCCTTTTCTCATTTATGTATCTAAAAAATGTTGTGTCCCCATTTTTTACTGACTGTGCTATTTTCTCTTTTGTGTGTGATTTGAAAGCTCTTATAACTTGCTTAGCCTCTTTCTGCCTAATCTTATAGATCTGTCTATCTTCCTCACGCTGTTTTTTTTTATTTTTATAATTACTAAATGCTAACATTTTTTTTTTACTATTTTGGTCACTTCTGCAGAGTACCACAGTGGTTTCTTTAATTTTTTGCTCTTACTGACAAGCCTAATGCAATTTTCTGTTGCCTTCAGTAGTGCAACTTTTAAATAATCCCATTTCTCTTTAAACTGTTCCAGTCTCATAACGACTCTATTACACACATACTAATTTTAGAAAAGTCCGTTTTTCTAAAGTCCAAAACTTTTGTTTTTGTGTGGTATGACTCAGTCACTGCTCTTATATTAAACATTAAGACATCTTACAAGGCCACTATTGTCCAGCTCCACACCTCTTATGATAGATTCTCCCAACAACAACTGCTTTCTATCAGTCCTCACCTTCTCCTTTTTGTCATTGGGTGGTTACACAAACTTGGTGCCTGAGCCGGTCTCCACAACACCACTACAGTCGGGGCCTGAGCCTCTCTCCACAACATGACTACACAGTGCCTGAGCCTGTCTCCACAGCACCACTATACTCGGTGCCCGAGCTTGTCTTCATAACACCACTACACTCGGTGCATGAGCCTGTCTCCATAACACCACTACACTCCAAAAGTGATGAAAATCACAGACTGTGCAATATGTAGAGCCACACAGACTGTGCAATATGCTTTTTATCCACTACTCTAAGTCTACCAGATCCTACAGTAATCAATCTACCATTCCTAGGTCATCTCTTTGGCAGTGGCTTTGCAACAGTCTCAGCCTGAGTTTATTTAACAGATAATTTACAAATCTCAGACTTCCAAAATACAATCTCCTGCTGCAATATAGAGAACTGTCTACAGATGGGACAGCATTCAAATCTCCAAAAGGTAGAACATGAAACAAATGCATAACAACTATTACACTGAACTAAGACTGCCATTTTAATCAGGTGAGTAATTTAAATCAATAGTATTAAATGAGGAGCACAACCATAAAAATAAGAAATCACTTTATTAATTGGGTCCAATATGTCAGGTATCAAAAGATCGTACCAAAAACATTAGCAATAATATCAAAACAGCACTCCATACAAAAAGTACAAAGTATACAAAAATTATGTGTATTCATACAAACAGAAAAAAAACACTGCAATGCTATTCATGGTATAAAGTTAGAATGATACATTCAAGCAAAACTACCCAACATGAAAATACATACCATAAAAAAGGAAAGAACGCAACAGAAGTAGTGAGAAGAGGGTGATCGTCAGAATTGCCCCCAACGTTTTGGCAAAATTGCTCTTTGCTCCCTTGATAAAGGCAATTTTGCCGAAACGTTGGGGGCAATTCTGACTATCTCCCTCTTCTCACTAATTCTGTTGCTTTCTTTCCTTTTTTATGGTATGTATTTTAATGTTGGGTAGTTTTCCTTGAATGTATCATTGTGACTTACATTGCTGTATTTTTTTTCTGTTTGTATGAGTACATGTGATTTTGGTATACATTGTACTTTTTGCATGGAGTGCTGTTTTGATATTATGAAATAGAAATAAAATAAACAGGTGAAAGAATGGTGCTTAAAATTAGATCAATACATAAAACAATGAACAAAAACATTTTAGAAATAAAGCAGAACCTATACCATGTGTTAGGCCAAAACACCCCAAATACAATAAAAACAGATAAAAAGAGTGCGCTATATATTATGAATTAAAGTGCATATTCAAAAGATAGGCTGTCATTTTGCAGCACAACATATACAGTACAAAAGTGCAAAATGCAACCCCACTCACACAAAGTGACAAAGTGTATGCTGACAATCAGCATATATGTGCAAAATCTTTATATATAAAAGTGCAATCTAAAAGGCAACAAACACTCAAAGTGATTAAGTGCATATATTTAGTAACAACTTACATTAAAGACATCGATGAGGTAAAATATAGCTCCAAATTAGGAACATAAAAAGGAAACAAAATAGCACATAGTATAATATTGTAAGATAAAAATAACCAAAATGAAATTGGAAATAAACTCACAAACGTAGAGCAGAAAAGTCTGTTCTAACTGTAATGGCCCAAAGCACAGACTTCCACTGTAGCCAATGTAGATAGGGAAACACCATATTTATTTATAATATAACACTTAAAACACACTGCTGTAGGTAAAATTATCACAGGATCCTTTATGGTAACAGTCCATCCTGGAATAAGTGTAACAACCGGTTTTCCTGTGTTTTGTGTTGTACACGTTCCATGGCTGGCTGTACTCTCGATCTGGATACTTCCGGGAGGTGGAGTTTGCATGATGACATCTACCCCTAGTCAGATGACGCGTTTCGCCGAATTATCAGCTTCTTCAGATCTATTTATATGTATATAATATGTTTATATTATTTGATATGTTGATTTCTATGTACTACTTTTTTTTAGATTTTCATTTTTTTGAGAAAATAATGTAAAAATTGTATACAAAAAATATTAAGGCATTCAAAAAGCTTATTCAAAAATATTAAAATTAGGTTTATGTCAGAAAAGTTAAACCGCATTATAAAAAAGTGGCAAAATGTAGCTATTGCCAAGCCAATAAGATAAATTAGGAAACAACAAAAATTAATGATCAAATTTAAAGTAAAGAATAGAGAATTGTTGAATAAAATGAAAAAATGTATGCAACAAAAATAGAATGGTGAAGGTTAAAAGCTAAGTCACATAAAAGCCTTAAAATCATATTGAACAGAGCAATAGACCCAGAACCAGACAAGTGCAATAGGGTAGAGATCCTCAAATTTATATAGGCCTCTTCCCAAGTATATGTTATTTGCTTTTAAGAATGATGTAAGTGTGCTTGTGTCTATGATGCATCAAGTAATACGCCACATCATTGGAGGTCCAACTGATGGGGAGGCTGTATAGAACCATTGCTGAAACAGATAATGTTACAGTATCTCCTGACACTATTGGAGGTGGTGTACTGGCAAGTATTCTCTGTCAAGGTTTTGGGAGAGGGGTGTTTTCTGAATTAATTAAGAGTTTGTTTTTATTTGGAGGCTAGTAATTTGAGAACTACTTCTGAAATGTTACCTTAGAGAGTTCCCAAAGGTTCTGAGCTGGGTACCATAGAATGTATCATTGCAGATTCAGGATTTACAGAGTATTTTTAATATTCTACTTCTTTCACTACCCAGAAGCATGTAAAATTAGACAAGATCTTCTTGAAGGAGTTCAGTCAGTTATCTGGGCAATACAGCAATCTCTTATTTTAAAAGGAGGTTGGGATGTACTAAGATTCGTGTTTAACTAACACAGTATGTCCATATTTCGTAACCATATTATCTATGTTTTACACTTGATATAATGGAAGTGATATCCTCGTTAGCCACAAATTAAACATATACATAGACCTCCTTCAAAAAACATATACCAAAACAAAGGCTCATATTGCAAAGTATACAATCTACTGCTTTAAAAAGTAAACATTTTATTTGAATTGACTTAAGCAATTGTATACTTTTCTTTCCAATAGGGCAAGATTAATAACCTTAACTAACAATACCTGAATTTGAAATAATTAAAACACAACATCTAAAATGGGGTTAATAAAGCCTTTGTGTGATAAACTGACTTCAACAAACTCATATATACACATTCAGTCAGTTGGGAGTAACATATTTATCCAGCTAAACAATAATGAATAGGAATCTTCATTTTCTATGTACACTGTCAGGGGAATATTCTAAGTGTTTTCTATTAAACACAAATTTTATTTAATTAAATATTAATGAAAAGCTATGGATATTTACTTATTTCTTATGTTTTTGCTTTGCATAAAGCTCAGCTATGTATTTTGATATTCAGGGCTGCTCCCTCTCCATCCTGTAAATTAGGTTGATAACATTATTTGCATGCATTGAAAATTGTAATCTCTGTACATTTAAAGGGACACTCTAAACACCAAAACTATTTAATCTTATTGAGTGGTTTTCTCGCATAGACCATGTCCCTGTTGTCTGTCAACAATGCTATTTCTAAGAAACAGTAATGTTTACATTTATCAAAGAACAAACCTCTAGTGGCAGAGAGGCAATCAATAGAGGTGTTTACTCTTTAAATCCTTAAAAACGTGAAGGACTTTGCATCTCACTTCAGCATGATGACACTGAACACTCAGGGCCGATCCTGGTTGAATGCCCAGGGTGCACCGCTCCCTTGGTCAAGGCAGTTGTGGCAGAAGGGGGTGCTGAGAGCCCTCAGTGTTGCTCCAATGCTCCTAATTGAAATGGGCTCAGTGATGTATTGTATTACTGTGCAGCACGAAAGGCTGCATCTCACACCATGAAGAAGCCTGCCCCCTTGTCTCTTTATTGATCATTTGGGGCAGTCCGGCACAGAGGAGGTCATTTACGCGTAGCGTGTGGCTCCATAAGGGAACCACATGCAGACTAAACTAGCAGGGGAATCCCTCTCCCTCATGCTCTGGTGCTCAGTCTGAAACACACAGCACATCTGCGCTGGACATTGAGAATCCCCCTCCCCTGCCATGACAGGTATAACAGCAGAGAGGTGGGCCATCAATCTGTGTCTGAGCAGAGCCAGTGCTACCATTGTCTAGGGCATGGGCTCTGAGAGTGGGAGACACAGAGGGCTGGTGGGACAAATAGACACACAGAGGGGCTGGTGGGACAAAGAGACACACATAGGGGCTGGAGGATGAAGAGTCACACAGAGGGGTGGGGGGAACAAAGAGACACAAAGAGGGGCTCGGGAGACATTGTAGTGTCACTTTGCAATGTGACACAATCACACATATCTCTACAGAGTATAATATAATGAGGACATGGGCATCTCAGTGAGTCCCAGGCTATGGAGAAAGTGCCTGTGTTCACATCATGGGAAGAAAGATGAACCACTATATTAAGGTTTGTTTCCAGCGAGGTACAGTTGCGCTCAAAAGTTTGCATACTCTTGGAGAATTTGTAATATATGTACCATTTTTAAATAAAACATTAGTAAGCAGGCAAAACACATTTCTTTTATTTCTTTTATTTCTTATGGGATTCATATTCAACTGTAGGTTATATATTATTGTCACAATCATAAAATAAAACTTGGAAACAAAAGTTCAAAAGTATGCATACCCTTAGTTCTTAATACTGTGTATTGGCCCTTTTAGCATCAATGATAGCGTGCAGTCTTTTGTTATAGTTGTCTATGAGGCCCCTAATTCTTGCACGTGGCATAGCTGCCCATTTGTCTTGGCAAAATGCCTCCAGGTCATGCAAAGTGTTTGGTCGTCTTGCATGAACCACACGTTTCAGATTTCCCTAGAGTGACTTGATGATATTAAAGTCAGGAGACTGTGATGGCCACTCCAGAACCTTCTCCTTTTTTGCTCTAACCTGTAGTGGGTCAACTTGGCTTTGTGCTTAGGGTCTTTGTCATGCTGGAAAGTCCAAGACCGTCCCGTGCACAGGCTTCGTGAAGAAGAATGCAAATTGTCTGCCAGTATTTTCTGATAACATGCCACAGTCATCTTGCCATCAAGACTCCCCATGCCATTAGAGCTCACACACCCCCAAAATATCAGTGAGCCAACACCATGCTTCACAGTAGGGATGGTATTCTTTTTTACTATAGAAAACATGGTTGTGACGATAAAGTTCTATTTTAGTCTCATCACTCCAAATTACAATGTGCCAGAAGCTGTGAGGCGTGTAAAGGTGTTGTCGGGCATATTGGAACTGGACTTTTTTGTGGCATTGGCGAAGCTAAGGCTTCTTTCTGGCAATTTATTTTTGTTCTAGTATCGTCGTATTGCGCTCCTTGAAACAACCACACCGTCATTTTTGAGAGCAGCCTATATTTCTCCTGAGGTGGCCTGTGGGTTTTTCTTTGTATCCCGAACAATTCTTCTGGCAGTTGTGGCTGAAATCTCTCTTGGTCTAACTGATCTTGGCTTGGTATCAAGAGATCCCCAAATCTTCTACTTCTTAATAATCTACTTCTTTGTATCCCGAACAATTCTTCTGGCAGTTGTGGCTGAAATCTCTCTTGGTCTAACTGATCTTGGCTTGGTATCAAGAGATCCCCGAATTTTCTACTTCTTAATAAGTGATTGAAGAGTACTGACTGGCATTTTCAGGGCTTTTGATATCTTTTTATATTCTTTCCATCTTTATTAAGTTCCATTACCTTGTTACGCAGGTCTCTTGACAGGTATTTTCTGCTCCCCATGGCTCAGTATCTAGCCTGCTCAGTGCATCCACGTCAGAGCTAACAAACTCATTGACGATTTATTCACAGACATTAATTGCAATTTAAAAAGCCATGATTGTGGGAAATTAACATGTAAGTGTTATTTTAACCTGTGTGTGTGTGTCACCTTGTGTGTCTGTAATAAGACCAAACATTCAAAGGTATGTAAACTTTTGATCAGGGACACTTGGGTGATTTCTGTTATCATTATGATTTAAAAAGGAGCCAAACAACTATGTGATAATAAATGGCTTCATATGATCACTATCCTTCAATATATATATATTTTTTTGCATGATCAGTCATATTTTCAAAATCAATGCCAAAATGTCACAATTTCTGCCAGGGTATGCAAACTTTTGAGCACAACTGTAGTTTATTTAATTATATTAAGTATCAGCTCTATTTATAATATTCCATTTAGGGATCTACTTGCCAGCTCAATTACTGTAGAAACATCTATGTCTGGATTGGACATTTGCATAGGGGGGAATTTAGTAAGATGACCATGCCCACCTGGAGGCACTAAAAGAAAATCTGTACCCAGGCATCTGTGACCATAGGATCAGCCCCGTTAACACTGATAATTCTTATCATAGAGAAATTTTAAGCTAATGCTTTCCTGTGAGAAGCATTTGATTGGGTGAGAGTCATGATCACCCCCACATGCAGAATAGACCCTGCTCTAAAAAAAGTATTGGATTAGAAAGGAGATCATCAGATAATGATAATTTTAGAAGTGAGTTACATAGCTGCTGCAACAGTACTGGGCTGGATAATACTGTATAAAAAGTGAGTTTTATTTAAAAAAATAAATATGTTTCTAAAATGAGGGCCTTGTAGCTAAAAGTTAAAAGATACACACATTATTATTATTATTATTTTATTATATATATAGCGCCATCAGATTCCATAGCGCTGTACAAAGGGTGGACTAACAGACATTTAATTGTAACCAGACAACTCGACGTACAGGAACAGAGAGGTGGAGGGCCCTGCTCAATGAGCTTACATTCTAGAGGGAGTGGAGTATATTGACACAAAGGGTAAAAGTAGGGGTACGAAGTAAGGTGTTAGAAAAGTATTCGCTGAGGTAATTTTTGACAGTTGCAGGAGAGGATTCATGGAGGGTGGGGGATGAAAACCTGCTAACAGTTTAATTGATGTGCATTCTTGAAGAAGTGAGTTTTCAATGATTTTTTGAATGAGTGGAGACTGGGTGAAATTCTTGGGGGTAGGTCCACAGAAGAGGTGCAGCCCTGGAAAAGTCTTGGAGGCGAGCGTTAGAGGTGGGAGTACGGACAGAGGATAGACGTAACACATGAATATATTTGTAACACGCTACAAATATATTCATTTGTAACATTATTGTGTTCCTTCAAAAAGTTTCAGCATGAAAATGTGTAGTGCTCCAGTGCTGCAGTATGGCAGAAGGCATCCGATATCTACGTCATAGTGCCACAGCAAAAAAATGGCTTGAGCAGCACTGGAGCTATTGCTTGGCAGCTTCACTTGTGAGGAGTCATGCATTAGCCAGGTCATGATACAATCACTGTTACTCACATTAAACCCCTTAAGGACACATGTCATGATTCCCTTTTATTCCAAAAGTTTGGTCCTTAAGGGGTAAGAGACATTTAAAAGGCATATGTACACTGTCAACAAGAGCATTAGTGGTGGGGAGTGTTCATTCACAACCACAAAGGGGTTAATCTGGGCTTTTCTTACTGGTACTTTTAGTTAAGATTTGCTCTCTTGAGATGACATTTGAAGGAACCACACGTGGACCAATTTCAGCAAATTGTGTGACATGTGAAATAAAGGAGTGACACCAGATCGCATATTCTTATTTCTGAGTTTCATAGCAAAAGGGTGAATACCATTAAATTAGTGGTTTTCTTGTTTGTTTTTTTGCTTTTAAAAAAAATCCTAACAAAATCTTTTTAGGTCAAAGTGGTAACACTACAAAATGAAAAAACCTAGTTTTAGACACTTTTGCAAGGCATTTTTTTTTCCTCACAAATCCTAATTCATACTCCATGGACAATTACCAACCTGTGTAGAGGGTCACATTTCTCTTCCACTTGCCACTCATTTAAGTGTACAAGTTGCCTACAAATTGCCTACAAGTGTGCTAGAAATGACAGCTACTCTCTCCCTCTTAACAGTAAAAAATGTTTTAATGGGTCATACCATTGCTACAGTCAGTGAGAAAGAGGAGTCGATGAGCACTCCAATTTCACTGTTAGCATTACTGATTGTTGTAGCCCTTAACTAACTACATTTATTTTCATAATATATCATTAAGGGTACTTACAGTATGTGGGCATTATGCTCAAATTCAGATATTCTTTTTACATTTTGTTGCTATTTGCAGTGAATTGTATTGCCAATAATGCCTTCAGGATCCTGTAAGCAGGGCATTTGGCCATTTTATTTATCTATTTAGTCACATGTACACTTCAAAGGGGAATACTGTATACTGTCTAATTTGTTTCGTTCCTCCAATATTTCTGTAAAGGATGAACAAATACATGAAAACTAAACGTTGTACTTAATTTTTTTATTTATTTTTTGTCTAAAAGGAAGTCTATAAACAAAATTGTTGTTTTATTATATTTCTGTGCAATCTATGCATTCTATGTTTAAACTAATGTTATTTTTTTCAAACAAAATGCATTTTGTAGTGAAGAGGTTAATAAAACAGTGCTCTCTGCTAAAATTGTATAATGCAACCAGTACAACCGAGGGGGAGGTAGAATTGAGATAGATACTTTTGAGAACTTCTAAATCGAATGTGCTTTAACCACTGGCATAAGCATTTTATTAGTGTATGCACCCCAATATTTTAAGGAACATCTATTCATATTCATGAACCCAAAATAAAATCCCCTTTTTTAAACACAAGCTAAATACAAACTCAATAATAAGGCACATAATGATCTTTATGAACAACTACAATTGATGCAAAATGTGCATCCCTAAGCCTATGGCTACAGGCTTAAGTAATAAAACATGCAAATATAGGAACCAACAGTCTTTATTATATTGTATGTCTATTACTAAATTAAAAGTATTTTCATATGTGGTGGATATTATGTACATGTAATTACAAATATGTCATTTTCATGAAATTAAAGCATTGAAATATAATGTAAACCCAGCTGCTATTAATTCAATTCGTTATATAGACTGCTGTGAGTTAATAAATACTACTTTGTTGCAAAAAATACTAAGTTCAGCAAAGATTAAGATTTTTGCAAAAACTGACATTTTAGTCTAAATCAGACCTTTCCAACATAAGGCCCATGGTGCGCTTGTGGTCCATCAAAAGGATTTCATGCAGTCCGCACACTAAGGGGGCCCATCGGGTGGTATCGGCAGCAGTGGGAGGAAGTGACAGTCGGTAAATTTTTCCCAGAGAGACTGGAGCTGCACGGGAGGGAAGAAAACGCAGCAAAGGAGGGGAGCAGACTGCAAGAGCCAGCCCCTAATTTGAAACTGGATACCAGGGAAGCCACCTTCCTGCACCCAAAAGGTAGGAAACTGGAGGGTGGCCATAAAAGGGTATATTTTGACTGGCATGTGTATCTGCATGTCTGTCAGTGTGTGTGTGTATGTGTGTGCACTGCATGTTAGATGGTATCTGTATTCTGTAAATTCTGTAAATTTGTACCTTTACTTGGAAATCTGCAGCCCTAAGAAGTTTATCCTATTTTAATTTTGGCCCCTGCCTACTGATAAGTTGTGCAGGTCTGGTCTAAATTATGCAAGGTGATTCTTAACTCACCCAACTTACAGTTTAGCTAAGAAACCCCAATGCTCCCTCTTTCCCCCCGTCCTGATCTAAAAAGCAGCATTGTTCATTTTGGGCAGATATCACGCACTTCTTATTTTTTCTGCAGGAAATATTACCATATTTGCAAGTTCATATCATGCCACCACAATCCATTTTATGCTCCAAGCTATACATTTTAATGATTTTCAGTCTTTTTGATATATATAATCAAGCAAACTGTGTACCATTCTAGCAGTTTTTCTTAGAATTTTCTCTAATGTATTCATTTTTTTCCGTAAGATAGAGTCTCCAGTATTTAGAAACACCGTTCTTAGTGATGTCTTCTAAGGGACAATTGAAGACACAACCAACTAAATTTCAAATCATGCAAATGTATTTCTTCATCACACTGTTTTTATGTATACTGTGCTTTGAATAAACACAGTAAAAGGATACATTTTAAATATTATTTACCAAAGCCAATTAAATAACATGTTTTACTATTAGTACATTTAAAAATGATGGTACCTAATAAAAGACATAGTTCACTCAAAGCGTTATCATAATTTGTTTCCCATCAAAAGATGATAAAATACACATAAAACAGAGGAAGCACAGAAAATATAAGAAAATAAATAACTATTCAAACAGAAAAAAAGTTGATGTCTTGCTTTAATAGTAAAAAAAAATATTTCAGGGTAAAAGCAGCATTTAATATTGTGTTCATTTGTATTGTTGTAATTTGATAAATACAATTTCAGTAATTTATTGGTAATATATAAGACCAATGGAGGTTTATGAGTAATTCAAGCAGGTTTAAAATAAGATTTCCAACATTAACCTCTACACTAGCATGTTTGTTTTTCCTTGAAAAAAAAAAAGCACAAGATATTTGAAGCATAGCAGACGTAGATTCCACAGCAACATAAGGCAAAACAAACATTTTGCATAGATTTTTGTTTAAAAATACCTGAAAATTGTATATTTTTCATTTTTTCATTCACCCTTTACAGAAATGTATGGAATAGTGGTAGAAAATAGGGGAGCCTTAATCTTTCAATATTTAAAATAGCCTTAAATAATGGCATGGCAGCAGAAATACCATTTTGTCACATTCAGCAGCTATGACAAGATTAAAACAATTAAATTGAACAATTTTCCTGCTTATGGGTATTTGGAATGTGCTTGATGACATTTCTGTAAATTCTGCTTTTACAAATATACCATCAGAATGTAAAAATAATGTCTATATCTGAAGACAATGCCAACATACATATGGTACCCTCCAAGCCTCTAGAATCTCATCTGTTTGCTCTCAGTCAGTAAGTCAAGCTATTAAAAGAAAGGTGCTTTGTGCGTATAAAAAAAAAAAAGGTGCTTAGAATAACAGTGTTTTGTGATGCTTCTACACTCTAGTGGGGTTCTCTCTTTCCCACATATAAATGTACATACACAAACAAGATTATTGGAAAGATAGACCACTGCTAATCTATAGAGTGGAGCACATCAAGTGGTGTATATATATTGAAACACCTACCCCTAATTGGGGAACAGCAGATATAGTTGGAGTCCTAAAAAGAAAGAAAGATCTCTATTGTGCAGATCAATATTATAGTTAAGACCCTATATGATGTGATGATGGTTTAAATCACATGGTTCTGAGCCAGATTTGACAGGCTCATGTCGTATTTGCAGTAGTGTACTCAGGTGACAACAATCCCCCCTTGTGATACTTTGATGTATACTCTCAGGGTGAAAAAAATAGGAGATAATCCTCCTATTGTTATACAGGAAAACGTCCAGGTAATTTCATATATACCATAAATGACTGCTCACCTTAGATAGTGAACAAATATAAGATGGGAATAAACCCACCTATAAGAGGGCGCTAAACTATACAGGCAAAAAAACAAATCCAATAAAAAATGAACAATTTTATTCTGCACATCATGCAGTTGAAAAACAATTATAGATGTATAAAAGATCGCTATACAGCAGTACAATTATGAGACTCTAAAACAACTTATGTCTAGACATTGCTATGCTAACAAGCAGAATAGATGAAATACGTGGATCTAGGTCGCGATCCTAGGTCTAAATAACTACTTGCAGCTGTTCAGCAACATGTATAGACAAAGAAAAAGAAAGGTCTTAAATACGGTCTCTGGACTGCTGGTTCGCTGATCTGATGGTATCGGCTCAACGCGTTTCGTCCCGCGTTTTTCGGGACTTCCTCAGGAGCTGTGGATGCTGTGATGTTCTTGCTGCCGTTCTTCCTTCTTATATACGTTCCATTTTCAGATTTTCGGCCCTGATGCTGCATTCGCGCATGCACACACCAAAAACGATCTCCTTCAAGCTACGGATCCTCTCGTGGATCAATAGTTCTCGGGAGATCTTTGGCGCGCATGCGTAGCAGAGAGAGGCTACGTGATGCTTTACTGGCATTCGGGTTTAGTCACAATGTAGCACTGTAGCAGCTACAAGTGACTAAAAACCTCATTACATTATGCCCATTATTATAGAAAACGGCCTTAGCACTCACCACAAAATGACAAATGTGTAAAAAAGATATAAAGAGGATATAAAAAAATATATATGTACAAAAAAGATAGTGCATCTATTTCCAATATTGGATACATGTTAAAACAAAAAGACTAAGAGAGAACAGAACAATAAAAAAGGGTTAAAAGAACCCTGAAAAACTTTAAAAATATATATACGTATGTTAAACGTGGACCAAAGGATGTGGTATGCATAGTTATTTGTGGTGATCTTTACAATCTAAAAACGATACTTTAATACACCTCTAACTTGTAATAATTAACCATTTCCTTGAATATAACAATACTAATATATCGATATAGGATACTCTATATAAATTACTCTATCTTTGTCCAAAAATGGACACCATATTTTTATTATAAGAACAAAGTTATAATATTACCATAGAAAAAACAGACATATGCAGATATAAATCTAGAGCACACTTATTTACGTTCTTAGGTTAATCAAATTCCGATATTCAACATTAAACATACATTTTACAGTTTCCATTAAAAAAGTATATATATACACAAATATACATATAGTTGAAAAATAATTAAATAATTGAATAGTTAAATGAATGAAAAAATAAATAAAAAGGTATAAAAAAATATATATAAAAAAATAGAAATGTAGAGATCTTTTTCACTTTACATGAAAGCCAAAATATCGAGATCGGTGTTTAAACCTCGAGGGGTAGATGTTTTCATTTTATAGATCCATTCTGTTTCTCTTCTTACTAGAGTTTTAGTGGTATCGCCACCTCGCCAGTGTGGAACAACTAAATCGATACCTATACAGACAAAATTGGTAAATGTAAAAGTAGGACAACTGTTACAATGTCGAGGTACACTATGTTTTTCACTTTTCTTTTTTATACCATATACATGTTCAATTAGTCTTTCATGTAGTTTTCGAATAGTGCGACCTACGTACTGAATCCCACATGTGCATTCTAAAAGATATACCACGTTCTTACTGCTACATGTTATAAAATGTTTTATCGTAAATTCTTCACCCGTAGCTGTGCTTCTAAAATTAGTGGTGATTCTTTTTTGAAACTTACAAGTACTACAGTTTCCACATTTGTGAAAACCATTAGGTCTCTTTCCCAAAAATGTTTCCGATTGCTTATTTGAGCCTAATTTAGGAAGAATACTAGGAGCTAGAATTGTTTTCAAGCTATCAGTTTTTCTATATACAATTTTTGTCTTTTTAGGTAGTACTTTATACAAATGACTGTCTTGTAGTAAAATTGGCCAATGTTTTTTAAAAATTTTGTCTATTTTGATCGCTTTGTTGTTATATTTCGTAATAAACGCCATATTGAATGGATTCATCTCTAGCCTAGTAGATCTCTGTTTGACCTGCAGAAAATCTTCTCTTTTTTTACTCAAAACTTCTTTTTGACTTTTTACAAGTAGATCTTTCGGATAATTCCTATCTAGAAACCTTTTATTCAGAATTTTGATTTGGTTGTCAAAGTCTATTTTATTTGTACAGTTTTTATACAGCCTAGTTTGTTGGCTCTTGGGAATATTTTTCAACCATATCGGGTTGTGGCAACTCGAAAATTCTATAAGACTATTACAATCTGTATTTTTAAAAAAAGTTTTACTACAAATTACATTATTCTCTATAAAAAAGGTCAAATCTAAGAAATTAATTTCCTTTTCTCCGAATTCTTGAGTAAACTTAAGGCCAAAGTCATTAGAATTAACATAAATCATAAAACTATTAAGTAACTGTAGATCCCCCTTCCAAATAATAAAGACGTCATCTATGTACCTTCTCCATAGCACCAGGTTTGCCCCAAACGGGTTGTTATTCCAAATACATTGATCTTCCCAATTTGCTACAAAAATATTGGCATAGCTTGGGGCAAACCTGGTGCCCATGGCGGTACCACAGATCTGAAGATAATGGGTTCCTTCAAACCAAAATGAGTTTTTATGTAAGATAAAATCAATACATTGCAAGATGAAAACACTCTGTTTTTTAGACATCTCTCTATCTTTGTCTAATGCTTCTTTTACAGCGGCTATCCCTTTTGTATGATCGATAACTGTATACAATGAGGTAACGTCTATTGTGACCCATATGTAATCTTCTTTCCATTCCATTCCCTCTACTTCTCTGATCATTTGAGTTGAGTCTTTTATGTAAGAGGTTGCTAATATTACGTATTTCTGTAGATAAATATCCACATATTCTGAGATATTGCTGGTAAGAGAGTCTATCCCACTAATGATTGGTCTCCCGGGTGGGTCTTCTAAACTTTTATGGATTTTAGGTAGCTGGTAAAAAATAGCCAATTTTGGGAACTCGATATAGAGATATTCGAACTCCATTTTTGTGATTATTTTTTGTTCTAGAGCTTCTACTAGTATGATGTGTAATTCTGACTTAAACTTATTACAAGGATTTTCTTTCAATATTTTATATGTCTTTAAGTCGCTTAGAATTCTATTTGATTCCATTAAATATTTAGCTCTATCCATAATTACGACCCCCCCCCTTTGTCAGCTTGTTTAATAACAACTTCAAATTTATCCTTAAGATCTTTGATTGCCTTTTTCTCATTAAAAGATAGATTTTCTCTTCCTTTCTCTTTTTTAAGTTTTTCGAAATCATTTAGCACCATACTGCAGAAGACTGGAATAAACTCTCCTTTGGATATCCATAAATAATTCAAAGTTATTAGGATTTTTTTGGGGAGCAAATTTTAAACCTTTCCCTAATAGTTTGATTTCCTCATTCGTCAGACTATGTTTAGAGAGATTGAAAATTCCCACTTCTTTCTCATCTAGAACTTTTGTTGTTGACAGAGAGCTCCGCCCTCCTCGTATTCCTCGTATTTGCTCCCCCAAAAAATCCTAATAACTTTGAATTATTTATGGATATCCAAAGATTTTTTAGAAAATTGACTGTTAAACGCTTTTTTGAGAAGAAAAGTGAGAGTAATACCAACCCTTCTGTATTAGAAAGTACAACTATTGAGAATAACGAGAATGGACCTATGGTAATAAATTCCAATTTAAAAACTAAATCTAAATTCTTCCCAACTTGGGATAAAGGAGAGTTTATTCCAGTCTTCTGCAGTATGGTGCTAAATGATTTCGAAAAACTTAAAAAAGAGAAAGGAAGAGAAAATCTATCTTTTAATGAGAAAAAGGCAATCAAAGATCTTAAGGATAAATTTGAAGTTGTTATTAAACAAGCTGACAAAGGGGGGGGGATCGTAATTATGGATAGAGCTAAATATTTAAAGGAATCAAATAGAATTCTAAGCGACTTAAAGACATATAAAATATTGAAAGAAAATCCTTGTAATAAGTTTAAGTCAGAATTACACATCATACTAGTAGAAGCTCTAGAACAAAAAATAATCACAAAAATGGAGTTCGAATATCTCTATATCGAGTTCCCAAAATTGGCTATTTTTTACCAGCTACCTAAAATCCATAAAAGTTTAGAAGACCCACCCGGGAGACCAATCATTAGTGGGATAGACTCTCTTACCAGCAATATCTCAGAATATGTGGATATTTATCTACAGAAATACGTAATATTAGCAACCTCTTACATAAAAGACTCAACTCAAATGATCAGAGAAGTAGAGGGAATGGAATGGAAAGAAGATTATATATGGGTCACAATAGACGTTACCTCATTGTATACAGTTATCGATCATACAAAAGGGATAGCCGCTGTAAAAGAAGCATTAGACAAAGATAGAGAGATGTCTAAAAAACAGAGTGTTTTCATCTTGCAATGTATTGATTTTATCTTACATAAAAACTCATTTTGGTTTGAAGGAACCCATTATCTTCAGATCTGTGGTACCGCCATGGGCACCAGGTTTGCCCCAAGCTATGCCAATATTTTTGTAGCAAATTGGGAAGATCAATGTATTTGGAATAACAACCCGTTTGGGGCAAACCTGGTGCTATGGAGAAGGTACATAGATGACGTCTTTATTATTTGGAAGGGGGATCTACAGTTACTTAATAGTTTTATGATTTATGTTAATTCTAATGACTTTGGCCTTAAGTTTACTCAAGAATTCGGAGAAAAGGAAATTAATATCTTAGATTTGACCTTTTTTATAGAGAATAATGTAATTTGTAGTAAAACTTTTTTTTAAAATACAGATTGTAATAGTCTTATAGAATTTTCGAGTTGCCACAACCCGATATGGTTGAAAAATATTCCCAAGAGCCAACAAACTAGGCTGTATAAAAACTGTACAAATAAAATAGACTTTGACAACCAAATCAAAATTCTGAATAAAAGGTTTCTAGATAGGAATTATCCGAAAGATCTACTTGTAAAAAGTCAAAAAGAAGTTTTGAGTAAAAAAAGAGAAAAATTTCTGCAGGTCAAACAGAGATCTACTAGGCTAGAGATGAATCCATTCAATATGGCGTTTATTACGAAATATAACAACAAAGCGATCAAAATAGACAAAATTTTTAAAAAACATTGGCCAATTTTACTACAAGACAGTCATTTGTATAAAGTACTACCTAAAAAGCCAAAAAATGTATATAGAAAAACTGATAGCTTGAAAACAATTCTAGCTCCTAGTATTCTTCCTAAATTAGGCTCAAATAAGCAATCGGAAACATTTTTGGGAAAGAGACCTAATGGTTTTCACAAATGTGGAAACTGTAGTACTTGTAAGTTTCAAAAAAGAATCACCACTAATTTTAGAAGCACAGCTACGGGTGAAGAATTTACGATAAAACATTTTATAACATGTAGCAGTAAGTACGTGGTATATCTTTTAGAATGCACATGTGGGATTCAGTACGTAGGTCGCACTATTCGAAAACTACATGAAAGACTAATTGAACATGTATATGGTATAAAAAAGAAAAGTGAAAAACATAGTGTACCTCGACATTGTAACAGTTGTCCTACTTTTACATTTACCAATTTTGTCTGTATAGGTATCGATTTAGTTGTTCCACACTGGCGAGGTGGCGATACCACTAAAACTCTAGTAAGAAGAGAAACAGAATGGATCTATAAAATGAAAACATCTACCCCTCGAGGTTTAAACACCGATCTCGATATTTTGGCTTTCATGTAAAGTGAAAAAGATCTCTACATTTCTATTTTTTTATATATATATTTTTATACCTTTTTATTTATTTTTTCATTCATTTAACTATTCAATTATTTAATTATTTTTCAACTATATGTATATTTGTGTATATATATACTTTTTTAATGGAAACTGTAAAATGTATGTTTAATATTGAATATCGGAATTTGATTAACCTAAGAACGTAAATAAGTGTGCTCTAGATTTATATCTGCATATGTCTGTTTTTTCTATGGTAATATTATAACTTTGTTCTTATAATAAAAATATGGTGTCCATTTTTGGACAAAGATAGAGTATTTTATATAGAGTATCCTATATCGATATATTAGTATTGTTATATTCAAGGAAATGGTTAATTATTACAAGTTAGAGGTGTATTAAAGTATCGTTTTTAGATTGTAAAGATCACCACAAATAACTATGCATACCACATCCTTTGGTCCACGTTTAACATACGTATATATATTTTTAAAGTTTTTCAGGGTTCTTTTAACCCTTTTTTATTGTTCTGTTCTCTCTTAGTCTTTTTGTTTTAACATGTATCCAATATTGGAAATAGATGCACTATCTTTTTTGTACATATATATTTTTTTATATCCTCTTTATATCTTTTTTACACATTTGTCATTTTGTGGTGAGTGCTAAGGCCGTCTTCTATAATAATGGGCATAATGTAATGAGGTTTTTAGTCACTTGTAGCTGCTACAGTGCTACATTGTGACTAAACCCGAATGCCAGTAAAGCATCACGTAGCCTCTCTCTGCTACGCATGCGCGCCAAAGATCTCCCGAGAACTATTGATCCACGAGAGGATCCGTAGCTTGAAGGAGATCGTTTTTGGTGTGCGCATGCGCGAATGCAGCGTCAGGGCGCGAAAATCTGAAAATGGAACGTATATAAGAAGGAAGAACGGCAGCAAGAACATCACAGCATCCACAGCTCCTGAGGAAGTCCCGAAAAACGCGGGACGAAACGCGTTGAGCCGATACCATCAGATCAGCGAACCAGCAGTCCAGAGACCGTATTTAAGACCTTTCTTTTTCTTTGTCTATACATGTTGCTGAACAGCTGCAAGTAGTTATTTAGACCTAGGATCGCGACCTAGATCCATGTATTTCATCTATTCTGCTTGTTAGCATAGCAATGTCTAGACATAAGTTGTTTTAGAGTCTCATAATTGTACTGCTGTATAGCGATCTTTTATACATCTATAATTGTTTTTCAACTGCATGATGTGCAGAATAAAATTGTTCATTTTTTATTGGATTTGTTTTTTTGCCTGTATAGTTTAGCGCCCTCTTATAGGTGGGTTTATTCCCATCTTATATTTGTTCAGTGGATTTTATAGGTTTTTTCAGAGTGTACCTATAGAGTGGCAGCTTTTCTACTATAGACTAGCTCTATAGTATCTATTATCTGGATCCATTACATTTATTTCACCTTAGCTAGAGCCCAAGGAACCTGGCTCTAGGTGTGTTCACTTGTGTACCTATAAAGGTGGCACAGCCCTTCCTTGGAAGCAGATAGTTGGAGGCTTGAGGGACCTTTATATACATTTATTTGGATATTGACATGGTTAAAAATATCAAATAAGAAAATACAGCGAAAGTGCTTTGAAGTCCTATGGCAATCCTCCTCCCGAGGCGCATTTCGCCCGTCCACCAAGCTTTTTCAATCAGTAACGTGCTTCATCCTCATTGGTCAATAGTCCATTGACATATCCAATCAATTTGGGGGCGCGTGAATGTTCAATTTTGTTTCCTATGGTTGTCTAATTGCGAATAAGAAGTGGCTGAACATGTCCATTCACTTCACTTCCTGGTTGCATTACGCCATATTAATTAGGGGCAAATTCCCTCTTTCTGCATTAACAACAAGTACATGTCATGCCAAGGTTCTTTTCTACTTATAAGAACGAAATTGAGTATTATGGGCTTCTTATATGATAAATAAAAATATATGAAAAAACAAAACGTTTTAAAATACTTTAATAATACATAAAAATATATATAATAAATAATGTATCTAAAAGTATATGGGTATGATATGCAGTAATAATAAATATAATTCCTTCCTATATTGAATACATATAAACTGTACAAAGAAAATGACATATATAGGCTATAAAAAGTGGCAGATTTTGAAATTGCTATTGAGGCCAAATTGTAATAATGAATTGAGATTGAATATCTATCTCATTTCCAATTGGTCCATCTTTTTAATTAGATCTTCTCCCCTCCAACTTGTTTCCACTTTCTGGATTCCAATAAATTTTAAATGATTTGGATTACATTCATGTTTCAATTTAAAGTGTAATGAAAGACTATGTTTTTCAAATACTTTTAAATATTTTGTATATGTTCTTGTATTCTAGTATTTAATGTTCATGTGGTTCATGTGGTTCTTCCTACATATGCGAGGCCACAATTACAAATTATCAAGTAAATCACTCTCTTGGAATTATTTTATAACTATATTCTTGGTTTTGATGGTGGTTAAAAACTCTTTATGTGTCTTTTTGTTGATTCTGAATTTTTCCAGGCTCCACAGTATCCACATCCATAAAATTCCCCTTGTTCATTAAAGTGGTTTGTGGATGTTTTATGTGATTTTAAGTGGTTGCTAGGTAATTGCATTTCAAGTTCGATACCCCTCTATATGTAAAGATTGGGGCATCAAACTGGAAAGTTTTTTTGTAGCAAAACTTCCATAAATTTTTGGGATTTGAATATTTATATTGAGGATAGTGAAATACATACTAAAACCTTTTTTAAACAAGTTGACGTGAACAGCTACATTGAAAAAAGTACCTGTCATTTTTCACCGTGGTTGCTCAATGCCCCCAAAGCTCAACTGCTAAGGATAAAAAGAAATTGTTCAAATAATGAGGTCTTTAAAACAGTCACTTAAGATTCAGAATGATTTTAAACAGAAAGGTTACAAGGATACACTCTTAAATAAAGCATTAGAGGAGGTTGAGTCTAAAAATAGAATAGACCTACTAAAATATAAATCGAAGCAAGATGTTGGGAATACCAATAGGATTTCATTTATATGGGATTTTAATTGAAAGAGTCACCAACTGAGGAAGATTTTAAAAAAATATTGTCCGCTACTAAAGGAGGAAGCCACGTTAAATCAAATACTCCCGGAACAACCAATATTTACATATAAAGAGGTATCGAATTTGAAATCCAATTTAACTAGCAACCACTTAAAACCACATAAACATCCACAAACCCCTTTAACTAACTTTTATGAATGTGGCTATTGTGGAGCCTGGAAAAATTCAGGATCAACAAAAAGACACATAAAGAGTTTCAACCACCCTCAAAACCAAGAAGATAGTTATAAAATAAACCAACTTATAACTTGTAATTCCAACATAGTGATTTATTTGATAATTTGTAATTGTGGCCTAGAATATGTAGGAAGAACCACAAATACATTAAATACTAGAATACAAGAACATATACGAAATAGTAAAAAAGGATTTGTAAAACATAGTCTTTCATTACACTTTATTTTTATTTTTTGCTGTGCATGAAATAACTTTCGCATGTCATCAATGCCATACCAGTATTCTCCAACAATTTGAAAACACATATTCATTGACTGTTGTACAGCATTCAGATTAAACACACAATTTTTTAGGTTAACAATACAAGCTGAGTACAAGCTGGGCAACTACGTCTATCATAATGGATTTCTTTGTCGATTAGTAACAATAGCTGAAGATTAATATTTATGTTGCATCTCGGTGTCATCTAGATATTTAAAGTGTATGAGTCAACTCGATCTAACGGAACGTCTAACAGATTCTAAAAACCACTGGTAGTCAGTATTGGTGCAGAGAGTATTGGTAAAGTGAAATGAAGGGAGCTGCTGCGATGCGGTAACTCAGCTGCAGCGGAAAGTTGGAGTCTGCCTGTTTGCCTTCATGCTGTGCCTCCCTTGAGCTAGTGTATGGGGGAGAGCCCAGTGTCAAGTAGTGTACCTAGATTAGCGTTGCTAAAAATATAGGAGTGTGCCGAGTATTGAGAGGTGACTGGGCAGTAAGTTGTAATATTAGGGAGGTTATCCCAGGCTAGAGAAGGGGAGCTGTAACCCTCCGGGTCGTACATTAAACAAGGTGTCAGTTCATGCATTTTAGACAGTTCGACTCATTACACTTTTAATTTAAACATGAATGTAATCCAAATTGTTATGGGCAAATGCAAATATTACAAGTTTTAGAATGAAATGTTGTGTTACTTTTTCATATATGAACTACGGTGACCCTAAAATGGAGACACCTAAGGTATAAATAGGTGTACTTTTAAAATGTTAAGACACAGAGGAGAGACTTGAAGACAGACGCTGCTACATCTTAAAATGACAGAGAGGCTGACATGATGACACGTTCAGAAGGGTATGTTAACCTACTAATGATATTTGCAAGCATTTAGTTTAATCTTATAAACTCTGCTATAATGGATTTTATATGACTATATTTATATTTTTATATAATAAATATCTAAAAGACAAAACTATTGCTTCCAAGACAATCCTTATTTTATATTGTATTCTCAATTATTTATATATTTTAAATAGAGGATCTCTTACACTAACTATATAAAATTATGGCTAAGATATCTATATACTTAGCCCTACTAAGTTCTATGCTTTAAGACATTATAGTGGTAAATAAGGGAACCAGCCGTGGTTACAAAATCATTAAAAATGTATTGGAATCCAGAAAGTGGAAACAAGTTGGAGGAGAGAAGATCTAATTAAAAAGGGCCAATTAGAAATGAGATCTCAATTCATTTTTACCATTTGGGCTCAATAGCGATTTCTAAATCTGCCACCTTTTTATAGCCTATATCTGTAATTTACTTTGTACAGTTTATATGTATTCAATATAGGAAGGAATGATATGTATTATTACGGCATATCTTACCCATATACTTTTATATACATTCTTTATTATATATATATTTTATGTATTTTGAAAGTATTTTAAAACATATTTGTATTTTCATATATTTTTATATATAATTATTACAACATTAAAATAACCCTATACAGGGGTCATATATTCTTCCTGGTATTCAAGATATATTGTAACCAATTATTATTTTATTTTTATGTTATTTCAATATATTTTTCATTTTTTTTCTCCTGTGTTCCGCCTTATGAAATTGGCAAATATTGTGCGGAGATTTTAACTTTGTGTAACATTCGTCCTCACAATGAAGCCCATACTACTCAATTTCGACCTTATAAGAAGAACCTCGGCATGACATGTACGTTTTGTTAATGCCGAAAGAGGAAATTTGCCCTTAATCAATATGGCGTAATGCAATCAGGAAGTGACATGAATAGACAATGAGGAAGAAGGAGGAAGGTTTTTAAACCAGGAAGAGGAAGCAGCACGTTACCGATTGAAAAAGCCTGGTGAACGGGTGTAACGCATCTTGGGAGGGGGAGTGTGATAGGACTTCAAAGCACTTTCACTGTATTTTATTAATTTTTATTTTTGACCTTGTCAATATCCAAATAAATTTAAAGGTCCCTCAAGCCTCTGTTGTAGAATTATTAGGCCTCTATAAATCTGTAAGGCCCCTTTAAATCCTCTTGCTATACCTCTAAGAGGCCCCCATAGTTTTACAAGAAAGCTTTGTCTATAGAACATAGAATTTGCATGCCAGCAAGAAATAGCTTTGATAAAATGTGTATTTACTAAAAGCCTTGAAACCTAACCTTGAGAAACTAACAAGTGCCAGCTACGCTCTAAATGGATAGCTGCCAAAAGGCCCCTCCCGTCGAGTGAGCTCCTCATGTTAGCAAAATGGCGCTAAAACCTGGAGGAGTTAAAAATGACGAGGATAGTGACTTAAGATGGTACACCCCATAGGGAGGGCATTTTACTAACATCTTAGCACCTAAGCCAATTAACAATGTCTATTTGTCTATATCTTGATTTTCTTCAATGATGTAATAATGCCTTTAAAAGGGTCTGCGCACCCATTTTCTGTCAGAAGCCATTAAACTTCTCCGAAGTTCTTTCATTACCCTGAACTTTGTGTCTCAGTGTGAATTTACTTCTGCGTGCACGCAACTTTATTATCTTTAATTTGGACAGGAACAGATAGTCATTCAAACTAATTGGTTTGCAGTAAATTATCTACAACACCTCCAACTATCTGCTTCCAAGGAAGGGCTATTTTTTCACCTTTTTGTCTCTCTGAGAGTATCATCAAAGTATCATCAAAGTATCAGAAAGGGGGATTGTGTCACTTGAGTACACTACTGCAAATATGACCTGAGCCTGTTAAATCTGGCTCAGAACCATGTGAGTTAAACCATCATCACATCATATAGGGTCTTAACTATACTATTGATCTGCACAAAAGATATATTTTTTTTCTTTTTAGGACACAAACTATATCTGGTGTATCTATAGCTATATTTTCCCTAATTAGGGGCAGGTGTTTCAATATATATGCACCACTTGATGTGCTCCACACTATAGATTAGCGGTGGTTTATCCTTCCAAGAATCTTGTTTGTGTAAGTAAGTTAAGCTTTGCACTGCTAGTTTTTAGTTTAGGAAAACTAACTCCTGGCTCTACAGTGAAGACAGTAGAACCAGGGAGCGAAAGCATTGTGGACCCAAGGTTAGGAGGCAAAGTATTCAAATAGGACAGGAGGAGGCACCAGAGTTATTTTGGCACCATAACAACTAGAGCAAGCCATAGTGGTTACAGAACTTGGAGTGTTCTTTTAAATAGATACCAACCATCTCTACTGTAGAGAGCTTTGCCATCTGTAAAGAATCCACATAATTCACTCATTCAGAGTTATCCACCAAGTGAGCATAGTCCGGATTTCAAAGAGAATTAAAACTGCAGGATCCGTTTATATTTTATTTAAAGATTTCTCTCATTTTCAAGTATGTCTTGGGTCCACAAAACATTGCATTGATACATTAGGGTACAATAAAATACAAAAACAACATTAATACACAATACATACAAAATTTAACATAGAACAGGTAGGAAATATATAATCAACCATAACACGTACATTCTGTTTTGAGGTATGTAGAGAGTCATTTTAAAGGACTTTAGGCTTGGGGAAGATTTTAAAGTGTGCGGGAGGTCATTCCATAATTACGGTGCTCTGTAGGAAAAGGAGGATCGGGCCGCTTTCATTTTGTATTGAGGTAGACTAAATAAAGTGCTGGTACTGGATCAGAGGTTATAGGAGGTGGGAACAGCCGAGGAGAGCATTCTGCACAGGTAGGGTGGGAGTTTCCCAGAAATGCTCTTAAACACAAGGCTGGAAAGATGAAGGGTGCTTCTGGATTCCAGCGACAGCCAGTTTAGTTCTTTTAGCATGTCACAATGGTGGGTCCTGTAATTACACTGTAGCTCAAATTGGCAGAACGAGTTATACAATGTATTGAGTTTATTAATGAGGGATTGCAGTGCAGGTGCATATACTACATCCCCAATCCCCAATCAATGATTTGCATCAGCATTTGCTGTACAATCTTTTCCTTTAAGGCTCAGGCAGGATTTGTGTACAGGGCACCTAGTTTTGGATAAAGTTTAGATGCAAGCTTTTCTATGTGGAGGCCAAAAGATAGATTGAGGTCTAACAACATACCCAAGTATTTGAAAGAGTGGACTGCGGTCAGTGTGCTATTTGAATTTGTTTTGATGGATAGGTGGGAATTGTGTAATTTTTGTAATTTAGGTACTGTTCCAAAGATCATTCGATATATATTTATTTACAAGTAGCTAATTTACATATATATGTCAGTTTATCAGGTTTCTTGGGAGATTGTGGATACCGTGTTTTTACTTGTTTTAACTTTGATATTATAAGGTATAGATTTAAGTGTAGGAGCAATATATTGACATGTATTGTGTATACCATTTATGTTATTCATTTTACCAACAGATGCAAGCCCTTTCCAGTTGACCATGTTGTTGGCATCTGATCCAGAGTTCATTCTATCACAAATGTGCACTCGTTAGCTCACTCACAACTTCAGTTTTGTTTGAACAACTATTTGGTCTAATGCAGCGGTGCTCTTAGATTACAGGGGATTCTCTTCGTTGATCATATAAGCTCTTATTGTCCTGAAGAAAATTTACTCTATTAAGGGAATTTTTATCTTGTGTCTGACTAAAACTTTAATTTACATTTTCAAACAGGTATTTAATTGCATTTCATATTGTAATATCATGATATGTAATTGTATCATCTTTATATATACAAGTGAGTTTATAATTTACCTCAGAAAATTCTATCAATTATTATTATTTTAGGCAATTTGCATAAATGATTAGAGATATGTTAAAATATATATTTTATAAACCAGTTATGGTTGATAAAGGTCATTCAAATCATATCTTTGCAACTGAACAGACACACAATATTGACAATTCTAAAATAGTGGATCATTTGCCAGAGGAACAGATTCAAGTAATCGTGTAAGGAACTATCAAACAGTTCAAACAGCTATTTATTCTGCAAGTCCAGTATGGCTAAATTGAGTGAAATGGACCAAGGGAACCATACTCCTAATTCATTCTGGTCCTGTGAAAACTGTAATGCTGGTAAATCATATTACAGACATAACAAGCTACTGAAAAACCTAGGAATATTAATAACAATATTGATTTTTTGGGATGGGGTTAGCCTTAATTTGGCACAATTTATTAGATAATACAGTGGGCAGAGTTGCTCACAGTTGCCATTTACCCTTTATTGAAAATTAAAAAAAAAACTAAAAAAAATCAAGGTATTTACAATAACATAGATAGGTTTTACTGTGTGAGAGTTATCTAGATGTCTGCTTCAAAGCTTATCCTGCAGTAAATGCATCACATTACATCTGGGTAAATTAAGCAGACTAAAATATTTCTGTCAACTATTAAGCAATGATATAAAAAGATATGAACATTCTGAAAAGATTCTCGCTTTGCATACAAACGTATGAATTTGTTCAGTCATAAAAATAATAATACTATAAACTAATCTAAATACAGATTCTTAAGATATTAAAGGGACACTATAGTCACCAAACCACTTTAGCTTAATGAAGCAGTTTTAGTGTATAGATTATGCCTCTGCAGTCTCACTGCTCATTTCTAAGCTATTTAGGAGTTCAGTCACTTTTGTTTCTGTTTATGCAGCCATGGCCACACCTCCCCTTGCTGTGACTCACACAGCCTGCATAAAAAAAAAGAGTTTCTAAACGTCCTACATATTTCTCGACTCAATCATATTAGGACTGTTAATATTAGTTAGAAATGTCAGCTAGAGTTCCTAAAAAAAAAAACATTTTAACTCCTTTAATATTGCTGGATGCAGGCAATCTGGGTCATATAGTCCCTTACCTGCTCATACTTTAGAAACTCCTAAATCTATCTTACATTTAATAAACAGATTTGCATGATTCTTTCTAACTTAATTTCTTTCTGCTTTTGTCATATTCTCTACCTTCATGTTCATCCATACAAAACAGAAGAAATAAATTAACCTTGTATTGTACATATATCTCACAATGCCGTACCATGCTTTTTTGAATTTGTTTACGAAATTCCTGCCATCGATTTGTTTCTCCTTTTTACTTTATATTCTTTACATAACAGTAATGGTATTTCCATTCTCTTTACTGTTACTGTCACCACTATGTATGCACAAACTATTTTATTTATCTCAATGGAGCTTGTGACTGGCTCACATTGAAATATTTGAATGAGAGCCCATCAGATTTTCTCTGAAGCTTTTTATAAACCTTTGCTCCTTCATTATATGTGAAACTCCTTACTTAAAAGCAACTGATAAGGTACCAATAAAATGTCTGATAAGCACCAGAGCAGGACATTTTGTAAGTACCTGTTAATGCACTGAGGTAAAGGTTACAATTGTACTGGTTTATATATAGCTTGACAGATTGGTAATGAATGCAAAAATTACATAAATATAATGGATGAATACTAGTTATGATGTATATACACTTTGTGCTATATTGTTGTATGTGCTTGTTTTCCCTTCATCATATTTTAACATTATTATTTTATTGGTATAATTACTAATCCATATGCTGTAATTAAGGCCACAGTCAGAATTTCTGGGGATCCTGTGAAACCCCCCACGTATTGCCAGACAAAGATATTCACAAATACAATACAAGTATAGCTTTTCAGACACACTTCACATACAAATATACACTCACAGATAGGCCCAAACAAATTCACATGCCACATATACAGACACACATACTCGGATACACACTGTTACACTTATAAACTCAGTCACTAACATTCAAATACAGAATGCTATTCACACTGCAACTCACATACATACATAATCCCATGCATACACACAGTGATACACACTGACATACACATGCACTGCCACAAACACTTAGATATACTCAGCCAAATGCATACATACCCACACTTATAAAACATATTTAAATGCATTTTTATTTCAAACCAAATCCTTTTTCTCACTTATTATGCAGCAGGAAGATGGCTTCACTGGAGTCCTGTGGGGACCAGGCAGTGCTGGAGTCTGCGGACTACATTATGTCCCATGTAGCTTACTCCACACACTTGAAGGAAATGATAAAATATTACCTCCTCCAGGTTTTGGATTTTGGATTTGTGCTGCCCTAGGCATAACAAAACTCAGGCATCCCCCTCCCCAATCTAAATGTGCCCCACCCATTCCTGTCAAGGCTGCACCTCTTGCTTTAAGACTAATACACACTTTGACTGACAGACATACACTGACACAGCCACTCACTGACATACACACACTCTAAGATACACTGACAGACAGACACACATTCACTAACAGACTTAAAAATGTCCACCCAGCCTCTGACATACACACACTCTAAGATACACAAACAGTGACATACATAAACTGACAGACACACATTGACATACACACACATTCACTGGACAGACACACACTGACACACACATTAAATGACAGACACAAACTGACAGACACACACACTAACTGACACACACTCACAGACACCCACATTTACTAAAATACACACACTCACTGACATACACAAATTCACTGACAGACACACACTGACATACACACACATTCACTGGACAGACACACACTGACACACACATTAAATGACAGACACAAACTGACAGACACACACACTAACTGACACACACTCACAGACACCCACATTTACTAAAATACACACACTCACTGACATACACAAATTCACTGACAGACACACACTGACATACACACACATTCACTGGACAGACACACACTGACACACACATTAAATGACAGACACAAACTGACAGACACACACACTAACTGACACACACTCACAGACACCCACATTTACTAAAATACACACACTCACTGACATTCACAAATTCACTGACAGACACACACTGACTGACAGACACACACTCACTCACTCACTAACAGACACACACTCACTCATATACATTCACTAACAGACACTCTCACAGACACACAATGACAGACACACAATGGCAGACACACACACATCCACTGAAAAGTTTAAAAATGTCCACCCAGCCTCCCTACCTTAAGAGCTGTCATGGACCTGTGCCAGGGGTCCAGTGGGGCTTCAGTGAGGTGGGCGGCTGTCTCCCTGTCAGACGCGGCGAGGGAGCTGTGTCCTCTCTGTTCTGCTCCCTCTTGCCTCGCGGGCTGTCTGCTGATGCTGGGAGCCAGAATATGATGTCATATTTCGGCTCCCGGCATCAGCAAACGGCGCGCGAGGGAGCAGGACACAGACCCTGACACGGAGAGAGTCACCTGCCGGGGGGCTCCATCAGGTGGCCATCAGGCCACCTCTTGGGCCCCCCAGTGATGGGGATAACATGGGGGGCATTTGGGGGCAGCATTCTTTGCCACCCCCTGAGTGCCTGCAGGAGCAATGGGAATGGCGTTCCTGCAGTGAAAAAAGTGTAGGAACGCCGTTCCCACGCGTTCCTGCAGGACTCAAGCCCTGGGCTGTTCTGAGAATGTTTAGATAAGTTACTAATAATAAATTATGCAACTACAATGTAATTTAAAGGAAGAACACTGTAACTTATTTATACATAATTTATATTTTATTTGTACTAAGACACATTACTCTGACTTATATTGCTGTGAAGTCCTGTTTCATTCAGCATCAACAATATCGAGCTCCTACAAAACTGGGAAATTAGGAAAGCAAAAAACAGAAGGATTTGAGTCCAAAATAGGGACTGTCCTTACTAAATAAGGACCCTTGAAAGGTATGTGGCTTACAAATCATAACCTTTTGTTTATGCAGTGCCCAACACAATACAGCCTTGCTCTTGGATGTTTTGCTTGCTAGAGAACCCTTTTGTTATAACATGGTGTCCAATCTTTTGCTTAGCAACCACAAGTTGGACAATTCATAGTAACAGTGCAACACTGTTGCAGTGAGCAAAATATGACATTCTTCTTGGATTTCTCATGGTAAATGCATAGACTTTATGTTTATACTGTTTGTTAAGGACCCTATAGTGTTAAAACCACCATTTAGGTGGCTTGCCCCCTTCTTTCCCCCATAAACCCTTAGAATGGGTAAATATGTACCTTTTTCCAGCGCCACGCAGGTCCACCGGCGCTGGCTTTGCCCACATTCCATTTCTTCGGCTGACATCATCTGAACTGATGATCTCAGCCAATCCAATGCTTTCATATAGGGAAAGCATTGGATTGGCTGAGATCACCAAGGAGGTAGAGAGGAGTGGGGACAAACACCAGTAAGGCCAATCAGCACCTCCTCATAGAGATGCATTGAATCGATGCATCTCTATGAGGAAAGTTCAGCATCTCCATGCAGAGCGAGGAGGCATTGAATGGCAGTACTGCACACTGTGCAGTATTGCCCCAAGAAAAACTTTGAGTAGCAATCTGAGGAGTGGCCAATGGAGATGTGCCTAGGCTTTAAAGTAAGCACTGCCTTTTCTCTGAAATGACAGTGTTTGCATGAAAATGCCTGCAGGTTCTGTCTATACTCACCAGAACAACTACAATTAGCTATAGTTGCTCTAGTGACTATAGTCTCCATTAAGCCTTAAATTTCACATTGAGTCCATGCAGACTTTACTACTGATTCTAAATAGCATGTAAAGTCTGCGCTATGTGAGCACTTAATAAGCATGCAAAGCTACCTTTCATGATCTTTACTACTAACTCTTAATTAGGCTGTCAATTTCTATTTGTTCCATGATTAAAACCAAATAAGCTTGGCTATAATTGTTATAAATATGGTGCTTCAGAAAATAAATTAAGTAAATGCAATGGTTAATAAAAAATGAAATCAAGATCAATTTATTTTAAATATTCATTGAGTGCACTGAGGCCAACACTCAATTTGCAATATTCCGTTAAGGCCACTAGTTATCAAAAGGTTAAACACCTTTCTAGAATGATATAAATGTACTTGATAGCAGACACAGATGCTAAGTAATACATTACTGACATCTATTGTATTTTAAATTCCCTATCTAGTAACAAAACATAAAGTGACAAGTGGACAAAAAGATCATTTTTGCAAGGCGGTAGTTCTCCTGGTAATCAGATATACATGCGTTGGTTGTGAGCTCTCTTTCGCTGTCAGTAACAAAAAGGGTTTTGTTTTGTTTTTTTGTTTTATATTAACATGTGGAACAAATCTGTCTGAATTAAACTTCAGCCCAGCTGTTTACTCAATGTTAAATTGCAGACACATACTGTAATATAAGCACAAGGGGGTTGATACTACTGGTCAATTAATATGTGACATGATTAAAACAATGGGATCTGTTTTAATTTGCCAGAAACTAAAAATGCCTTTGCTAAACAATGTTGTCAATGAGCTGTATAATGAAGTATATCTATGATAAATTACTTTTGTATCTGAAAACCAATGTGGTTGGATAGATTATTTGTTTTTGGACTCCTGAACAAAAGGTTATCTATTGCAAGAGATTGAAGGGCGACAGGATTGTGGACTGTTTACCATCTTCCACATGTTCATCTTGGCCACCTCCCACCAAAGCTTACCCATCACAGGTACTATGGGGCCAAGATATTTAAGGAACACACCATTATATATAACAAATTGGTAGATATAATTCAAATGAAGACATGTATGCATTTATTTCTACATTTCTTTTTTTTTAGGGTATATTTTTAAACTGCTTGCAAAATCTGCAGATCTTTTGTCTGCAGCCTTTGTAAACCTTCCCCTTATTCCCCAGAACAGTCTGTGTATGCCAGTGAATACGTCAATCACAGGGTTATCATTGAAACTGTCTGATTGACAGCCTAATGTACAGTTTGTTAAAGCTATTCTCCATTTATAGTATGTATTATATGGTCAGGATACTTTCTTTATTTGTCTTTTCTTCCTACACACTGTGTGATGTGTTGTGCACTTAGCTTTTATAATAGTTTTAGGACATGGGATGCTGTGGGTGGTTCAAAAATGTCAAGCTCAGGCACCCACACTCCACATTCTACTGCTTTTATTCATAATATATTGATAGCACATGTATTCATAATATATTGATTTATTTGTATACTGATTGATCTTTATCAGTTTTGCAAAACATGCTTTGGATCAGGTTTACAACAAAAAAGGTGAAGCACACTTGGTCGGTATAATAGTTACCACTTAATGTCTGGCTTCAATGTATAAACAATTCTACAAAAATATAAACAGACATTTCACATTGCAATGTGTAAATTAAATTAAATTTGCCATTTAAAAGATCCTTTATCTTTAAAAAAAAAAAATGGCACATTCTTTTACAGGATCAAAACCCGAGGGAATATGCAGGACAAAAACCTAAATGCATTTTTAAGGGAGTAAACTATTTTAGACAAAGGCTAACAATTAGTTCCAAAAATGAAAAAAAGGGAAAGTTTTATCTGATTTTAGTAAAAGGGTTTTTTAGTTGTGGGTCATGTAATGCATGTCATAAGACAAAAAGAAAATTAATTTTAATTCTAGCGTTACAAAAAGAATGTATGATCTTGATACCTTCATTTCTTGTAACTTTAAAAACATCATCAATATGTTGGTAATATATCTAGACCATTAAATGTTAATAATGGTAAATGCTGACTTTAGGTTGTCTGAATATATACTTTGATGTTGGCTGTTTTATGCAACAACTATTATTTGGATATTTGTATGATAATTTTAAAAACAATATTTGATTGTGTTCTCAAATACCGTCTTTTTTTTATCCTATAGAGTCTATTAAAATATATTTTTATATATATTCATGAACTTGGGACTTTATATGGTAATTGTTCTGATTCTGTGGACTGTTTGTCCTTTTACCACCATATGCCACTCTCCAAAATGCCATAATCCCAATCGGAACTTTGTAATGGTCCACATTCCAACTGGAAAACTTTGGAACAGGAAGAAACCAGCATACATCAGTATTACTGAGTAGGCTATGTCAATTGAACTTAGTGCCTCTCAGAAGCAAACGGGAGTTATTAGTACATGTAACCAAATATTTTCAAAGCTGTTGCCCCAGTCTTAGAAATGTATCAGGAAAATGTAACTCTCTTAATGATCTATTTATATACGTATCCACGCTAGGTCAATTCACCGGTGCTGGTGTTTCAATTCCTGAAATCCATCAAATAGGAGATATAAAGTACACCGCACTCAGGTAGATGCATTAAGAAATAAAAGTTGCATTCCAGGCTGTGCCAGTTTAAAAGGAAAAGTGCAAACACGGCATAAAACCACCAAAGTATAATGCAAAGATAAAATTTCCAAGACAAAATATCTTCATGTGGGATAGAAGGGGGAGAGAGAAAAAACCCTAAGATTCTAGAGTGATCCTGAACGTATTTTACATCTATATAGACACTTTATCAACCAGAAAATGCAATCAGGGTCAGTCTAGGAACTTAGGAATCCTCCCTCCCCCTATCCCATGCAAAGATATTTTAAGTCCTGGAAATGTTGTTATCTTTGCAAATTAGTTTTGGGGATGTTATGTCTGCACAATCCCTATTAAACTGGCACAGCAAGGAATGCCTCTTTTATTTCTTACACGTACCTGAGTGTGGTGTACATACTTTATATCTTCTATGTGAAAAAGTTAATTGTAGAATTTGCAGCCATTATTCTATCCTAACTCTCCTTGATCTTTCCGCTGCCTTTGACACTGTTGATCATCAACAGCTTCTTCGCATTCTCCGTAATTTTGGTCTACAGGATACTGCTCTCTCCTGGTGCTCCTCCTACCTCTCCCAGCACTCTTTCAGTGTTTTTTTCTCTTACTCTGCCTCTTCCCCCAACCACACTCTCTCGGCGTTCCACAAGGTTATGTCCTTGGTCCCCTCCTGTTCTCTATCTATACTGCCTCCCTTGGTAAACTCATCAGCTCCTTTGGCTTCAGTTACCATTTCTATGTGGATGACACTCAAATCTACCTGATCTCTCTCCTGATCTCTCTGTCCATCTTGACTCGTGTCTCTGACTGCCTCTCTTCAAGTTCCAACTGGATGGCTGCTCACTTCCTTAAACTCAACCTGTCCAAAACAGAACTTCTGGTCTTTCCTCCCTCAAGTGTTGCTACTCCCATGTCTGTCTCCCTCCAAGTCAACGGTGCTACTATCACCTCTACCTCGCAGACTCGCTGCCTGGGTGTTCTTTTTTACTCCAACATCTCCTTCACCCCTCCTTTCACCCAGTCTCCACTCATTCAAAAAAAATCAATGAAAACTCACTTCTTCAAGAAAGCATATCAATTAAACTGTTAGCAGGTTTTTATCCCCCACCCGCATGACTCCTCTCCTGCAACTGTCAAAATTAAATACTAAGCGCTTAGTGAATATTTTTCTTACAACCTACTTCGTACCCCTACTTTTACCCTTTGTGTCACTATACCCCACTGCCTCTAGAATTTAAGCTCATTGAGTAGGGCCCTCCACCTCTGTTCCTGTACGACCAGTTGTCTGGTTACAATTACATGTCTGTTAGTCCACCCATTGTACAACGCTATGGAATCTGATGGCGCTATATAAATAAAATAATAATAATAAAAATTGTTAATGTGACCTGGGTAAAGGTCAGGAAAACAGGAACCAACGCCTTCTGTGTATCTTCAAACTAATATGGTGCTGAGTCAATATGGAAAATATGAAGACAGAAAACAAAATATAGCGTAGTATATTTTATAGGTGGTGAGGTAAAATTAGAGAAATGTCACTTCCAATTTTCTGTATGTAATGTTCAGCTCTAGATATATGCGCCTGGGCGGTATGATCCCACTTTCAGACATGTCACACAGCTTGGTTCCTTGATGATGGCAGGTCAGGGTCAAGGGCCAGTTGAAGGGTCAAGCGTTCACTGGCATTTCCCTCCAATATTCAAATATTCACCTATTACATAAAATAAGAGTAAAAACAGAAAAATTGTGCTCTCAGTTTTGTTGGTGTAAATGTAAAATAAAATGAGGTATACTCAAGGAAGGGGAGCAAAAAAATTGGTTTTTGCTCAATCCTATGTAGCATAGGTGATTTACTCCCCACCAAGGAGATAAAAAGTGTGGCTCCTCTGGATAAAATCTTCAGGGATAAAGTCAGGAAGGTCCAGGTATGATAAAAATTTAGTTTAAATTAAACAAAAATAATAAAACCAACGACATAAAAACACTAACGTGTTTTACCCCAAAGTGCTTTTTCAAAGTGTGGAGCTCCAGAAAATTGTTAATGGCATTTCTCTTATTTTACCTCACTACCTATAGAATACTATATTCTTTTTTCTGTCTTTAAATTTTCCATATTAACTCACCACCATACGAGTTTGAGGACACCCAGAAGGTGTACCCTTGTACCCTTTCCTGACCTATACCTAGTTATGGCCATAGAGAAGAGACTCTGGTTTGGAGGCATACACAGATCTAACAAGCGCTAGGAACCTCACCATTGCACGTATCTTAATGCGACCTGTTAATGCTATATGGGCTACCCTTCTCTGGTCCAGAATGATGCCTTGAATTAAAATCTTCCCACTACTAGAATAAAACTTAATGCAATTCTGCATACCCATTGGAAATAGTATTAAACAGGAGAAGTCAGTTCATTTCTCAATTCTGGAAAAGCTCTTTTTAACATAAGTGACAATTCAACTCTCATTTTTTGATATTCACCCTCACATTATTGGGCCATTGGAAAGGTCTAATAGTTATCTTGAGTAGTACCTCTGTTCCTTCATTTCTGACTATTAAGGTGTTATGGGCAAATGCAAACACAAGTTTTAGAATGAAATGTTGTATTTCTTAAACTGTGTACTTTGTCTTTAAGAGATATTGCAAACTGACAAGGTGTCAGAAACTGAACATATTGTTTTTCGTTTTAGTTATGGCCTTGTATCTTTGTCAAGTTAAGGGAGGTCCTAAAATGAACATATAAGATATAAATATGTGAACCTTTTAAATGTTAAGGGACAGAGGAGAGATTTGGAGAAAGAGACACTGTCGCTCCATATTATAATGACTGAGAGATGTTGACGTGTTCAAGAGGGTATGTTATTCTATTTTAATGATATTGCAAGCATATAGTTTAATCTTATAAACTCTGCTATAAATTATTGTAATGTATTTTATATGTCTATATTTATATTTTTATATAATAAATATCTAAAAAGACAAAACTTTATTGCTTCCAAGACAATCCTTATTTTATATTGTATTCTCAATTATTTATATATTTCAAATAGAGAATCTCTTACTGACTATATAAAATAATGGCTAAGATATCTGTATGGTTAGCCCTGCTAAATTCTATGCTTTAAGACGTTATAGTGGTAAATAAGGGAAACAGCTACGGTTACAATGGTAATTTGATCAACTTATTGCCCTGGTCTGAGTTTGCTCAGAATAGTCATGTCTCTTCAGCACAGCCCATTTTTTTGCAAGCTTTGATTTTCACCCATCAGTCTTTCCAATTTTGACCCATCAATCTTTTTTACTTGAAAATGGAACACCTGATTTGGGCAACTATCGATATGGCTGTCCATCTGTAATATTCATTTCCATGTTCCCTCTCAGATGCTGTTCCGTCAGTATAAAAGATAATCTGACAAATTGATCATGCGACCTACGACATAGACTTACCACTCTCTCTTCATATTTTAACTTTTTTTCACTCTTCCCTATGGTTATAATTAGTTTGAGATCCAGTCTATTTTAGATTCCTGAATAGATGAGATAGATGAGAGACTTTCAATATCTAGTTCATGGAAGAGTTTACTAGATGGTTCCAACCCTGTGGTACCACACTGGAGAGTTTACTAGGTGTTTAAACTCATAGGAGGAGGTAATGCTAGTCTACTTGTTAATACTGCATCAAATTCTTCATTTGCCTGGTCTAGAGTAACACCTTGTAAAAAAATCTTTCCACTACCAGATATCCTTACAGTATCCATGTATCCACGCACAACCTTTTTGCCAATGCAAGACTGATTCACAGGCCATATCAACTTGAACTTTCTATCAACAGTACCCACTTATATTTTATATTTGCATGATGGAACATTCCTGATTATGTCTTGATTTAACAGTTTGTGTCTTGGCTTGCTTCTAATACTTACAGATTTCTGGATAATTTGATGTTGCTTGTTATACTAGTAGTTTGATTCTCTACAACCATTGACCTTGGCTTGGCTCTGGCCACCTGTTTGCCTGTTTCTTTCTCTATGCGTCTTACCCATCTTGATGCATATATATTAAGCCCAACCATTGTAAGTATCGGTAATAATTTTGTATGCTGTACTCCTCTCTGTCTTGACTTGACCTATTCTCTGCAAATTAGGGTTAAGACTACCCTGATTTACCGCAAGCAAGCATGGAATGAAACTTCCAGAGAAAAGGTGGCAGGTTCAACAAGGCGTTCGTTCACTCCAGTATGTGCTCTGTCTGCTTACATCCGCACTGGAGATATCCAGGCCCGATCTCATTAATTAATCACCAGTTATTATTATTTAATATGAATAGAATAACATCAATACTGATTTGGTTGGTTGCTATAAATCAAAGTAATCAAGAGATAAAAAAATAATAATTTGAAAAAATGGTTAAGGTTGGGAGAAGCCAGGCAGTGTCTATACTAACCATGAAGCCCTTCCTTGATTTACAAAAAGCTATGATTGAGTGGGGTCACAATTCACAAATTTTCCAGGTATTTTTAACACAGAGAGATGCACATTTATTAGCTTGAGCCACAATGGCAATGAAAGAAACTATCACCCTCTTAGAAAGTTTTATTGTGTTGGTTGTAATATATAAAGCATGTGTGTCAGCTATTGTTTCATTATATTCTTTTGTATTGTTTTTCATGAACAATTTTGTCCTTGTGTGAATTGTTTGCTTTTTATATCTATATAACATTTTTATTTGCACTTATCTGCATGTTTTATTTGTCACTCAATACCCAAAGAGTAGACTTTTGTAAGAGGTTAATTATTTCTTACAGCACTTTTAATAATAAAATATCAATATGTGTGAATGTGTTATATTAAAAAAGTTAATATTTTCACTGTGGATTATTATCAATAAAACATCAGGACTAAATGTACAGTGTATGATATATATTTATCTTTCTCTACATAAACTTAGAAAATAATATGAGGCATTGTCAGTGCTGTAGCAGCACAATGATTAGTACTGTCTATATTTTTCATCAAACACATCATTCTTTATTTCAGTTGCTGCTGGTTTGAAACGATTTGCCAAAAATGTGTCCTCTTTTTTAAAAACCTTTGCACATGGTGAATGACAGCATTGCATCCCATAATGTCCAGTCACTTCCAAGTATGTACTTTCTTTGCTAAATGACAAATCCAAAGTTGAAACTTATCATTCAAAGAGCAGGAAAGCAATTCTTTTCATTTTAATTATTCTTAATTATTCAGAGACTTGTGTACTCAATGTTTCACTGCACTGTGAAAATTACAATTTATTTTTTTTATTTTGATCTTGCAGATGTTTTTCCTTTCTTCAAAGAGATAATATAAGAAATCTAGTTCAATATTCTAAATAGACATTTTTATACAAACGGTGGAGCGGGTCTCTGTTGAAAATATCCTGTGGGGGAGATATATAAACACATATTGTTTGACATAAATCTCAAAACATGAATTTACAGCAGTACAGCAGTAGTCTCAATGAGAGCGTGAAGCCAACTATCTCATTTGGCGCTGATGGTATGGGCAGATGGACACCTTGCAGGGGGTCAGTCCCTCCTTCCTGCAGTTAAGTATATCCTTCCTTTCCAATGAAGAGATGATACACCTTCTGAATGTTTTCAGGATTCTTTATTGCACTTCAATAAAGACAGCATGAAATGTAAAACAATAAATATCTCCACAATTGGAGAAAAAGATAATTCCATGGCAGTCCAAAATGTATAAACAGTCCAAAATGCATTTCGCCCACTTTATTGGGCTTCCTTAGTTGGTATGACGTTCATCTAGTTCTTGTCCTCTTTTGAATGTCCCGCTGTTCGCTACCTCCGGGTTTCCGAGTGTTATTTCCCTTCCGCTTCCGGGTACGGGATTGTCTTTGTACATCACTTCCACAAATAAACATTTGTATTAAAGCTAAAAACATTACAGCTCTAAGACAGCATCCTTACATATATCATTCCTTATCTACCAGAACATTACCACATGTCTTATCTGTTTTGCTCTTTTCTCTTCCTCTCATAAGATGATCTCTATTTCATACTCAAAATTTCTTGTACTGTTATCTGGTTTGGAATTTGCCTCGATCCATTTAAATATATAAATATGGCATGGGTTTTACATTTTTGGTTATTTTTTTCAAATGATTTAAACTCTCATGAAAATATGTTAAATAGACTTGGTTTTGGCTGATATCTGCCACCTTAAGGTTTATTATCTTGGAAATATAAGCATTTTGTAAACCTTGAGAATTTTTCTTCAATGAATGATCTATTATTATATCGTATATGTAGCTAGATAATATATATTTATATACTAATGGGAACTTGATGGATATGTATATGGTCATATCCTCCCTTAGAAATGCTACAAGGGGTGCCCCAAGAGGGAAGCCTTCCCTGTTAGAGGTCACTAGAACATTTTTTTTCACTATGCATTGTAGAATAATGAGGGACAATGCAGCTGCCAATATCTCTTGGGGATATGGAGATTTAGTTTTTTATGTTAAATGTTTTTTGTTGTTCGTCATCGATGGTAAAATAAAATTGTTAATTTTGATTAATGCAAATGGTGGTGTAGACCGGACGGGGGAGAGATGGAGGGGACATATGAGGGATATAGTTAAATTTTTATCCTTGAACATTCAGGGATTGAATTCTCCTAATAAAAGATCACTTCTTACTAATTTACTTTGGAAAGAGAAAATAGATATATGTATGATCCAAAAGACGCGTTGGTTAATAAAAGATTTGGATAAAATGAAATTTCAGGGATATACGGTTTTAACAAATGCCTCATGGATAAATGGGAAAAAAAGAGGAGTCTCTATTTAGAAGCCAACTGTCAGGATTAAAAGTTGACACCTAGAACCTTAGAATGTCCGTAAATAACTTCTCCAAGAATAGTCAAAATACTTGCCGAGGTCAGGGACACAGAATCAGATACAAAGATGAGGGAAAGCCAAAAGTCAAGGATACCAGATATCAGGAAAGTCAAAATAACAGAAGGACCAATCAGATTATATTACATTCGCTGCATGCGAATACAGCTTTCAATCAAGTAAGTTGGACCTTCATGTTCCAAACATTAATTAACTTCAGGCAATATCTGCTCTCTATACCAATCTCTCAGCTATGATAATAGGTTTGGGTATTACCTTTTCTTGGTTTAAGGTTCGAAATGGAACTAGGCAGGGTTGCCCCCTCCCCCTATGCTATATATCCTTATTTTGGAGCCCCTTTCTCAATATATCTGAATGAATAAAAACATCAAAGGAATTAAATTTGACCATAGAGAGGCAATACTAAGTCTATATGCTGATGATGTCATAATGACATTAACAGATCCTGAAAATTCGATATATTGTCTCCTTAAAGAATTAGAAATATTTGGTAATATGGCAAACTATAGGCTTAATACATCTTAGTAAACTATTATGAGCTGGAAGCTAAATAAGGATACCAAAGATATACTTAAGAGAGAATATACCTTTAAGTGGGACACAGATAGTACAGAGTATTTAGGTATAATTCTTACTTCCCAGGCAAAAAATGTAATCAAGGGTAATTGTGAGGCATTGTTGAATCAGACCATTAGACTGCTCAATGATTTGGAACTCTGATGGTTGGAATGAATTAATGTCATAAAATAGTATGTGCTTCCTATCTGGAACTCTCTCTTTGGGGTGATTCCCACATGTTTACATAGGTTGAACTTAATTAAAATACAGAGAACATTTTTTGATTATATATCCAAAGGGAAAAAGCCTAGAATAAAGAGAAAGATATTGGAGAAAAGTATAAATAAAGGAGGACTAGCAACCCCTAATATTACAAAATATCATGATGCTGCTATTCTTAAACATATTTTTAAATGGTTTAACCCCTTAAGGACACATGACATGTGTGACATGTCATGATTCCCTTTTATTCCAGAAATTTGGTCATTAAGGGGTTAAAACAGAATCTTAAGATTATTGGTATAATATTGAAAAATGTATGCTGGAAATATCGGACCTTTCTCTTTTATTGTGGATTGATCCCAAAAGACTGGGTATTGACAGGACTACTGTTAACAATGGTGGGGAAAGCTATTTTACTTATCAAATTCTAAAGTTCTGGCCTAGATTCAAGATAGAATACAACTTGCCATGGGATAACATTATTCGATCTAAGAGCAGTTTAAGCCTCCTAGAATATAATATGGAGGAAATAAATCTATGTACATGGAAAAAGAATGGTATAAATGTTTTAACTGATATTTTAAATGGTTCTTATATAAAATCTTTCCACAAAATAGTGCTCGAATTCCATATTCCCCCAAAACAAGTCCTCCGTTATCTCAGAATTAAAAGCTATTTGAGAAAATTTACATGTAAGAAAGACAATGAAATCAAGGGATTTGAACATTTATTGAAATATGGAGATAATGTCAGAATTTTGATGAGAAGTACCATTTTTGATGATGAAGATCCATCTATAACAGACCCAGTTATAAGTATACTAAATAATTGGAAAAGTGACCTTGAAATAGAGATTAGAGTTTTGGACTGGCATAAGATTATACCAGAAGTTAAAACATATATATATATATTGCCTTAATCTCATAGAGCTACAGTATAAAATATTAACTAGATGGTATTTGTGTCCAAAGAAAATTAATAAATTGTTCTCTACATATTCCTCTCTTTGCTGGCGTTGTAACCATTAAGAAGGTTCTTATACTCATATCTGGTGGAACTGTCAGAAATTAATCCCTTTTTTGGAATTAACATATAACATATTAGAGAACCTCACGGGCATCCCCATGATTCTCTCTCCTAAAACTTTCCTATTACATCTTGACTGGCCTAAATTGTCGCAGAAAGATAGATACATAACAACTCATATTCTGATAGCAGCAAAAAAATGTATTGTAAAACTTTGGGAGCAGAGTGAGTCCCCAACATGGAAAACCCAAATCTCCTTCCAATTAAAGATGGAGAGGGAGCCCCTGCCATAATTAAATATGGATGGAATATAAGAAACAACTTTATCCAAGAAGCATAAAGTATATATGTATATATATATATATATATATATATATCTTAAAAATAAAATCTGAGAGATCTCCCTGAATAGATTCATATCTGTGTTTCTTTGTATCTTGCCTCCCCCCCTTCCCCCCCACCCACCTCTCCCTCCTCCATGGGATCTTGTGTTAAAGGTTCAAAATACAAATTACGGTCTATATGTATGGTATGCATTATGAAGATCTGTAATTTGAAACCTTTTTTGTATTTTCCAATGACTAGAGACTAGATTTGAGCGGACACCTGGATGTTCGGGTCCAGCGGGTTTGGCCGAACTTTAAAAACAAGTCCGGGTTTGGGATCGAACTTGACACCGAACCCGAACCCCATTGAAGTCAATGGGGACCCGAACTTTTGGCCACAAAAATGCCTCTAAAACGTCCTGGAAAGGGCTAGAGGGCTGCAAAAGGAAGTAAAATGGGGGTAAGAGTAGGACAAGTGCCCTGAAATCAAATGTGGATAGGGAAATCACTTAAAATAACATAAAAATTAAAAATACAGCTGAGCCATAAAATAGCACTAGATGGAATCTTTGATTTTAGCTTTGGAAGAACATAAATCAAAATCTAAAGCATGGCTGTCAGGAGGATCAACAGAATTATCCATTTGAGAGAGGGTTGGAGTGCAAGGTATTCTCTTTCATTGTTCAAACTGAGCTCAACTCCTGATGCATGGAGAAAAGGCCTTCACAAGCCTCTGTTACTGTGTACATAGTTTATACTAAGTGACCCATAAGTTGAGGAGGCGATGACTGTGGTGGTGTAGGGGGAAGCAGCGGTGGAGGAGGAGGAGGTAGCCAACACTGTTTTTTATTTGTTTGTTTGTTTTTTGTTTTTGTTTTTTACTTGGGGTAGCCCCCAAAATATTGGGACATATAAAAAAAGAAACATTTGTGGCCTGCGGTGCATTTCTTGCAGTCCTGATGCGTGGAGAAGTCCTCAACTCCTGATGCATGGAGAAAAGGCATTCACAAGCCTCTGCTATTGTGTACATAGTTTATACTAAGTGACCCATAGGTTGAGGAGGCGGTGACCGTGGTGGTGTAGGTGGAAGCAGTGGTGGAGGAGGAGGAGGTAGCCAACACTGTTTGTTACATATATATATTATTTTTTTAATTGGGGTAGCCCCCAAAATATTGGGACATATAAAAAAAGAAACATTTGTGGCCTGCGGTGCATTTCTTGCAGTCCTGATGCGTGGAGAAATCCTCAACTCCTGATGCATGGAGAAAAGGCATTCACAAGCCTCTGCTATTGTGTACATAGTTTATACTAAGTGACCCATAGGTTGAGGAGGCGGTGACCGTGGTGGTGTAGGTGGAAGCAGTGGTGGAGGAGGAGGAGGTAGCCAACACTGTTTGTTACATATATATATATTATTTTTTTAATTGGGGTAGCCCCAAAAATATTGGGACATATAAAAAAAGAAACATTTGCGGCCTGCGGGGCATTTCTTGCAGTCCTGATGCTTAGAGAAATGCTCAACTCTTGATGCATGGAGAAAAGGCCTTCACAAGCCTCTGCTATTGTGTACATAGTTTATACTAAGTGACCCATAGGTTGAGGAGGTGGTGACCGTGGCGGTGTAGGTGGAAGCGGCGGTAGAGGAGGAGAAGGTAGCCAACACTGTTTTTTATTTGTTTTGTTTTGTTTTGTTTTGTTTTTTTAATTGGGGTAGCCCCCAAAATATTGGGACATATAAAAAAAGAAAACACTGTTCCGCAGAGCGACTGACCCATGCGTGCTGCAGCTGAAACTCCACTATCGCCTGCTGCTGCTGCTCCTACAGTCTTAGAGGCGGTGAGCGTGAAGGCTGAAGTTACACTGCAGCGCAGACAGGCGAGCAGCAGCAGGGTGAGAACGCCAAAAGCGAGCACAGACACTCTACAGTGACCTACACTGCAGGACTTGTGTGGAGCCAGAGGAATAACGCCTGGTGGGCGTAACAAGGACGAATCGACTGCTGCGCTCATGGAGGACGACCAGGCATGCAGTGAGGCAACGAACCCCAGCCAAGGGGCGGAGATGAGGAGGAAGTGCACAAGGAGTTGTAACGGCGCCTGGCATATTACCGAGAGGCACCCCTTTAGAGGAGTTTGTCAGCAGGACCTTTTGGAAGTGCAAGCCTTGCCAGTAGACAGAGGGCGACCTCCATTAACCCAGATGAAGGAAGAAGGGAGCACAACCTCCCTGGCCCACAAGCTACCATACAATGCCTTCAAAGACTTCAAAGAAGCAGAAGAAGGCATCGATGACTTTTTACAAGACTTTGAGCGCCAGTGCCTACTCCAAGACGTGGACCCCAGCGACTGGGTCACCATCCTGGCCAGCAAACTAGTGGGGAAGGCAGTGGATATTTACCAGGCTGTACCAAAAGAGCATATTAGAGACTATCCATTTATTACCCAAATCCTCCTGGCCCGGTATGCGGTCACCCCCGAGCAATACCGCCGAAAGTTTAGGGAGACCTGGAAAGGGGAGAAGGACTCCCATGTGGAGTGGGCATGCCGCATCCCAAGGGCCACCCAGAACTGGCTGAACTCTCATCAAGCCAAGTTCCCGGAGGAGATCAGCTCGTCATGCTAGAGCACTTTTTCAATGGGCTCCCCAACGACAAGGCAACGACTCATTTGTATGTCATCCATATCAACTTTCGATGCCACTTTCTGCGCCTACCATGGTGACCACGGGTAACGGGGAATCAGGGTTTGATACTGGAGAGAGAGCCTGAGAAATGGCTACCACATGCAAGGAAGGCAGCAGGCAGGTAAATGACCCACTCCTGACGCAGGAAGGTAGTGATGACAAATAACAATACAGGACTCTTTAGAGGCCCTGTAATTGTAATGAGTCCATTTGAAATCCTTTAACCACACTATTTGACGCTTCTATTTGGTTCTATAAACCAAAAAATGGGAATTTGTCAAAGTGCGCTGTAAACACAGTATTTGATGCTTCTATTTGACACTCAGATATGAAGTGCAGAGGCCAAATGTACTATTTAGCAGATTACCACCCAGAAAATAAGAATGTTTACAACTGCACTTTAACCGCACTATTTGACGCTTCTATTTGACTCTCAGATATGAAGTGCAGGGCCCAAATTTACTATTTAGCAGATTAGCACCAAAACAATTAGAATTTTTACAACTGAGCTGTAACCGCAGTATTTGACGCTTCTATTTGACTCTCAGATATGAAGAGCACGCCCCAAATTTACTATTTAGCAGTTTAGCACCCAGAAAATAAGAATGTTTACAATTGCGCTGTAACCGCAGTATTTGACGCTTCTATCTGACTCTCAGATATGAAGAGCACGCCCCAAATGTACTTCTTAGAAACCAAAAAATGGAAATTTGTCAAAGTGTGCTGTAAAGACAGTATTTGACGCTTCTATTTGACTCTCAGATATGAAGTGCAGGGCCAAATTTACTATTTAGCAGATAAGCAGCCAGAAAATAAATATGTTTACAATTGCGCTTTAACCGCAGTATTTGACGCTTCTATTTGACTCAGATAGGAAGTGCATGGCCCAAATGTACTATTTAGCAGTTTAGCACCAAAACAATTAGAATTTTTACAACTGCGCTGTAACCGCAGTATTGGACGCTTCTATTTGATTCTCAGATATGAAGAGCATGCCCCAAACGTACTTCTTAGGAGCCCAAAAATGTGAATTTATCAAAGTGCGCTGTAAACACAGTATTTGACGCTTCTATTTGACTCTCAGATATGAAGTGCAGGGCCCAAATTTACTATTTAGCAGGTTATCACCCAGAAAATAAGAATGTTTACAATTGCCCTGTAACCGCACTATTTGACGCTTCTATTTGACTCTCAGATATGAAGAGCATGCCCCAAATTTACTGTTTAGCACCAAAACAATTAGAATTTTTACTACTGCACTGTAAACCGCAGTATTTGACGCTGCTATTTGACTCTCAGATATGAAGAGCACGTCCCAAATGTACTATTTAGCAGATTAGCACCCAGAAAATAAGAATGTTTACAATTGCGCTGTAACCGAACTATTTCACGCTTCTATTTGACTCTCAGATATGAAGTGCAGGGCCCAAATTTACTATTTTGCAGGTTAGCACCCAGAAAATAAGAATGTTTACAATTGCACTATTTGACTCTTCTATTTGACTATCAGATATGAAGATCACGCCCCAAATTTACTATTTAGCCGTTTAGCACCAAAACAATTAGAATTTTTACAACTGCGCTGTAAACCGCAGTATGTGATACTTCTATTTGACTCTCAGATATGAAGAGCATGCCCAAATGTACTATTTAGCAGATTAGCACCCAGAAAATAAGAATGTTTACAAGTGCGCTGTAACCGCACTATTTGACGCTTCTCTTTGACTCTCAGATATGAAGTGCAGGGCCCAAATTTACTATTTTGCAGATTAGCACCCAGAAAATAAGAATGTTTACAATTGCGCTGTAACCGCACTATTTGACTCTTCTATTTGACTATAAGATATGAAGAGCACACCCCAAATTTACTATTTAGCCATTTAGCACCAAAACAATTAGAATTTTTACAACTGCGCTGTAAACCGCAGTATGTGATACTTCTATTTGACTCTCAGATATGAAGAGCACGCCCCAAATTTACTATTTAGCAGATTAGTATCCAGAAAATAAGAATGTTTACAATTGCGCTGTAACCGCACTATTTGACGCTTCTATTTGTCTCTCAGATATGAAGAGCACGCCCCAAATTTACTATTTAGCAGACTAGCACCTAGAAAATAAGAATGTTTACAATTGCGCTGTAACCACAGTATTTGACGTTTCTATTTGACTCTCAGATATGAAGAGCACGCCCCAAATTTGCTATTTAGCAGTTTAGCACCAAAAAAATTAGAATTTTTACAACTGCGCTGTAACCACAGTATTTGACACTTCTATTTGACTCTCAGATATGAAGTGCACACCTCAAATTACTATTTAGAACCAAAAAAATTGACTTTTTAAAACTCTGATGTAACCACAGTATTTGACGCTTCTGTTTAATTGACTTTTTAAAACTCCGATATAACCACAGTATTTGACGCTTCTATTTGACTCTCAGATATGAAGTGCACTCCACTAATGTACTAGTTTGCAGAATTCTTTCCTAATCTGTCCCTGAAAGCGGCAGCATCCTCTCCCTACACTAATAAGAGCTCATGTGCAGTGGCGTACACATGACCCATGGGGCCCCGGTGCGAAAATTGATCCGTGGCCCCCCCCCCACACTTACTCAGCGCGGGTCGGGGCTCCAACACATGGCGGCGGGCACCTGGTCGCAGGGGTCGCAGGGGTTGCAGGGCTGCGACCCTGCGACCATGGTATGCACACACACTTAAAGGACCACTACAGACACCCAGATCACATCAGCTCAATGAAGTGGTCTGGGTGCCAGGTCCCTCTAGTTTTAAGAAAAAACAACAATATATGTGAACACAATACCAGTGAAAATGATATAATATAGGAGCAAACCAAGACTTCCCTTATCTTAAGGTGAAGTATCCAGATAAATCCCCGAAGACTTCCTCTTGTCTTCAATAGATATACACAGAAAAATAGGGGACAATCTGCTAAATACAAATAAAACAAAAAAACATAGCGTATAACTGTGTGGAGACTGGTATTGATGTGCAATCACAAATGGTCACTCACAATTTTGAGGAGTTAAAATAGCCTTGAATTATGTCTTTATGGAGTTAGAGCAGCTTTAAATGGTGTTTTTCAATATCCAGTGTGTTGTCCCTCCTCACATATTCATCAGCAAATAGGTATATATGTCTCAAAGAGAGAAAATGTACAAAAATGTAGTGCACTTCCAGAATATGATAAAAAGTATTTTAAAAAGTATGATAAAAATTAAATGTAAGTCATTAAAATACTTTTTATCATATTCTGGAAGTGCACTACATTTTTGTACATTTTCTCTCTTTGAGACCCTCTAGTTTTAACCCTGCAGCTGAAAACATAGCAGTTTCAGAGAAACGGCTATGTTTCACTGAGGGTTAATCCAGCCTCTGGTGGCTGTCTTATTGACAGCTGCTAGAGGAGCTTCCGCGATTCTCACTGTGAAAATCACAGTGTGAAGACACTGAACGTCCATAGGAAAGCATTGAGTAATGCTTTCCTATGGGCGGTTTAAATGCACGCGGCTCTTGCCGCGCATGTGCATTCGGAGCTGAGAGGCGGAGGGATCCCCAGCGCCAAGGGAGTCCGACGCTGGAGAAAATGCTGAAGACACACACACACACTCACGAACAGACGCATACACACTAGCTAACAGACACACACATTTACTGACAGAGACACACTCAGTGACAGACAAACATACACACTCACTTACAAAACATACACTTTCACTGACAAACACACACTCACTAACAGACATCAAACACACTCAGTAACAGACACACACAGTAACACACTCACTAGCATACACACACCCAATAACAGACACACTCACTAGCAAACACACTAACACACACTAACACACAAACACACACTAACACACACACACACACACTAACACACACACTAACAGACACACAAACACACACTAACAGACACACTAACACACACTAACAGACACACAAACACATACTAACAGACACACAAACACACACTAAGAGACACACAAACACATACTAACAGACACACTAACACACACTAACAGACACACAAACACACACTAACAGACACACTAACACACACACACTAACATACACTAACAGACACACAAACACACATACACTAACAGACACACAAACACACACACACTAACACACACACAAACACATACTAACACACACTAACAAACACACACTAACACACACACACACACATTTTTACAAAAATTTAATCCCCCAGCCTCCTTACCTTTTGGAGAGCTGAGGGGATTCCCTGGGGTCCAGTGGTGCTGCGGGGCGGGCTGGCTATCTGGGTGGCCGGTGCACGAGGGAGCACTCTCCCCTGTGTGCTTCCTCTTCAGCTCCGTTGCGCGCCGTGTAGGGATGCCGGCGCCGGAAGATGACGTCATCTTCCGGCTCCGGTATCAGTGCGCGAGGGAGCTGAAGAGGAAGCACACAGGGGAGAGTGCTCCCTCGCGCACCAGCCACCCAGACAGCCAGCCCGCCCGCCGGGGTCAGCAGGGCAAGCCTCGGGGGGCCCTGAGGTGGCCGGCTCCTGGGCCCCCCAGGGGAAGAGGCTGGCGCTGTGGGTACATACCGGGTCGCAGGGTATTTTGATATTTTTTATATGTTGAAATATATATATATATATATATATATATATATATAAAAAATATGAAAATAAGGTGCACTCACAGGTCTTCAAATGTTCTTATTTTTATTTTACATGCAAATTTACATGTGCAAAAAAATCTACAAACAAATCGACGTTTCGACCCCTAAAGGGTCTTTTTCAAGATCCCACCCTCAGGGACCCCCTCCCGCCCGGCTGCGCGCACATTCAGCCAGTCACATAGGAAAGCATTTACAATGCTTTCCTATGGACGCTGGCGTGCTCTCACTGTGAAAATCACAGTGAGAAGCACGCAAGCGCCTCTAGTGGCTGTCAATGAGACAGCCACTAGAGGCTTTGGGGGAAGGCTTAACCCATTAATAAACATAGCAGTTTCTATGAAACTGCTATGTTTATTAAAAAATGCGTTAACCCTAGCTGGACCTGGCACCCAGACCACATCATTAAGCTGAAGTGGTCTGGGTGCCTAGAGTGGTCCTTTAAGACGCACATAGATTCTGTTTCCTACAAATCCACTGTCACAGTTGATGACTGTCATATGTAGTGAGTGGCTCCATACCAAACACAAAATGGTTGCACTTTAAACCATGCAATGCTGGACTGGCAAGAGCCCTGCTCAACTTTTACATGCCATTTGTTTTCTCCCACTTGCAGGAATGTGCCAACATAGTCACCAAACTATGTTTAACCCCTTAACGACCGAGGACGGTTCAGGACCGTCATCGGCATTTTAGCGTTGCCGACCGCTGACGGTCCTGTCACAACAGTATTATGTACTTAACCGGTCACCGTCATTCCCACGGCAGCGATCAGCGGTGCTCCCAGTCTGGGGAGGCTGCCTGCAGCCCAACAGAGTGGTCATATGGTCACAATAGGTGTCCTTGTGTCTCCCTGCTAGTGTAAAATCAAAAAAATAAATAAAGGTTAAAGTTCATAAAAAAATAGAATTATATATGTGTGTATACATATATATATGATATATAGACATATATTATATTGATATAATAAATGTCTATATATCATATATATAATGTCATACTAAGTGTATTTTTATATAGATATATTAATATAAAAATACATTTATCATTAAATTACACACCTATATATATATATATAACATATATAATAACTATACATATTGTGTATATATATATTATTATAAAATACAAATAATAAGTAAATTAAATTAAATAAAAAAAATTCAAAATATATAATTTTAAAAATTATATATCTATATGAAATTTTATTCTAACTGTATTTTTATATTAATATTTGATATTAATATTTATATCAAACTACACTTAGAATAAAATTGTATATCTATGTATATATAAATAAATAAATAAAAATAATACGAAATATACATATGTCCATATAAAAAATTACATAAATAATTATATAAATATACACATAGACTTCAAATATGTAAATATCCATATATATTTAAATTCTATGTGCGTATTTATGTAATATATTTGCATAGTTAAGTAATTTTATTGATTGCAATTTGAGGGACCTGCCTGACAACCCAGGCCCAAAGTCCAGAAAATTTAATTTGCTAGCACTGTATTTTACCCTGTAACTTTCTATGACACCCTAAAACCTGTACATGGTGGGTACTGTTTTACTCTGGAGACTTTGCTGAACACAAATATTAGTGATTCAAAACAGTAAAACATACCACAGCGATGATATTGTCAGTGAAAGTGACTTTGATTGCATTTTCACACACAAACAGCACTTTTACTGATGATATAATTGTTGTGATACGTTTTCCTATTTTGAAACATTAATATTTGTGTTCAGCAAATTCTCCCGAGTATAACAGTACCCTCCATGTACAGGTTTTATAGCGTTTTTGAAAGTTACAGGGTCAAATATATGGGTCAAATATTTTTACATTGAAAATTGCCAGGTTGGTTACGTTGCCTTTGAGAGCGTATGGTAGCCCAGGAATGAGAATTATCCCCATGATGGCATACCATTTGCAAAAGAAGACAACCCAAGGTATTGCAATGGGGTATGTCCAGTCTTTTTTAGTAGCCACTTAGTCACAAACACTGGCCAAAATTAGCGTTCAATTTCGTTTTTTACTTTTTTCACACACAAACAAATATGAACGCTAACTTTGGCCAGTGTTGGTGACTAAGTGGCTTCTAAAAAAGACTAGACATGCCCCATATTGAATACCCTGGGTTGTCTACTTTAAAAAAATATGTACATGTGGGGTGTGATTCAGAGATTTATGACAGATAATAGTGTTACAATGTCACTATTGATAAATTTAAAAAATGTATGTTTTGAAACCGCAATATCCTACTTGTACTTGTAGCCCTATAACTTGCAAAAAAAAAAGCAAAAAAGCATGTAAACACTAGGTATTTTTAAACTCAGGACAAAAGTTTGAATCTATTTAGCAGTTTTTTTCATTAGTTTTTGTAGATGAATAAAAGATTTTTCAAGTAAAAGTAAAAAACATGTATTTTTTTCAATTTTATATCATATTTTTTTAATTTATTTTAAATTACATGAAATTACATAAATAATGGCATGTAAAGAAAGCCCTTTTTGTCCTGAAAAAAACAATATATAATTTGTATGGGAACAGTAAATGAGAGAGCGGAAAATTACAGCTAAACACAAACACCACAAAAGTGTAAAAAGAGGCCTGGTCGCAAATGTACAACATCGCAAAAACAGTCCGGTCCTTAAGGGGTTAATCAATGACAACACAGCTCTGGGAGGCTGCAGCCCACAAATCCTTTATGCTTGTGTCAATTTCCTCCCTGCCACTCTAGTTAGTTCCCCTCTGCCTAACGACATGACTACTCTAATAATATTATTTTATCTACATGGAGTCTATAGTTAGAAGAGACCCTAATTGATTTTGGAATGTCGTTAATTTATGCATGCCTTGCTACTTAGGAATATTAAAAAAAGATAAGTGATAATTCAAAGTACATTTCAAATTTAAGGTCAAAATAGCTAAACTGGAAGAATATCTAACTTTTTCCAGTTTCTCCAGTTAAGCTACATTGGCCTTAAATTTGAAATACACTTTAAATTCTCCTAATGTTTTGCATATTAGAGTATGCATCTAGTATCATGATATAATCATTTTAGTGTATTTAAATCACCTTGTTGGTTTTGTTAATGTGTTCAAACATACTGCTTACAGCAATATTTCACAAGTGTGGTGACGATAGAGTCATTGTAAACCTTCAACTCTTTAACTCAATCTATGGGAATAATTTATGGATGCATGTTTTATTGACTGGATTAATCACTGAATGATTGATGACATGCCAAGGTATATTTTTAATGGTCAATAAAGTACATTTTATACTAAATAAAAATGTTTTGGATAATGTCAAGTCAAGGCATGAGCAGAATGGGTTCATGGAACAGAAAGCATAAGCCGCTATTATCCCATGTTTAGACATCTCACCTGAAACCAGCTAAATTTGAGATGGGATCAGTACCCACTTATGGCTTGCAGAATTATCACCATACCACTAGAAAACACTATTTGTACAACCATGCAGACTGGACCTTCAATTGTTTAGTACTGTTTCATCACACAGAGGAGAATTAGCTACTCAAAGTATAAGACATTCAAACACATTCAGATCTGTGATAAATTCCTATACAGAAAAGTCTAAGATACATGTAATGAACACCCTTGGATTTTAGTTAGCACTAGCCCTTTGCATCTAACAAGACACGATTTTCAGTCCTCCAGAGCTGAGGCAGTGGTTTTGGCAAAGTTTAAATTATGAATTGATTGAATAGAAGACAAGATGTATCAGTGCACTATGCATTCAATATGTAAAATACTTGGGTTCCTTTGTGAGTAGGATTATAAATTACTCAAGTACAAACAATAGCTCATGATCAAAAAGGCAGTCCAAGACTCTGAGGGGATGTCCTTGTCACATCATGTATTAAATGATTTTCAACATATGTAAACTCTTATGCATTAATGGTGTACTCAGTGCTCACTACATCCTAAAGTAGGGGTAGGCAACCATCAGCACTCCAGATGTTATGGATTATATCTCCCATCAAACATACAAACATAAACATACAAATAAACCAAAAGAATAAGACTCACACAGTGAAGAGCGATCTCAGGCTCTAAAACAGAAGCTCCAGGATACCTTTACAGGCTCCGGTGTGTACTCTTCACAGTTTTTGTCTAAGTGGAAAAGATCAATAATTCCAAGGTAGATGTAAAACAAATTTTAGTGTAACATTAAAAAGGGACACAAATAAACAGTGTCAAAATTAAAAGCAAAATAAGGTGAATATATAAAACACTGCAAAAAAACAAACAAACGTATATATGTATAAAGAAGCTCCCCAAAAGTTTCGACTTTCTCAGGAGTCTTCCTCAATGCTGACTTGTCTCTCCGTGTTAAATACCCCTCGCATTAATGAAATCTAAAGCAGGTGAATTCCGGGTATGACACCACATCCGGTGTAGTCTGATATGACATCATCCTGCATCCCGGCAGTAAGCTGTAGTTGCACAATGGGAATCACGTCATATCTGGTTACAAAGTCCCAAACTGTGGGCAAAAGTGCAGAAGCCCCATATTGCTCAAGGGAAAAATGTAATGCATGTAGGGAAGAAATATATAACAGTTAGGAATTACTGAATTACATATAATGATAGAAAATCTATATTATTGTTGAAAGGAGGAAATGAGATGGAGAAAATGTAAACTTTCAATGCGTATTAAATACATATAGTATAAATTAGGATATAATTCATATTATGCATAAAAAATATAAAACAAATATCGTTTAGAAAAAGAAATAAACCAAGAAATGGGGGAAGGTAAAAAACATAAATATACACATAATAATACAGAAATATTACAGAAAATGAACTAACTCAAAATCTAAATTTAATCCTTTGGGAGCTAAAGAGTCTAAATTAAAAATCCACCTTGTTTCTATTTTGCAAAGTTCTTTAAAATGATCTCTCCCCCTCCAGTTGGGTGTTATTTGTTTCTTTTATAAATAGCTATACAATTAAGTAAAGGTAGATCCTTATTATGAATTTCTATTTATTTTTTATTAGTGTGAGATATTGGGATATGATAAATAATGTTTATACCCTGTATTGGAAAATAGTCCTGAAATGTGGTTTCAACAGGATGGTGCTGTTGCCCATACAGTGAGGGCCATTGTAGACCTCCAGAGACAACTGTTTAGTGAGTAGATAATTTCAAGAAATTCCCAAATTAATTGCCTGACTTTTTAGCTCTCGATTACTTCATGTGAGGATAGTTGAAGGAGTGGGTGTACTTGAACAAACTGTGTACACTTGAGCAGCTCAAGGAGAATATCGGTACAGAAATTAGAGCACTTGACCCTCAAACATTAATTAATGTTATGAATAATGCAAACGAAAGAGCCAGAATTTGGTAGGCAGCAAATGGAACTCATTTAAAAAAAATATAATCTTTCATACATCGTCAAACAAATTACCATACACTGTACGTAATATCATTGAAATTGGTTCATTCATAAAAAAGTTATTGACTCCTAAAACCCCACTCTGACTTTTTCCCACCCTCAGGGCCGAACTGGGACAAGAATTCAGCCTGGGCATTTAAAGACAGAGCAGCCCTCTGAGGGATGTGGCCCAAGAGGGTGCATGTTGTGTCATCCCCAATGATATTCATGCCTCTTGAAAGTGGGCACATTTGTTTAATACCCCTCAGGGCAGTCCAAGTGTAGCATGGGGCTGGTAGGCGATGTGTGTGTGAGTGGGAGACAATAGGGGATGTTGTGTGAAGGTGAAATAAGAGATCTACAGTGTGGGAGGGAGAAATGGGGCTGCAGAGTGTGAGAATGAACATGGGTTTGCATGGTGTGAAAAGGGGACTTGGGGCTGCATGGTGTGAGAGGGGACATGGGGCTGCAGGGTATTCAGAAGGGACATGGGACTGCAGGGTGTGGGAAGGGGACATGGGGCTGCAGGGTGTGAGGGTGAAAGGGGCTGCAGGGTGTGAGAGGGAACATGGGGCTGCTGTGTGAGAGAGGAGCAGGGGCTGCAGGGTGAGAGGGGGGCATTTGACTGCTAGGTGAGGAGGCAAGGGCTGCTGGGTGGGGGGGGCAGTGGCTGCTGGTTGAGAGGTGGGGCAAGGACTGCTGGGTGAGAGGTGGGGACAGTAGCTGCTGTGTGAGAGGTGAGGCAGTGGCTATTGGGTGAGAGGTGCAGGCAGTGGCTGCTGGTGAGAGGTAGGGACAGTGGCTGTGGGTGGGGGGCACAGTCTGCTGGGTGAATGGTGGAGACAGGGGATACAGGGTATGAGAGAGGCTGCTCGGTGAGAGGAAGGGAAGGGTGTGAGAAGGGACATGGGGCTGCTGGGTGAGATGGGGAGACAGGGGTCTGCAAGGTGAGAGGGGGGGCAGCCGCTGCAAGGTGAGAGGGGTGCAGTGGCTGCTGGGTAAAAGGGGTGAAGAGGGGGGTCCTGGTGGGAGTGCTGGGTGGCAGGACAGAGGATTCTGGGTTAGAGGGGGAAATAGAGGGTGCAGGGTATGAGAGGGGGAGACAGGGGATGCAGGGTAAAAGAGGGGGAGACAGGGGATGCTGAGTATGAGAGGGGACATGGGGCTGCAAGCTGAGAGGGGAAGACAGAGGTGCTGGGTGAGGGGACAGGTGGGGGAGGGGGGAGGGGTGGGAGGGGGAAACAGGGGATGCAGGGTATAAGAGGGGGAGACAGGGGATGTAGGGTATGAGAGGGGGAGACAGGAGATGTTGGGTGAGAGGGGCAGACAGGGGATGCTGTGTGAGAGGGGGAGACAGGGGCTGTAGCTTATGAGAGGAGACATGTTGCTGCAGGATAAGAGGGGGGCAGGGACTGTAGGCCTGCAGGGTAAAAGTGGGGCAGGGGATGCAGGCTAATAGGGTAGGGGCTGCAGGGTAAGAGGGGGAAAGGGGCTGCAGGGTGAGAGGGGGGCAGGGGCTGCAGGATGAGAGGGGGACAGGGACTGCAGGGTGAGAGGGGGCAGGGGCTGCAGGGTGAGAGGGGAAGACAGGGGTGCTGGGTGACGGGACAGGGACTGCTGGGTGCAGAAGGAGGACACGGGGCAAAAACACACACACAAAAAAAATAAACTTACATACTTCCCCATCCCTCTTCCTTACCTTGATTCTTGGCAGGAGAGGATGCTGGGGAGGAATTATTTTCCCCGGTGGTCCAACGAAAGAAACATCTGGTCTACACCCCTTGACAGTTGTAGACCAGCTGGAAAGATCCTTTGATCTCCCCTGTCAGCCTCGGTCCATGCCCGGTTTGCCCTATGGCCAGTCCACGTCTGCCTACCCTATAGAGTATACTTCCTAAGGCATGATTTCATTGTAGCATACAGATAAATATAAATGTAATCACAGATTTATTTTATAGCATATTTATCAAACAGGTTATATCCTTAATTACTATACCTTCTTAATGTAATATATCTCGGCACATTGTTGCAAAGATATATAATTGCCAATACAAAATGAAGTATGCTTTATATGGTTTTACTAATTAAGTCCTGCAATGAATAAATAAAATAAAAATTTTAATTAAGTTTATTGGTTTTCATTCTTTACGAAGTAACATGGATCATGCCCAGAATTATAACAGATATAAGCTAAATTTGTGAAGAAGTATCGACACATTGGAGTTATATAATGGCAATGATTTCTCTTTGATTACTGCTTCCTTAGCTCTGGTGACAGGGTCAGGCTGGGTGAATAACTATGGGCTCTGTATTTCTGCACAATGTTGTAAAAGAGCCTGGAGGTTTGCCTTGGGCATTTTCTGCTTATTGACTTGTTTAAAGTTAAAAGTCCAAAGACTACGATAATGCACAGAAGCTGAAAGCTAATTACAAATGTAACATAATGAGTTATAAGAACGTAGGTAGGTACTAGCGCTTATAAGTCAAATGTAATATATTCAATAAATATTAACAATTGAATCAATTTAGCAGCTAAACATACATGTGACTCCTTTCTATTATCACCAACAATTATAGTACAAAAAAAGATGATGTAGCGCTTATACAATAATCACCTTATGGTAAAAGAAAACAATTTTCAGGAGGAAAAATCTGCAGCAATTTCAGTGCCTTTGAATGTAGAATAAAGGAAACTTCCACAATATTGTCTACACCTGTAAAAATAATGTAATATAGTGTAGGCAGTACAAGCATATAAATAGGATGTCTGAGAAATATTTATGCACTCACAAGCGGAGAGCTGTGTACCCAGCTGTAGTGTAAATTGCTTCTAGGTCCGTTTAGGCGACCTACCCCTGTCTTGGATGTATGTTCTTATCCTAGAGGGGAGTGGATAGATACAAGATAGCGTAGTACAGTCTGTAGTATAATTGTAAGATAGAAAATGTCCCAAATGGGTACTTACAAACCGGGAGTCATCTCAGACTCTGTGTGCAGGCATGGTGTAGTGTGGGACTACACTCCCATAACAGCATAAAACCGGGAACCAGGTTGTCCGAATTAAAATAAAATTTATTAAACAATTAAATAAAAATAAAATTATAGGTATAATAAAATAAGACACAATGTTCTCTTATCACCGGGACACGTTTCTCCACTTCAATGTGGCTTCTTCAACCGGAAAGTTCAAATAATCCCTGGTTCGCCGTATGTGGCATATATGCCTCCCTCTAATGGGGAGAATGAATGCCGGTGTGTATTCGCCGTTAGAGTCTCTTACCACCCACAAGTAGAACGTATGCGGCTTATGCCTGAATCTGATATTACGTTATTGGAAATTAACGGGTGTTCCTATTTGGAATCCCGTTAACTATGATCATATGCATATATTTATTATCAAAGTCTTCATTTCTGTAATTCATTTGTTGTAATTTTCTTGTGATTGCTAGTTGCTTGATGAATAAAATCCTTCGGTATCCGTATTATAATAGCAGGAAAGTCCACTCTCATATAATTTAACCCATAGGGTACCGATATATGAAATACAAACAGATAAAACAGAAAAAAGTGTCAGTTTCGTTCCTTATAACATTCTATTAGTTTACTCCTTGATGCAAATAATGATACAAGCTGATACAGTTGATATAATTGTCTCATATGTATCGTTCAAATACACATTCCATATCTGATACAGTAAATTTTGCAGCTCTATATTGACTAAAAAATAAATAAATGAAAATTGCTCAAATCCAATTATGAAACTATTTTTGATATTGTTGTGCTAGTATTAAAGGAACTAATGGAAGTCAAATATGAAAGGGAAAAAGTACCAAATATACCTTACTTTTCTGCCCTTACCCGGAGTCGTAAAAATATAGAAGAAATGACACATTTATAATATTTTTAATTCTAGCTTAAATGTCACATTTAAAATAGTCTTAATTCTAGTTTAAATGTCACATTCTGCAGAAATACTCAAATTGTATTGTATTTTGCCCCAATATTTCATATGTGTATTTCCATAAGTTCTTGATATTATATAATCATGATTGGAATATTGTATCTCATATTGCAAATGGTAAGGATCATTTTAACAAAGAAAAAAGCTAAAATAAAACAGACAAACTAAAAAAATAAAAAAATTAATACATATAAATTCTTTCTTAGAATCAAATATTTAGAGAGCCAGAAAATCTCAAGTACATCAATAAACTACTAAATAAAAACCAAACTATAATGAATTAAAAGAGAGAAGGGTATCAGGACATGGTGGGACTATGTCTATTCTAATATACAATAGGACTTATAATGAGTTATAAGTTACAGTGTTTTGCATATATATTCTCTCATAAACTGTCAGACTAATTTATTAATGGTTTGAGATAAAACAGGGTGGAGGAAGAGTTTGCTCATCTTTCTGTAACTTTGAAACCTTTGTCAACTGTAATCAGGTGTGATATCATTGCCAAACACTTGGGACATTGGCTGCTTGTTTAGAAATGCTAGCTGCTGCAGATATTTACATATACACACAGGTTTATATGTAGGTATAGATAGACAGGGAGATAGAGAGCAATAAACACATGCACAAAGTGACCACTTAAAGCAGCCCTGTCATGGTTTTGGTTTCTTTTGGTTTTCGGGTCCTTATGCTCCCAGTATCGTAATGATTATACTCTTTTTCACTCTTGCTGCCTGCCTTTCATTTTATGTATTATTTCTTCCTTATGTTAGATATCAATATCTGTGTGCAGCCGTTTTGTTTTCCCATGGGTAAATTTGATTGTCAACCAAAACAGAACTTTGCTTAACCCCTTAAGGACTGAGCCAAACGTACACGTTTTGATCAAAATAAAACGTAAACAAAACTTGGAATTTGTACATATGTCTGTCCAACCGTAATTCACCTCTTTCATATTAAATGCACCCACACTTATTATATATAATTTCATTCAGGAGAAACAGGGCTTTCATTTAACATCAAATATTTAGCTATGAAACATAATTTAATAAGAATAAAATATAAAAAGAAACTGAGAAATTAAGAAAAATATTTTTTTTTGTTCTGCATGACATTTTAACTGTGAATGTCATAATACTGTTTGCTTTTACTGCAATAAAATGCACACATTTGTATTCAGTGATGTCTCACGCCCAATGTACAGATGTTATGGTGTTTTGGGAAGTTACAGGGTCAAATATAGCACATTACAGTTTTCATTTTTTTCCCATTGAAATTTGTCATATTGGTTAAGTTGCCTTTGAGACCGTATGGTAGCACAGGATGAGAATTACCCCCATGATGGCATACCATTTGCAATAGTAGACAACCCAAGGTATTGCAAATGGAGTATGTCCAGTCTTTTTTAGTAGCCACTTAGTCACAAACACTGGCCAAATTTAGAGTTAATATTTGTTTGTGTGTGAAAAATGCAAAAAACTAATTTGAACGCCAATTTTGGCCAGTGTTTGTGAGTAACAGGAGTGAAATTGCCAGCAATCGTGGTTCTGTCATTGAGAACGCGTGTCTTTTAAAACTAATTGCAACAACTAATTGATACTGAGAATCATTGACAACAATACTCATAATTGAATTCTATTGGATAGTTGAAAGGGTTAAATTCTTTTAAAATGAATCATAAGCTAACAACCTTGAACATTGCAAGAACGTCACGTACTCGGTTTTGAACATGACCCTCCTGCTATAATAAGACCCCACCTAGTAATGCACCCTAGATAGGTTTGAGAGCTATGCATAGCTGTATGCCCTTCCCATGCTGTTTGCATGAGTTTTTTTCATGCTGTTTGTTAATAGTTGTCATTATTTGATTGGTTATTAATTAAACTCCCCCTAGACTTATGCATTATAAACTTTGTTCTGTTTAATAAACATCAGACATTCTCTGAACAGATTCCTTTGTATACTTTTTTAAAAAGACTCTAAACTCCAGCTCCCCAAGCCTAAACCTGAAAATAAAATCCTTTAGTTCTTAAGATGAGTTAAACATAGGATTAAGGTAAACACCTGATGTACCCTAATACTAAATTTAACCCAACACGAATCCTAAACCAAATAATCCGAGACAGCCCTTATATTACAACTTTAACCCCTATCAAGCTGTTAATCTTCTGAACATTATCTATAACCCTGCATGCCTTTACACTGTTGCATACACTTACCATACTCACAGATGTAAACACAATGCTTTACAATAAAAAATACACATATATCTCCATTTCTACATATGAAGTTGTAAAATAGGAATGTTTCTAGATGTTTTTCAGCCTGCAATGTCATACATTCATTTATCTGCTTTGCCTTGGGGTTTGGAGAGCAGGTGGCGCTTTAGAATTTTGTGTCTATGGGCATCTGACATGTAAATCTGGCACTGATCCTCACTGCTCAATTCTCTGTCCATTGGGAGTTAAATCACATTGTTTATGCAGCCCTAGTCACACCCCTCTAACATGTGACTTACACAGCCTTCCTAAACACATCCTGTGAAATGAGATCTAATGTTTAAACCTCCTCTTTTTGCACAGTCTGTTTACTTTAGAATGTATTATTATCTCTTGCACCGCTAATAACTTGCTAGACGTGCAGGAGCCTCCTGTGTGTAGTGATTAAAACTTCTACAGCAAGTTATCATGTGATTGAAAATGAAACCATTTTCTTTTCATGAGGCTGTGTGAGTCAAATGCAAGGGAAGTGTGACCACGGCTGCATAAATAAAAACAAAAGTGATTGAACTCCTAAATGGCAGAGAATTAAGCAGTGAGACTGCAGGGACCACACTATCAACTCCTCTCCTGGATCCTACAGACAAAAGAAATCTAATTGCTTTGCTCTTTTAATATCATGCTAGAGCCTGCAACTGCTTCCAGTATGTAATTAAAGTTTAAATAGCAAAATAACAGAGCAGGAGATAAAAACTTCTAAAGTGAGGTCAACAATTCACCAATCCATTCACCATATTTTTTTACAATATGGACCCACTCATTCCAATGGTCCTTGGGTTGTTTTTATAGTGGAGAGGGTTGTCTAAAAGCCAACTTTTATTTTTTTATTTAAAGTTAAGTGAAAAATGCCTTTAATAGCAGTTATAGTGGACAATTTCCAATAATAAAGGATAGAATATGTGGTTGCTATAAGAATATGATCTATAGTAATACTGTCAACTTTGTTTGCTCCTGGAAATTGTTTTTTCCTTTATTTCGGCACAGAGAAAGAATTTGATAGGGTATACTGGGGTTATCTGAGAGCGATTATGGCTAACTTGAACATTTGATCACCTTTCATTGATGCGGTATTCATCTTTTATTGTCATCCAATAGCATGGCTATCGCAGATGGATTTCCACTAACAAATGGGACCAGACAGGGCTGACCGTTGTCTCCACTGATACTTGTTTTGTCAGTGGAGGCCCTGGCTGATTTAATTAGAAAATGCAACCTCATATTACACTGTGTCATGATTTATTTAACCAAAAAAGGCCAAAATGGAGAAGCAATGTGTAAAAAACTAGGTACCCTTACTGCTTCCATAGCAAATGCCCTTGATTAATTGATCACCAGCAATTGTGCCCATCTCTATAAAAATGTTATCAGTTTGCTGGTCTGGAGCATTCAGGGGTGTTAACACAGTGCCAAAAAGGAAAGACATCAGCAATGATCTTAAGGACACAATTGTTGCTGTCTATCAATATGGGAAGTGTTTTTAAGAAATTTAATGTCCATTATGCCACAGTGAGAAAGATTACTTAAAAGTAGAAAATGGTCAATTTTTGCCAATCTTCTCAGAAGTGGACGTCCCAGCGAATTCACCACAAGATCAGACTGTTCAATGTTCAGAGAAATTGCAAAATACCCAGAAGTTACATCTCACACTCTACAGGCCTCAGTTAGCATGTTAAATGTTAAAGTTCATGACAGTATTATTAGAAAAAGACTGAACAGGTATGGTTTGTTTGGAAGGGTTTCGAGGAAAAAGCTTCTTCTTTTTAAAAAAACAAGGCAGCTCAGCTTAGGCTTGCAAAGGTGCATTTGAACATACTACAAGACTTCTGGAACAATGCCTTTTGGACAGACAAGACCAAGGTAGAGATGTTTGGTCATAATGCACAGTGCCAATACCAAACACAGCATATCAGCACAAATACCTCATACTAACTGTCAAACATGGTGGTGGTGGTGGAGGTGGATGATTTGAGCTTGTTTTGCAGCCACGGGCCCTGGGAACCTTGTCATTGAGACAACCATGAACTCCTTTGTATGCTAAAGTATTCTAGAGTCATATGTGAGATCATCTGTCTGACAGCTAAAGTTTGGCTGAAATTGGATCATGCAACAGGAGTCAGGACAATTATCGAAAGCACACCAGCAAATCTACAACCGAATGGCTGAAAAATAAATGAATCATGTCATTGCAATGGCCCATTCAAATTCCCAACCTCAACTTAATTGACATGATGTGGCAGGACCGTAAGAGAGCAGTGCATAAACAAATGCCAATAAACCTTGATGAACTGAATATTGATGTGGACATGATGTGTTTATTGTGATCGTATTTTTTTATATATATTTTTTTACAATTATCATTCATTTTTGCTTTTGTAGGATTCATTATTATATATATGATTAGATTATCTTTATATGTACTTTATAATAATTTTAATTTATCATAAGTTTATTAGTTTAAACATAAGGGAAATTCTATATCACGTCCCATTATATCTTGCATTCTGATATTTCCTTTTGATTTTTTTAAATTTTATGTGTATGTGAATCTACTTCAAATAAGATCTTCTCCATCATTTGTTAGACAAACCAAGTGTTTGCTAACACATTATTTTCTCTAAGCATCGAGAGAACAATATGAAAACCCATACAGAAAGTACCTAGAATGCAATCTAATATGGTGCTCGAACGCACGACAGCTGAAGGTGTGCAATCATGTGATTGCGGGTACAGTAAGCAGTAGGTGGAATACATGCAAGATGGTGCAAGAATGCAAACGGGTGTTCTGATAAGATTCATGGACTCCATTATATGTAGGTCAGCTTACCCATGGGGAGTATGGGTTTCTTATGGGTTTTCTAATACCGCTAGTAGGCATGCGTCTAAATCAGCTGTTCAGGACGCATGTGCAGTGTAGGGTAAAGTATTCTGATGCTGCTACTGATCCAGCACATACGCCCTGATGTCCAACCCTACGTGTTTCATTTGGGTAGATTTGAGCATCACCAGGGAGTTTCTTTCCTGTTATTTGTTTTATTATGTTTTTTAGACAGAATTTTTAAAATTTTGTCAAATGTTTATGGTTACTGAATGGAGTAAGAAGTGCTTACTTACATAAAAACAGAGGAGAGCAGCAAACTTCATCTACTCGGGACTACATCAATTTGATTTGATGGGCCTGTTACTTCTTAGATCTTGTAAGAAGTACTAATATTAAAGCGCAATCTTTTAATATAACAATCTTGCAATATTAGTTTTTTCTTTCTCCCACATGCCCTTCCATTGTGCTGAAGACATCTATTTGTTTTGATTAATGTTTTGAATAATATGGTAAATTTGTATTATTCTTTTACCCTATCACTGTGTGCTTTCCACATTTATATAAAGAGGGTGTTTTTGTATCTGGTCTATAGTATCTAAATTGCAAGAGAGTTTTAATACACCTAATTTGGATATTAACTATAACACTGGAAATTTCTAATTTAGAAAACATTTATCTCTTCGATCCAAATTGAAAAATGGGTACCATTTTGTTATGTATTTTATTATATATTAGGCCCACTTTCAAATTAGATTCATGCTCGCATATGCAGTGCACATTGGAAGGTTGGTTTAACTGTTTCCTAGACTTGAAGTGCACATCAAAATGTGCCAATCACCTTGAAAATCACTATAAAATTCTTTATAGGTGAAATCTAGTTTCATCAAGAAAAAATAAAATGAATTCTACTATTACAAACAAATGCTGGCAAGAATGTGGTGGCATAGGTATGATGTCTCAAGTGTTATGGTATTGTACCAAACTTTCAAAGTACTACACATTTATTAATTAAAAAAGTAGATCCAAACTCTTAAATCTTGGACACCCAAAAGGTACACAGACAAGAAGGTGGATAAGAACACGGATGCTTTTCAATTTATTTATGTTTGTTGTTCATAGATGTGGGGCAGTGTTAGTGTGTGTGGTAGGGAGGTTGCCTGGCAGTGTGTTTGTAGTATTGCACATTTGTGTGTGTCTGGGAATTAATATTTTGTATGAGTCTGTGAGAATGCATTTTTTGTATGTCTGGGTTTCGTAAGGCCACACTATTTCTGATGGCAAACCTTAGTCAACAACGTAAGAACTGATATTTTATTACCGTATTTTCCGGCGTATAAGACGCACTGGGCGTATAAGACGACCCCCAACTTTTCCAGTTAAAATATAGAGTTTGGGATATACTCACCGTATAAGATTACCCCTCTTCCAATGCACACCAAATAAAAATTAGCCATGATGTACAGCAAGACATTAAATAATGATAGAGGAAAAGAAGAGATGTGTCAGGTGCTCACTCCAAAGATAAACAGTTAAATAGGCAGCAGTAACCAATACAAGGATTCCCAGCCTTGATAAGAAACAGTATAGAAGAAAAAAGGAGGAAACCACGCCTTATATGAGTTATATATACATACACTTGATGTCTCTTAGTAGTTGCGGATAATTTATCCTCAAAAAGAAAACACAAAAAATATATACAATAGTGTAATATGTTTAACAATATTAAAAGAAAGTGATAAATATAACGGAGGTATTTTGCACTCACATTTGGTAGAGCTACTGTGGGAGCTCTACTGTGATTGGCATGGACGGTACAAACCCCGTCTTAGGATAAGAGGTCCAACATCTTAGGTACTCCAATGGTATGGTGGTACAGATAAAACTCCAATAGTGTAGTAATTCCAACTCCAAGTATAAATAAATAAATAAAAATATTTATACTCACATTTACTAGAGCAGAAAACTTGCTCTAGTATATAGGGCTTGCAGTGGTATGATCCCCACTGTAGGATATACAGGCCAGGAAGTTTGATGGTACAAATAAAATATAATGAAAATAGAGTATAGCTTTAAAAAATATATTTAATAGTAGTACAAATAGAGTAAAATAAAAAGCTATATAAAATATCACTTAACGCGTTTCGCCAATGGCTTCATCAGAAGTGTGAAAAACATACATCAAAAAACTTCCTTCAAATATATGACTTACATAATGAACATAATTGGTGATGTCTTCCTGGTGTGCCTCGGACAAAAAACCGCTCGTAGGCAGAAACCGGAAGTAGTGCAGCGATGGTCATCTATACCCACGTGGACGCCGCACTACTTCCGGTTTCTGCCTACGATTTTCCAGGGTTAAAAAGTCATCTTATACGCCAGAAAATACAGTATTTCTAATTTGTGCATCAATAATGATTGTGGTGAATGAATACTGAATAGTGAAATTAAAGGGACCCTATAGGAACATAGACCACTTCATCTTATTGAAGTAGTCTGGGTGCAGTGTCCCTGTCCTACTTATTCCTGCAATGTAAATCATTGCAGGTTTTTAGAAACTGCAAAAATTTCCACCAGTGGCTGTGTATCAGAAAGTCTCTAGAGGCGCTCCCGGGATTTTAAGGGAATCTGAGTCCCTTAAATAACGCTGGACGTCCTCATGCTCTGCTTGAATACATTCAGCATCAGTAAAATTGATTCAATGCCTTCCTATGGGGAGGGCTTAATGCACATGTGGCGCTCGCCGCACATGCACATGTCAGAGGAGGCAGAGTGCCAGCGACAACGGTGCTGGTATTTAGTGAGTAGATAAAGGTTTTTTTTATCCCTTTATATGCAGGGAGCGCAAGGGTGGGGGGAACCAGATGGCACTGTAGTGTTAGGAAAACAGATTTGTATTACTAACACTATAATATCCCTTTAAGGCTAAATTATTTAACCAGTAACTACGTCAAAGTGTGAGATTATTTTCCAAATCAGCTATGATTATCTGAACTTGGATTTATATGGGTTTGTGAATAACTCTGTTTGGTTTTAAGCAAGCATATGGTCATTTTACATACTAAGTAGATTTTATATATATAAGGGCTAATCAAGCCAATAAATAACACATTGTCAGTGAAAATAAAAATAAGTAACATTGATTATGTTTCCCAAATAGGATAAAATCATCCCTTAAGCATTATAGAGAACAATCTTGAGTGTTTTAAAATAGAAACTTTTTTTTAAACATCACACAAAAACAATTGTTCTTCTCTGAATATTTCGTGAATGTTTTGCAAATTCACCTTTGACTTTAATGACCCTGAGAAGACACATCCTGTAGTCGTTAATAAATGGTGACATTTCATCCTTAGGGACTTTATCCCATTTCTCCAGCATTTTCTTGCAGAATTCTTGGGTTTTGTTTGTTAACGGCTCTCTTGAGTTCATTTAACAAATGTTCTATTCAGCTGAAGTCTGGAAAATGTGAAGGTCATTGAACAACTCATATTTAATGTTGTATAAACAATTTCTTTGTTTAAAGGTGCAGGTAGTGGTCATTCATAGAGCTTCCAGTATCCATTTAGCAAATTGATTTACCATTTGTTTTTATTGTAATGCTGCATCTTTATGACAAAATGAAAAAAATTGCCTCTGCGCAGAGCTCACATATAAGATCCACTAGTTAACCACTACCATTTAATATATATTTATAGGGCTAATTAAATATAAATTTAATTAAATAAGGCAAAATTAAATATAAAAATAAAATTTGTATGGGATCCTTGAGACACAAGCTACAACTCCGGGAGGACCAAGCAGCTCTCTCACCTCCAACAGGAACAAGAGGCAGGTTTAAGAAAACATAACTAGGGAACCTCAAGCCCCTAGTGACCAACCTCTGAGAATAAACCACTCTCTTTTAGTCTCATCTGCCATAATAAAATACAATATGTCCTGAAAAGGTATTTTTTTGTTGGTATACAGTGCCTTGCAAAAGTATTCACCCCCCTTGGCATTTTTCATGTTTTCTTGCCTCACACCCTGGAATTAACATGGATTGTTTGAGGATTTGCATCATTTAATTTAGAGAACATGCCCACAACTTTGAAGATGTTTGTTTGTTTGTTTGTTTTTTATTATTGTTAAGCAAACAACAAATAGGACTAAATAACAGAAAAAGTCAATGCGCATAATTATTCACCCTCGCTAAAGGCAATACTTTGTAGAGCCACCTTTTGCGGCAATCACAGCTCCAAGTCGCTTTGGATAAGTCTCTATGAGCTTGCCACATATTACCAATGGGATTTTTGTCCATTCCTCCTTGCAAAACTGCTCCAGCTCCTTCAAGTTGGATGGTTTGTGCTTGTGACCAGCAATCTTTAATATTGACCACAGATTTTCTATTGGGTTGAGGTCTGGGCTTTGACAAGGCCATACCAACACATTTAAATGTTTCCCCTTAAGCCACTCAAATGTTGCTTTAGCAGTGTGTTTGGGGTCATTTTCCTGCTGGAAGGTGAGCCTCCGTCCTGGTACATGTTTTGCTCAAGAATATCCCTGTATTTAGTACTATCCATCTTTCCCTCAACTCTGACCAGTTTCCCAGTCCCAGATGCTGAAAAACACAGCCCCACAGCATGATGCTGCCACCACCTTGTTTCATTGTGGGGTTTGTGTTCTTTGGGTGATGTGATGTGTTGGGTTTGTGCCAGATATTTTGTTATATATTAGGCCCACTTTCAAATTAGATTCTTGCTCGCATATGCAGTGCACATTGGAAGATTGGTTTAACTGTTTCCTAGACTTGAAGTGCACGTCACAATGTGCCAATCACCTCGAAAATCACTATAAAATTCTTTATAGGTGAAATCTAGTTTCATCAAGGAAAAATAAAATGAATCCTACTATTACAAACAAAGCGTTTTCTTTGATGGACGAAAAGTTCAATTTTAGTCTCATCAGACCAGAGCACCTTCCTCCATACATTTTGGGAGTCTCCCACATGCCTTTTTGCAAACTCAAAAGATGCCATTTTGTTTTTTGCTCAAAGTAATGGCTTTCTTCTGGCCACTCTGCCATGAAGTCCAACTCTATGGTGCATACGGCTTATTGTCGTCCTATGTACAGATACTCCAGTCTCTGCTGTGGAACTCTGCAGCTCCTCCAGGGTTACCTTAGGTCTCTGTGCCACCTCTCCGAATAATGGCCTCCTTGCCGGTCCATGAGTTTTGGTGGGCAGCCGTCTCTTGGCAGGTTTGCTGTTGTGCCATGTTCTTTCCATTTGGTTATGATAGATTTGATGGTGCTCCTGGGGATCATCAAAGATTTGGATATCTTTTTTATAACCTAATCCTGACTTGTACTTCTCAACAACATTGTCCCTTACTTGTTTGGAGAGTGCATTGGTCTTCATGGCAGTGTTTGGTTAGTGGTGCCTCTTGCTTAAGTATTGCAGCCTCTGGGGCAGTTCAAAAAAGGTGTGTATATGTAATGACAGATCATGTGACACTTGGATTGCACACAGGTGGACATCATTTCCCTAACTATGTGACTTCTGAAGGCAATTGGTTGCACCAGAGCTTTTTATGGGCTTCATAACAAAGGGGGTGAATACATACACGCATGTCAATTTTCTGTTTTTTATTTCTAAAAAATAATTTTATGTATATATTTTTCTCATTTCACTTCACCAACTTAGACTATTGTGTTCTGATTCATCACATAAAATTCAGATTAATAAAACATTGAACTTAAAAGACCACTATAGGCACCCACACCACTTCAGCTCAATGAAGTGGTCTGGGTGCCAGGTCCATCTAGGGTTAACCCTGCAGCTGTAAACATAGCAGTTTCAGAGAAAGAGCCGCTAAAGGCGCTTCCGCGCTTCTCACTGTGAAAATCACAGTGAGAAGATGCTGACGTCCATAGGAAAGCATTGAGAAATGCTTTTCTATGGACTCATTGAATGCGCGCACGGCTCTTGCCGCACATGCGCATTCAGCGCTGACGTCGGAAGAGAGAGGCGATTTCTCCATCGCTGAGGGAGCCCAGCGCTGAAGAAAGGTAAGTGATTAACCCCTTCCTCCCACTTCAGCCCGGAGGGAGTGGGACCCTGAGGGTGGGGGGACCTAAAGACCCTATAGTGCCAGGAAAACAAGTTTGTTTTCCTGGCACTATACTGGTCCTTTAAGGCTGTAATGTAACAAAATAGGTAAAAAGTACAGAGTGATTGACTACTTTTGCAAGGCACTGTATTTGAGATTTATTCTGATTTCCAAGAATAGCTCATTTTATGAGGGCAAGACTTGTATATCCTACCTCTCAATGGGCCATATATTTGATCCACATATCTGAGCCTAAAGAACCCACAAAATATGAGAATTATTACAATGCAAAAACACTTAACTTTAATTTAATATTCAAAGTAAAAACTATTACAAAAAGTATTATTTATACTAGTGTGCCAGAATTGTTTTATAAGATTTACTAGCATAGTTCACAGGTTGACTTATAAACTTTTATGTACAATTTAACTCTACTTTCTGCATAAGTGCAGAGTCTGAATGAAACACTGAAAAAAACAGATGCTACACATGAAAATTTAAATTCATTACAAATTTCAATTTCTATGAATTTGGGATGATCAGGCTATTGTTCAAATTCCTAAATTCTTGCCAAATTATAGCCAAATCATAAACGAAACACACAATGGACAGACATGTTTATTATTATTCATTATTTAGAATTCCACCTAAACATAAGTCTAATAGCTGCAAGCATTGATTTAAAAAATGTGTACAACCATAACTCTACCAGCCTTTAAAAAACAAAAAAAGAGAGAGTAGCAACACTTGAGGAAGAGAAGACAAGAAGTTCTGTTTTGGGCAGGTTAAGTTTAAGGAAGGAAAAAGTTGTTGATGATCAACAGTGTCAAAAGCAGCAAAAAGGTCAAAGAGAGTTAGGACAGCGTAGCGACCACAGGATTTTGAAGTAATTAAATAATTGGATACATTGGTCATGCCCGTTCCAACAGAGCAACAAATTTGAAATCCAGACTGGAGTTGGATTCAAGGAAGTTGGTCAATCTCGCACATACAACACTCTCAAGGATCTTGGAGGCAAGTGGTAATAGTGAGATAGAGTAGTAGTTGGATGGTGAGTTAGGATCAAGGTTGGACTTTTTTATAATTAAGTTTACAGTTGCGCGTTTGAAGAGTGTAAAGAATATGCCAGAGAAGAGTGTGAGATTTTACTGAGGGGAAGAGCAAGAGAAGGAAAAAGAACAAGAATGAAATGAGAAAGAAAAGGATTGAGGGAACAAGATTGAAACAGAGCAGATCCCTCTTCGCCGTATCAGGTGCAAGTGAGCATAGAACAGTGGAGGGAGTAGGGTTGGGGAAGTATAGGTAGGGGTAGGAGAGAGATTAGAGCTCTCTTCCCTGATCACAGAAATCTCAGTAAAGTGAGTTGTGACATATGTAATGTTCAAGTTAGTAGGAGGAGGAACAGCATCAGGGTGAAGAAGACAGTTAAAAGTGTAAAAGAGGCATTTTGGTTCTTGGAAGAGTGTGCTTATTAGGATATTGAAGTAGTTTTCTTGTAGAGAAAAGAGCCAAGCTGTCAGAGTGTAGCATAATATTATTGTAGAGAAAGTCAAATGCAGAATGAGACTTTCTCTATAGGAGTACAGCTGTTCTGAGTCATTTTTGGAGGTATTGGGCCAGTTTGGTGTGCCAATGTTGTAATTGGGGGTATTTACAATGGTTAAATGTAGGAGTTGCCATGATAGCTAGTTGAGATGAGAGGGCATAGTTGTAGAGCAAGGTTGCATTCCAATGTCAGAGTTTAGAAGTTGGTGATCAGATAGAGGAAATGGAGGATTGAAAAGATTAGAGGCGATACAGAGATTGGTGAAGATGAAATTAAGAGTGTTTCCCACTGTGTGAGTTGCTGAGTTAGACCATTGCATGAGGACAAAAGAGAAGGTTATAGAGAGCAGTTAGGGTTGTTGATAGGGATGTTAGAGTGTGGGTATTAATATGTGGACAGTGTGAACTTCAAACTAAGGAAAAGATAGGGCAATGAAGATTGGTTGAAAGGTACATTGGGGGCAGAGACAGATACCTGCATCACCTCCTTCACAGTTGTTGAGCCTGAGAGTGTGGGATAGTTGTAGCCTACCAAAATATAAAGAAGTAGGAGTAGCACTATCAGAGGGAGACACCGAGTAGGTTGAGACAGTGGCAGAAATACCACCGGCGCAACATGTGTGGATGACCAGAGGCCTGCACACTTAGGGGGCTCATCAGGTGACCCATGCACTTAGGGTCACCAAATGGCAAAAGTGCATTCAGGGGCCGGTCAGCGCTGCAGCAGTTTAACAGTGCAACCGGCCTCTTTAAGGATATCTGCGCTGGCAGGTCACTTTCTCCCAGAGAACACATTGCTGAAAGGGAGGAAAGGGGAGGGGAGCAGAGTGGGAGAACCTCTGACTCCCACTAACTGGACCACAGGGATGCCACCCTCCTACACCCAAAAGGTAGGAAACAGGATATATTGTAATGGTTTTGAATATAAGAAGTAGGAATAGTAATGGTTAACTGTAAGGGGTTAAGAAAGTGTAGGAGAATGCTCATTAGAAGCAATGTTTGTAGCTGTCATTTCTGTTGTGTGTGAGATTCTAAATATAAATTAGAAGATGAGCTAGGGGTGGGTGAGGGGTAGGTTGAGAGGGCATCTGCGTTCTGAGCAGAATAACTTTTAAGGCAAGCTGCGAGAGATATATTAGTGCCATGTAGACATGCAATAAAGCTAAGGAATTAAGAGATGCATCTATGCACAGATAAGTTGAGGGTTAGTCAAACAAAACAAACATTTGGGCAGGTATCAATAAAAGAAGGGAGGGGGAAGGGTATAAATCACATAGAAAATTCATTAGAGGTATGCATGTAGTGGAATCAAACAATTAAGTAAACAAACCAAAATATGTTGAGCAGGGCTGGTAAAACTAAACTTTAGCAGACAAAATATAAAGGTGATAAAATATGCAATATGCCCAGGATACTCATAGGTAATAGAGTTTGCAATTACAAAGTAGTGGAGAATAAAAAAATATAAATATGCATGGTGTGTAAAATATAATGAATGATGATATGCTGGAGAAAGTTTTAATATGGTCCTCCAGATGGCTGCCTTCTGCTTAGGGAAGTGGATCAGCTTTTGGAGGTTTGAGTTCTGTATAGTTCTAAGGGAGGGTAGGTTTTAATTAATTTATTTCTTTATAAAAATGTTTTGCCAGGATGGATACATTGAGATTTCTCTCGTTTTCAAGTATGCCCTGGGTCCACAAAACATTGCTTTGTTACAATAGGTTACAATATTACAAAAATATAATATACAAACAATATATGCTTTTGCTTAGATGAGTGAACTAAAGCAGAAAGAGCTAAAGTAAATATTTCTAAATGTGTATTTGTATCTATGAATGTAATTAGTGAGTAATTAATTAAAATTGTGCTAATGTGTGCAAGAAGCTTAATATGTATGCATGTTAAATGGGTAAGAACATGCATGTGGTTATATATGCATATATGTATATATGTGGCTAATTTATGTGATAACTTATGTATGGATAGTTATGCAGGTATATACGTCCCAACATGTCAAATGGAAAAAGAGGGACACCTTTATTTTAGGGGTGTTAGTATGGATGTGGCTAGGAACAGTACTTTTTTTAGACCTTTTAGGTGACTTGATAATTGATGCAACTGAAATGTATCTTATTTGCACATACTGATTTTTAAATACATTTATTGCAGTTTAAAGACATATTACTGTGAGTATTACTGCTGTGGATCTCTGTTATACACACTAACAACACAGAGCTCCCACACACACACAGATTGGCACGTCACCTATTCTCCTATAAAGTTGCCAGCCAAATCAGAGGTAAATAATTCCATTAATAAAACACTTTTGAATGATGGATTGTGGGTAAATAAAAGTGGCACTAGAAACAAAACATCGCCCATTGCCATAGATTTCCAAAGATCAGGCTCTAAATAAGAAAAATAATACATATTTTTTTCTTATGTATAAAAAGTAAAAATTAACAAAAAATAAATATTATAGTACAAAAAGGATTACTTAAAAACCAAGATCTGAAAAGTGACAGCTGATGTAAGTATGTGTGCATGCATATGATACTGAGAGTGGGGTGTATCTTCCATACACAAGCACCACACATATATAAATATGTATATTTATCTGTAAGGTAATTAAGCTTTTATACAGACTGTGATTATATTAAACTAATCACACCTGCCTTATAAGAAATGAAAATGGTTTTAAGAGCCCTTTAATGTACATTTGTATCACACGCTACATTGTGATTCACAAGCATTGTTACAAAACATACAGCACTTATTATTTCTCAGAAAAGGTTGATAGAAGGTTCACATCTCAGAATATGTGCTAATCACATGAAAATAGACATATATTCTATCACAAGATCAATGATGTTCTTATTATGTTAAATATATTTTATATATTCAGAGGCATACATATAGTACTTACCTTTAATATAGGTTTATAAAAATCTATCACCTTTAGCTGTTTTAAAGAATGTATTTGTTATTTACACAATGCTTCAGCTATAAAACATGATTTAAGAGAGCTGAGTAAAAATGATCTATTGCCCAAACTGCTAAAAAAAAAACTGTCACTGTAATACCTTAAACATTATTCATGGGAATAATCATTTGATCAATGGAAATGATAAATCTACTATTCTTACAAAATAATGAAATATGAAATCTTTCCAAGAAGAATATAGCGTGCATCATTGCAAGGAAATCCCTTATTATATTTAAGCAGTTCCTCGATCTGACACCTGATATTTCAAATTTATATAATGGAATAAACACCAGTTTAGAAGGAGAAGTTGAGAACTATCATTTTTTTCCCTGTTGTTTTATTCTTCTAAAGCTGCAGTGCACCTGTGATTGTCTGACAGATGTTATTACTGCAAAATATATTTGGCTCTGTTCCTGCAGAGGAAGTAGGCGAAACACACCTGAACACTACTGCCAAAGAAAATATTTTTCTGTTGCCAGGAGGCATTGTGCTGTCAGTTTGGAAGCCGTGTGATCACTGTGATGGATACAGGTCACTAGTTCTGGAAAAGAAACCATAGATATCAATCCACATTCAAAGATTCTACAGATGTTGAAGTTAATACGTGTTTACCATGCATACTTTCTCTTGCAAACAGTGAGAGAAATTTATCACTTCCTACACCAATGTACGTTCAAGGCATATTGCTTGTTCTTGCCAACATGTTCCAAAATTCTAGGAATGTGTAACATTAGACCGTAATTCAACAATCCAACTTACTAGTCATTCTAACATTCACCAGTAGAGCAATAATGGTCATCTGGTTCAACTGTTACACAATGACAGATTTGTTTACCAAATAGATGTAGTTTGACAATCATCTGAATATACGTCAAGCAAAATGGTAAAATTCGTCATATCTCTTAAACTCCCATTCAGAGTTTTAGGTTGCTCACATATGTATTGTGGCCTAAATTGCATCATGTTAGTCCAGTTTAACTCAATTACTGACAGTTCATAAAATTATTTGTGTATTTACAGTTTACAAAGTGTAGAAAGTGTATAATTTTTATTTGCGCCTCATAGGTGCAAATGTAAGATCTTTATTTCAACTTCTAATTCCATCCTCTGATCATTTATAGTTACATATATTAATTATTCCATAAGGTCAAGCTAGGTCGATATGCATAATTGTAAATTATTAGAGGAAATAAAGGTCTTAAATTTGGACCTATAAGAATTGTAATAATGTTTAGCTTATGTTAAGGTTTTAAAATTTTCAAAAAAATGTACTTTAAAAAGTTTTTATTTTTGAAAAAAATAAAAATAGATAAAATAAAATAGATTAGATGGCACCAGTGACAATATAAGTGGATATAACCCATTAAAAATAAGCTCCACCTTTTATCCAAGATCTTATAGAACCACTACCATAGAGATGTTTGAGCAATCAGTTGTAGACAACCCTGTAAAATTAGAGCAGACGAGGAAACCGCATGTTAACGATTTTAATTTGAAAGATATTAAAAGGTATTAAAAATATTAAGTGATAATGAAAATATTAATATAAAGCCGGCTAACAAGGGAGGTAGTATTGTAAGTTTAAATAATACAGATTGTATCAATGAATGTTATAGACAAAAGATAAATAAATCTATAGAGATTTAAATATTGATCCCACAAAAGTGGTACAAAAAACACTCATTAAACTCCTAGATGTTGGTAAATCTATGGAGATTTTGAATGATGATGAATACAAATACAGTACCTGAATTATGAAGATCCACATATTTCCACTTTCTATAATCTGCCAAAAAAATCATAAAAGTCAGGAACATCCCTCCTATAGTATACTGACATTGGTTCCAATTTGGCTCATCGATCTAAATATATTGGTGTCCATTCACAGCAATTGGTACAATCTATACCTTCTTATTTAAAAGACGCAGCAGATACTATTATAGATCTATTGGATGTAGATTGGAAAGACTTTTACATGCTGGTGATATGTGATGTGTCTACTTTATATATTTCCATTCCTCATGACAAAGGCTGTACAGCAGTTTGGCAACATCTAATTTAATCTAATCAGTTTAAAGAAGAGAAAATTGAGTTTCTTATTAAAAGCATTGAATGCATTTTAAATAATAATTATTTCTGTTTTAATTTTCAATTTGTTATACAGAGTTAGGACACGGCTATGGGGACCTGGTTTGCTCTAAGCTTCATCAACTTGTTTATAGATAGATGGCAAAACCATTACATTTATGGTAGTCAAGAATGGAGTACATACATGTGAATTCACACATATCTATAAGTACATTCCTGCATTATACATTGACTCTCCGCAAAATGCACCCAGATTATACACACTCCATACAAAATCACTACTGTATTCCAAAAATGCAGACAAATACACAGTTACATTTACACACTAACACTACACACAATTACATATCTGGACTACAAAGATGTAGAACCTTAGATTAACACACATACTGCCACAGTGTTTAAATATACACAGTGGCACTACACAATTACAACGTTGGATTCACAAATAACTGCAATGAACTTTTTAGTGAATAAACCCATTTGCTTTTCTACATGTATATATTGAACTTTAGAGAGGGCCCAGGGCCTATGTTTTTCCATGGGCCCAGGCTGTTGTCAGTCCGTCCCTGGATTCTGAAACCTCCAGGCATTACAATGACACTGACAAGCTATCTGAGGACAAGATGGCACTGGTAAGCTGTGTGGAAAAAGAAATGGCACTAATTAGCCATTTTTGGATAAACAATGCACTGATAAGATATTTTGACACAAAAATGGCACTAGTAAGCTATTTGGACATAAAGGTGGCACTGATAAGATGGAGACAAATATATTTGAGGAAAATTATGACACTGATAAGCTATTTTGGCACAAATGTGGTACTGATGAGCTATTTGGACACAAAGATGATGAGGTAAGCTAGTTGGGCATTAGACTACACTGATTAGCTATTTTGATACAAAGATGGCATTGATTAGCTATATTGGGACAGAAATTGCACTGACTAGTTATTTGGAAACATAGATTTCAATGACTAGCTATTTTGGGCCAAAGATGGCACTTGGAAGCTGGGCACAAATATGGCACTGATAAGCTTTTGAGGACAAAATTGGCGCTGTATGACTGTAGATGGCATGCTACCTGATGAAGTGGGGGGTCCAAAAAGGTTTCCAGAGAAAATGGATATTGTTAGAAGTGCTATGTTTATGAAGGGGAGGGGTTGGCAAAATAGCCACACCAACCTGGGGTGTGCCAAAAATAATCTTTCATCCAGGCGTCAGTGACCCCAGGATCGGCACTGCTAGTTCATGTAATGTTTTAAGATATTAAATTATGTTGCTTACTTGCTTTTTGTACACTTTCCATGTATGCATTAAAGTTGTTGTGGAATTAGAATTGTGGCCCCAGGCCCCCAGCTTTCTTAATCTTTAACATGAATATAGCCTCCTCTCAGGTGATTTTTTTTTTAACTTTCATATGTTTGCCTTCAAAAAGCAGGGGAATTTATTTTGTAAATTTGCCTTCAACCAGTTGTTTTCAGAGCAAATCTAGTTGAAATTCTGTGATTGAAAATTATACTAAGTCCTATATTTAACATAAAATGTGAGAATTACTTTAAAGGGTCACTATAAGCACCCAGACCACTTCATCTCATGGTCTGGGTGTAAGGCCCCTATCCCCTTAACTCTGCAATTGTAATTATTGCAGTTATTGAAAAACTGCAATAATTATCTTGCAGGGTTAACTCCACCTCCAGTGGCTGTCTACCAGACAGACACCAGAGGCGCTTCTGGTTCCATACTTTTGGTATGCTAATTGACGCTGGACGCCCTCATTCTTTGCATGAGGATATCGAGCATCAGCTAAAATCTCATAGGAAAGTTGATTCAATACTTTCCTATGGGAAAGCCCTAATGCCTTACTGCGCATGGCATTAGGTCCCCCTGCGGGCTGACTTCGGCGGAGGAGGAGCCAAGGCGGAGTCTGACATCGCACAAAGTGACATTGGCGCTGAAATCAAGCAATTCTCAAAAGAGTGTTTAACCATTTATCGGCTGCAGAAGGGTGACAGAGGGTACTATAGTGTTAAGAATTCTTTGTATAGCACTTTATATTTATAGCAAAATAGTCTCCCTTTAAATCAGAAGCCAAGTAGTATATATTGTGAATTTTAACTGGATCAACATTTTCATTCTGACTTTTGTGAATAACCCTGTTGACAGTGTTCAAAATGGAAGAAGAAGAGGCAAAATATAAGATACTTTGTCAAAATGTAGGGAAGTAATTTTATTTCAAATTACGGGTTGGCCATCGGTCATTCTAATGTTTATAAAAAGAGCATTGCAGTGTTGCACTCTCGGCTCCTGTGAGAATAAACCAACACTTGCTCTCTTCTTGAAGTAGTTCCCACATATGTATGCTGCAAGAGAGGGCTTAAAGTGCCTAGAGGAACATTTCTATACATGACATATATATGTCAAAGTATTAATGCAAAAGTGCCTATGTAAATATATAGCCAGGTGTCTCAAAACCCCTGACTCATACTTTATTAATAAAATCTTCTCCTTCCAGCCACAAACACTCAACTCTCAAAAAAATACATATATTTGTCAAATATCAATAACTACTGTCACTTAGCATAATATTAGCATAAGAGGGAAAGAAATGTAAACATGTTTAAGTGTGTTAAAATATGTTTAAAATGTTTGCTTAGGACCAGAACACTAAGCGCCGTCCATACATAATTACTGGGTCTAGTACAGTATGTGGTCCAGGAGCTGTGCATTACTATATCTTTGTCAAGTTGCACACACTGTAAGAAAGAAGGAAGGAGAAGTAGCAGCAATCTGTATGTGCAATGTTTCTGTTTAAAAAGATACACATACAGAGATATATTAACTTTTGTGTCGGGGCCTAGTTACATCCCCAGTACATGCGACTCTGCTTTGGCCTGCCTAATGTCAATTCTGTTCAAAACTTACATCTTTTGTTAGCGTGCACAGTGTGTTAGTAACAGATGGAATTATCAGGCAGTGCGCTAGCTGGAATTATCAGGCAGTGCGCTTGCAAGAGGAAACTTGTTCTCTCCTCCCTCTTTACCAATGTGCTTTACTCTATTGCTATTTATTGGGGGGTTATTTAAAAGAAATCTCCTCCCCTTCTCCCTCTTCACACTGGCTCAGAGTGCATGCACACTGAGCCAGTGAAATGATCCAAACAAGTGTTTCTCTGTAAGAAGCATTTGACTGAACTGCACAAGGTCCTTGGGGACATTAAATTTAGGTATGGAAAGCATCACTAGGAGCTTCATCCAATGCTGGATTGTAGCTATGTTTATTATTACTTTACTGTTGTATAACAGGGAGGGGGGACCTCGTCAGCAATGCCTACTAGAGCATTCTAGTTGGCCACTGCACAAATGTGTTCATTACTCAATACTTGTGCTCTGCAGCTCTCCTATGAAATCTACCTCAGTTTGGTCCTTGAACGCATACAGGCACAATTCTGGGCCACAATCAAAGAACAAAGATTTCTATACCGCTCTTACCCTTCATTACTCACCAAACCCAAGAAGCATCTTTCCTAAACAACCGAGGCTGCATCTGAAGGAGAAGCTGAGGTGGGTGTCTCGTATTCAGATGTAAATTTTTGCCAAAGTAATTACTCTGCTAATTGTCTCTCAGTGAGCATCCAGTGGTTTTATTTTATTTTATCTTATTTTGAACCATGTCATGTTTTTTTATATTCACAATTCACTATGTCTTTTAGCATTAACTCATGCAATTACTGCCTGTTATGCAGCATTACTATTTAAGGTCAGTCACAGTATGTTGTATAGCATTAACTCATGCAAATAAAACACTCGTAAGACCACATATTGAATATGCTGTGCAATTTTGGGCACCTGTTCTAAAGAAGGATGTTATTGCACTAGATAACGTGCAGAGGTGGGCTACAAAATGAATAAAAGGAATGGAATATATCAGCTATGAAGAAAGGTTGAGAAATTTAAACCTCTTTAGTTTAGAAAAACGTCGCCTGAAAGGGGATATGATAACATTATACAAATATATTCGGGACCAATACAAACCATTGTGTGGAAATCTATTCACAAACCAGACTTTACATAGGACACGAGGTCATGTGTTTAGACTTGAAGAAAGAAGATTTTGTCTAAGGCAAAGAAAAGTTTTTTTACTGTAAGAACAATAAGGATGTGGAATTCTCTGTCTGAAGAAGTGGTTTTATCAGAGTCCATACAGATGTTCAAACAGCAACTAGATGCATACTTGCAAAAACAGAATACTCATTATATATATCATTTTTCAAAGTTGGGTAATAGCTTTTGATCCAAGGACAAATCTGACTGCCATTCTGGGGTCAAGAAGGAATCTTTTTCCTAGTTTGTTGCAAAATTGGAAGTGCTTCAAACTGGGGTTTTTTGCCTTCTTTTGGATCAACAGCAAAAAACAAATGTGAGGAAGGCTGAACTTGATGCGCACAACTCTCTTTTCAGCTATGTAACTATGTAAATATAGCCTGTTATGCATCATCCTATTTAGTAGCTATCTCAGAATTATTTTAGGTTTTACCACATGCATCTGTGGCCTATCAGGCAGCATTACTATTTAGTGGCAATTTCATTATTTTTTCCTTTTTAATAGCACTAACTTATGTAACTCAAGCCTGGTGTGCAGCATTATATTCAGTAGCAATCTCAGTATGTTTAATAGTGATAACCCATGCCAATATCTTCTGCTATGCTGCTTTTCTGTCTTGTGGCAATCATAGTACGTTTTACAGTACTGACTAGTGTAAACCCAACCAGTCATGCAACATTACGTTATACTAATCACCATATCTAACTAGTCTACTATTTTTCCTACAGTTAGTTTATATCTTAGTTGTGACATGTCAGTCTTGCCTGGAATAACTTGTTAATTGTATAGAAAAATTAGGTAATGCCAAATGCTGGTGACCTGCTCAACAATATATGTACATATCCATATTGTATTCCATACTGCTTGCACTACTTTTATATATACCTCAATAAAAAATAGATTAACAAAAAAAATAAACATTCGACAAAGAAAGGTTGAAGCAACTTCAAGTTAGATAGTAACATTAAATAACAAAACTACAAATAATGGGCACACACATTAAATCTATTCAATTTCAATACCATTTTATTATGTAATTACAGATAATTAGGTAAATGTAATAAATGTAACCAACTGTTATTACAGCAAAACTTGTAAAAATTATTATAAATACAACTGACATCGTTGATTATTGATAAATCATCTTCAGAATATCTGAATCAAGTAAACTTTCTACAAGATCCACAAATGATTCTTTTAGAGCAAATATAGTTAGTTAAATGACTTAGCATGCAATGTAAGTGCACAAATAGGGAGCCATTAATAAATTAATTGATTCCTACATAAATGCCCTAAATATTTGCTTGGGAATATGCACGACTCTGCTTCATCTCTGGTCAAGTCTTTTGAAAGCATTTCTGCCAATTTTTCAAACTGTGAAACAAGCATTTCCCTTGCTTGAGGGAACAATTGTTTAATTAATGAACTAGTCTATGTGTTGTGGTGAGTATTTGTACATTGTCAGTGTGCAAATTCCTTGGAGTGTTATGAGGCTCACGGCAAAAGAGCTTGTTGTAAAGTCCTATAAAATCAAAATATAGAGGGCATAAGAACTAATTTTTCACAGTAAATATTAATGCCTACAACTATTTTTATTAGTAGTATTAATAATGATAATTATAAAATCATTCATCCATTTATAAGCTAAGAGCAATGCACAGCAGGTCTGTTATTCATTCACAAATGTAGCTAGACGTTCGTTGCTTGGTGAAATTGGAAGAAGTGGCATGACGGAGACCTTTTGTATGGCATTAACACAGTGTGGTTCTCTAGTTGAGTACAGACCACCTGCTCTGAATCTCAGCATTGTCTGTAACATTACACCTCTTTAAGATAGAACACTTATGCGAAAAAGAGTCTTGTCTAATGTCTTCTATCAGCGGGGTTAAAAGGAGTAAGTAAGTGCATGAAAGTAAGTGCATGAAAAATTCTCAAAGTGGTAAATGAGATATAGCCCTTTATTTACACAAGACTTGATAGATATGTCTAGCAATATCTTTATAAACAATTCAATTTCATGTCTAAAATAACTCCTTTTTTTAATAAATAAAAGGTTATTTTCCAGTTTTGCTTAATATTGAAAAAATTGCATTTTATGTACTACAGTATACTTAAGCACAATTTTGAAACATCATTACCCTCATTTAACTTTGATTTAATCTGCAAGTAATTTTAGAGGTCAGTGGTTTCTGAGGTGCGTAAATGTTTTCAACGCCATGAGCTTTATTTAGGTTCATGAGTGACTTCCGTAGTCAAGATCTGTATGATTTAGGTTTAATTTTCCTAATTTCACGAAGTCTCCTGTCAGTTCTCCACAAAATACAAACTTAGGCTTGGATGTACTACTCCCCCGATACCAGTTCTATTAGCCTTCAAGGACACAAATGGAGGTTTGGGAAGTCACAATTTCAGTCAAAAATGGTTCCAAAGAGGATCCAAAATGGAAGCAGAAGGTCAGTCTGAGTTCAAGGCCTTGATGGATGGCATTGTTCAAGATTATGATAAGTTATTTGACAGGCTGGTTAGGACCAAAATCAAGACAATTATGTGTCACAAGAAGAATACTGGATGAGTCACTCTATTGAAGACCTGGTGAGCCCACTTATCTATAGGTTTGGAGCACAATGGACCCTACCAGCCTGGAAGGTGTCCATTGTGCAGTGGTAAAACAAAAGATGAAATAACATTAAAAATAAAGTACCAGACCGAGGGAGACTAACAGTTATTTTGTGTATCTTCCGAATAATCGCACCAACTGTTGTCACACCAAGCTGCTTAGCGATGGTCTTGTAGCCCATTCCAGCCTTGTGTAGGTCTACAATCTTGTCCCTGACATCCATGGACAGCTCTTTGGTCTTGGCCATGGTGGAGAGTTTGGAATCTGATTGATTGATTGCTTCTGTGGACAGGTGTCTTTTAGCTGAGATTTGGAAAACTCCCTTTAAGAGAGTGCTCCTAATCTCAGCTCGTTACCTCTATAAAAGACACCTGGGAGCCAACAATCTTGCTGATTCATAGGGAATTAAATACTTATTTCACTCATTGACATGCAAATCAATTTTTTTGACATGCGTTTTTCTGGATTTAGTTTTTTGTTATTCTGTCTCTCACTGTTAAAATACACCTACCATTAAAATTACAGACTGAGCATTTCTTTGTCAGTGGACAAACGTTCAAAATCAGCAGGGGATGAAATACTTTTTTCCCTAACTGTAGCTACATATATAAGACCTTTCTCATGCAACACACAGAGTGAAATGAAGAAAAAAGAACGGTGATTTAGATCATGTTCTGTTTTATCAAAATTAAGTTTAATTTGCACTCAACTTTACGTGTATGCATTTAGCAAGCATATATTAATAATAAACATAGAACATAGAACAGCATGTGACTGCAGTTAACAATCATTCGGCCCATCTAGTCTGCCCAATGTTTGAAATACTTTTTCCGACACACTCAGCTTCCGTCATATAGCAAGACATGGTTTATGTAACCAATATTGCAATCCTAAAAATATCAGTCACATGTTAACAAGCCTAGTTACTGTTCCTCACTGTGTACAGGAAGGTGTGAATTTCTCGTTCAAGTCTCAGAAGTCAAGCTCTTTCAGACAAGAAAAGTCTAATAAAACCTCTGCCTGACAGCAAAAAAATAAAATGATACTTATAGTAGAAACAAACAAATGATGCAGTCATTGCTATATATTAAACTAGAACCAAAATTCCTTTAATAAAGTTAAACAGAAATGTATTACTTGATACACTCTAATGAGCATTTTAGGAAAAATAATAAAATTGTTATAATGTGTTTACATTTCAGGAATTTCTGAAAGCCAATAAAAAGAACATGCACTATAATTGGAGGCAGAACAAAACATGGTTTTTTTCGTTTTTTAAAGGAATAGAAAGCTAAGAAAAAAGTAAAGAATTGTCTCTGTTCAGAAATGTTATCAGCCATTAATATAATAATAGGCTAATTGACTATTTACATATGCAGAGTAGACATGAGACGTGTGATTAGTGGAAAAAGTTGTAAGATAACATTAAGTGTTAGACTATGTTAATAACAAAATACAAATCGTTTACCCACTCCAACCTGTATTACGTATTATTCTATCATTTTTGTAATGACTCTTGACCAGGGTTGGACTGAAACATTTTGCAGTATGGTAGTACCTGTGAGCAATCACTGTCCTCTTATTGTACAGATATTTGGAGCAGTGTCCTAATGAGACTTTGAATGATGCTTATGGCATGTAATACCACTCTGGCATCAGTGCAGAGCACGCAAGGGAGAACAATTCTCAAAATATCTGTGCGATGAGCAATCCCAGCTCCTCACTGAGCCCAAGGGATGATCCTCCATTTAGGTCTCTGGCACAAGTAAGAAAAGAGAAGCTGGATGGACCACAATAAAAATAAATGTGAGTAAAAAGTAGGTAAATATCTATATGTATGTGTCTGGCCTTCTTCATGATAGAATGCATACCAATGCAATTTGATATCTAGGCATTATTGTCTCTTGTCACCATTCCCTAGGTTTATGTGTTCCATGCACATGTGTCTCTCTGTACCTTTCACTTCCTCTTTACCATTTCTTCTGATCACTACTCACCCTTAGTGAATTTCTCCCTATACCATTCTCCCCTTGTGTGTCTCTCCTGATCACCCTTACCTCCTTATGTGCCTTTCCTTACCTCTATCAACTTGTTGTACATTTTTTTGCAACCTCATACCTCTTGTGATCCCTTCACCATCTTATTTTTTTCTCTATTTGTAGTCGGTTGCAAGATGGTTGTGGTGTGCCAAAACCCATGTCCTGGCAGGCTTATAAATAAAAGAGGGCACGCCAAGATAAAGAGTAGATAAATAAATACAAATTGAATAAATTAAATAAGGGGGAGTGGTGGGTGGGGATGACCTGATATGGATGGTCTGCGGCCTTAAACTTGTAGTCAGAAAAATAAAGGCCATATGTAGATAATGGTGGTGCAAGTCGGTTGTGGTGTGCCAAAACCGATGCACGGGTAGGCCTGTAAATAAAAGAGGGCAAAAAAAGGTTGCAAAGAAAAAACACACTTTATTACCCCCAAATAGCAATGCTAAGTTTTTAAAAGCTTTCCTAAGTTCTTTCTCTAGTTAAAGGATATAATGGTTGTAACTGAGAATTTCCATTGACCCAGCCTTTTGATGATTTGAACTGGGGTATCGATACTGGAAGCAGCCAAAGCCGCCCCTATTCTAAATGAATGCCCACAAAATAATGTGGTATTGAGACCTAGTCTTAGAAGCAACATCCTAACATATGAAATTTGGAGGTGGCAAGTATGGAGTATGAGAAAAAGAGAAGTAGGTGGATTGTTGAGAACTGTATAAATGTAAGAATCCAGAACTCTGACTGGGCACCAGTTTTAATCCATAGGGAATAATGGAATTACAGATTGTTGGCTGCATTGGTTAGTCTTGGATGCTTTAAGGGTCAGAACGTAGTGGTCAGTAGCCTTAATGAGATCAGTCATCTTAAGAACCTGAGTCTGGGATACTACCATGAATTTACTTGGCCGTAAAAAAAACATAAAATGCTATGTAAATGGCTGCTTTAATTAAGTTATTAGTGTGACTATCAAATGGACTGGTGTCCAGCAGGTCAGAGAGAGCTCTAAATTTAGGACCGTCAATAGGCAGTCTTTGCTTACTAAGGAGGCAGTCAGTTTTAATAATACCTTTAAGGATGTTTTTTTATAGGGTACGAAGAGAGAAATAGTGTGTGATTAGAATAGGAGGTGAATACATAGTGCTGAATACCTGTGAGAAAGAGTTTTATGGTATTGTAAGACAATTTTAAATTAAGGTGGCACAAGGAGGCAAAGGCCACCATGGTCTCAATGAAGCAATTCATGGGGATATAAAATTCACTAACAAAGCTATAAAATACTGCCAAGGCACTATCATAAGGTTCCTTAGTGTTAATAGAAAGATCAGCCTGTGGCAAGGATGGGCATTAATGGATAAATTGGCCAGTCCATTATTAGCTCCTGAAACTCCAGGGTTCTGGATAGACACTTGCTGGCAGAGGGATGATGTCCATTAGATGACATCAGGACAGAGCATCAGCAGCATAATTATTATGACCTGGAATGTGCTCACAGACCAAAAAGCACTGAAATGTGGCTGTAAGCCAGGTCAATTTTTGGACTTTTGGACTAAATACATGGTTGTCAAAGAGGAGGAAAAACTTTTATTGAGAATCTTGCATGTCACCATGTTGTCTGAAGAGCATTTGACCGCTCTACCAGCCCTTATGTGAGTTGCTGCCAGATTGGTAAATTTCAAATAAGGCTGATGTATCTTTAAAGGAAGGCAGGTCAATAACCTCTTTAGGTCGCTCATCCTTGAACCACATGTCACCAAAAATGACAGTGACAACAGAATGGGCAGCTATGTCTGTCCAAATTACTGGGGACTGGTCTGAAAGAGAGGGGAATGTACTCCTTCTTTTCTGATCATCTTCCCTTTTTTGCTATCATCTGTTTACACTTATTTAGTCAGAATGACAGTCAGATGTCCTTGATCCTAGCTAGGTGGATCAGTGAGTCAATGCCCTGCTCACTCTTGACATACAACTTGATGTTGTCGATGTAGAGAAGTTGGCTGATTGTAGTTCCACTCTTAAACCCGTATCCGTATCCACTCTTCATAATGATCTGGCTAAGGGGGTTGAGGCCTATGTAGAAAAGCATTGGGTATAGTGCATCACTTTGGTATATGCCACATTTGATGTTATTGTCCTGGCATTTGGCTGCTTTCCACTTGACCATAAAGTTCTTGGTAAAGACTCTTAGTGTCTTGGTGATAAAGCAAAACATTCCATTATCCATGTGTGCGAGATTATGTAATAGGCTTTTTTGTAGTAAATCCAGGCTGTGCACTGATTGGTCTATCTGGTCTCCCAAGTGACTGATTGGTCTACCAGCAGTTGGTGTTTTGATTATCTTGTGTTGTTTCCAATCACCTTTGAGTATTTCTAATGTACTGATTTATATGCCCATCATTCTTGGAGGCTATGATACCTGACAGAACCTTTCATGTTGTGGGGAAGCAGGAGATTGGTCAGTAGTTAGATGGTGCTGTTCCCTTGTGAGGGTTCTTGACCAGTATTGTTCTGCCTTGTGTTAAGTGGACAGGGTGGGTGCCTGTTGTTTGTTTATTTTGCTGCTAGGCATTCATGTAGCATAGTTAGTTTCTTTATGCAGTAGGTGTTAATCATGTTAGGTCCTGGATCAGACCAACTTTTCATGTGGGCTACTCTTTGTTGGATATATCCCACTGTGGTGACTGGTTCCTATTCTGGGAGCATGCAGTCATCAGCTTTCAGGTCTAGTAGCCTATGGGCCTTGATGTTATGTGTTGCTTCTTCCTCCCAGATGGTTTTCCAGTACTGTTCAGTTTCTACACTGGGTGGATGGACTGTGTTTGCCCTGCAACTGTGCATACACCTTGGATGGTTCTTTGGTAAACAGGGCATTTATTATCTAAGCCTCTGCTTCCCTGGTGTATCTGCTCAATCTGGTTGCCAGTGCTTTCAGTCTTTGCTAAGCTTTTTCCAGTGACTCTGGTATGGGCATACTACTCTATTTCTTTAGTAGCTATGATCTATCTTTGATCTTTCTGCCTCTGTGAAGGTGATCCAGCTTTTAGCATTCTTGTGTGTTGCCTTTATCTTGGCTTCCAGTCTTAGTCTCCATGGTGGGCATTGTTTCTCTATCAGCGTGATATTGTAGTCAAGCATTTGGAAGACCACAAATGCTGTTGCATATATTAGATTATTCGTATCTGTGATGGTTTTGGTTCCAGTTGTGGACAGTGCCTTATTAACCACTGTTAGCACACTGTCTGGTGTCAGTTTTACAGTGATCAATGGTAATATTGCCTTGTGGTCAAGAACTGCTAGCTTTCTATGATCATCTTTGTTATACCTGCTGTTATGCCATATTGAGGCAGGGATTTAGGTTGGCAACCCTCTGAATGTATAGGTGTGTTTATGGGATTGTTTCCATGGCTCATTTTGTTTCCTGTAGTCCATCTAGTTCCAGTTGTGACACTAACTTCCTCTAACAATGTTCAAACAGCTATACGCATATGATTCGTGTAGCCTCTCTCATTGGGCCTGCTGTTGTACTAGCAGTCAAGCAGGTCTTGGTTCTCACTTTATGTTTAGGAATGGTTTGCCCCAGTGGCTATCAGATTGCCCTGAGTCCCTAGCATTTGACATGGACCTTGTTAATCCAGGTGACATCCAAGCTGGCATAGCTCTCTCGGTTCATATTACTCACATATTATTGAGGTGTGCATCTACATATGGTCATATGACTTGCCCTGTGTACGTTATATATATAATCCAAGGAAAAGGGGTGCATTCAAGGGTCTTTCCAAAGTGTTTTTACTGAAATAAATAAGTAATGCCTGTCCCGATCAACGTCTCGACCCGTTCAAATCTTTTTCAAGATTAAATATACAGTGAATGTGATACAAATATACAGAAAAATGTGTAAAGAAACTTACCAATGTCAGAGTGTGTGCAGCCCAATCCCCCTCGAACCCAGAAGTGTGCAGGCGGGCCACGTGAGTTGCATGTACCACTCAGGGCACGACTGTCACATATTCATCCGCTTATAGAAATGTGGTTAATGACATTTACTGTCCACACAGGAAAAGTTGTGCCGAGCAGCAACCTAATCCACAGAAGGGTTAATGCTGAGCAGTAATTGTGCAAATGAAACCTGGTGTCATGTATTCATCCGCTTAGAGAAAAGTGATTAATGACATTTACTGTCCACACAGGAAAAGTTGTGCCGAGCAGCAACCTAATCCACAGAAGGGTTAATGCTGAGCAGCAATTATGCAAATGAAACCTGGTAACTGACTTTGGGGTCAAAGGCCGGTTACAGCCTATCAGAACTAAAGGAGGGGTATTTAGGCCCAGTTCTCAGCCTGCTCAGTGCCCTGTCGTGGTTTCCCTTGTGGTTGTCTGAGAGCGCGTTCCTGTTTATTGTTTTCTACCTGGTTTTTGACTTTGGCTTTGTTTATTGACTTCTCTATATTCTGGTATCCAGTTTGATGGCAATATCCAGGAATGCAGGGGTTTTCTTAATCAGGTGGAGTACCATTTTGAGGCCTCACCAGGGTCATTCCCCACGGACAGAGCAAGAATTGGTTATCTAATGAATCAATTAAAGGGCAAGGCCCTTGCCTGGGCTAATCCGTTGTGGGAGAGTAATCGGAGCATAGCTCATAATTACCAGGAATTCCTTGCCGAATTCAAGCTCATGTTTGAGCCATTGGGTAGAGAGGATGACGCCTCCACTGCCCTAATGCACATCAGACAAGGTAACCGGTCTATCTCGGATTATGCTATTGAATTCCGTACCTTAGCTACCGAGGTAGACTGGACTAACAATCGGTTAATCTCAGCATTCAAAAAGGGTCTCTCAGTGATAACGATGGAGGCCTTCTCTTGCTATCCACGGACGCGGAGAAGGCCTTCGATAGGGTTAACTGGCAATATATGTTCCATACACTGAATCACATAGGTCTGGGACCACACTTCAGGAGCTGGGTTGAGGCACTATACGACGGACCCACGGCACATGTCATCGTCAACGGCGCAGTGACACAAGAGCTGACGATACACAACGGCACAAGGCAGGGATGCCCTCTGTCCCCCTTGCTATTCGTGCTGGCACTTGAGCCTTTCCTGGCCCACGTGCGGCACGACATGGACATAGGGGGCATCACAAAGGGAGGCACACAACATAAGGTAGCGGCATACGCCGATGACCTCCTGTTCTTTGTCACCAACCCTGAGATCACGTTACCAAACATATTGAAAGCGTTCAGGGAATACGGGGCCATCTCCAACCTTAAAATCAATTTTTCGAAGTCCTACATCCTGAATGTCAGCGTGTCCGAGGCCAGGGCCATCCCACTGAGACAGAGCCACACATTCCAATGGGCGGACCGTAAGATCCAATACCTTGGTACATGGCTGACTAAGAAGACCACAGACCTTTACAAAGAAAACTTTGCCCCCCTATTAGACAGATTTAAACGAGACTTGTCAGACTGGGCATTCCCACACATCTCCTGGTTAGGCAGGATCCAAGTGATAAAAATGAATTTCCTCCCGCGCCTACTTTACCTTATGCAGGCCCTCCCCACCACTATTCCCAGGCACTTCTTTGCCACCCTGAGACAAGCAATGGGAAAGTATGTCTGGAACCATCGCAGACCGAGAGTCAAGATGTCCACGCTGACATTACCTAAGGACAGGGGAGGCCTGGCTATGCCAGACCTTACCCTGTACTATGAATCCTGCCATCTCCAAAGAGTCATGGAGTGGTCAAAAGGGAAGGTGCCCAAAATGTGGAAGGACGTGGAGGAAGCGGAGGCTGGGAGGCCACTGTCCACCCTGCCATGGCAAGCGGGGGAGGGGGAGGGGAGGACGTTGCTCGCCCTACACGGCAGCGACACTGCAGGTGTGGAGGGGGGCGGCAAAAAGATACAGATTGGCGCCGTACCCGTCCCCCCTCCTCCCTTTGACCCACAACGATGACTTCCCCCCAGGCTCCGATCCCAACGCATTCAGAGATCTACTACACCATGACGACCCCAAACTATACCATCTACTCGACGGGACTGACTGCAAAACACTCCCTAACCTTCTAGAAGGAACCACTCCCACCCTACTACATATAGAAAACTAAGAAGTTACGTACGCACACTCCCAGGTGGCACAGCTCTAACGAGAGATCCCACCACGTTCGAACGACTATGCATGGACCCAGACCCCCAACCACACGGGATCTCACTCCTATACTCTACACTCCAGAGGGAAACCCTAACAGAGCTACCAAAGTTCATGGGGAAATGGGAACAGACGCTAGGTAAAACGTTTACTGCTGGAGACTGGGAGAAGATGTGCTACTTAACGCATCACTGCTCAGTCTTCAGCAAGACACAGGAAATGGCATTTAAGCTCCTTACAAATTGGTACTGTACCCCGACCACACTCCACGCTATCAACCCAGACAACTCAGACCTTTGCTGGAGATGCAATACTGGCATAGGCACCACTCTCCACTTATGGTGGGACTGTGAGGCCATCCGACACTTCTGGAAAGGCATACACGGTTTCCTCCAAACATTTTCTGATGCACCACCACCCTTCCTACCCGAGGCCATGCTCCTCCACCACACGAAGACCCCCAGATCACGATACAAGAAATCACTAACCAATACGAATGTTAAATGTAGCCAAACAGGTGCTCCCACAATTCTGGAAGCAGACAGTCACACCCCCACTGACTACATGGTTTGTCCAAATGGAAGAGCTTAGGGCAGTAGAAGAACTTAACATGTGCGCCACTAACGCCTCTGACAAATATCTAGAAATCTGGTCACACTGGCTCCTGACGACCTCCAAAGAAGACTTCGCGCACAGACTCAGATACGTGGACCAAGCGACCGCAGACGAAGACATACCCCGACAGTAACCTGACCCCGACAGACAGAACCCTCACAATACACACACACCCCTACAGACCGCACGAACTGCGACAAAAACTCACTACAACTTCGACTCCTACACCACAAGTTGGACAACGTTTCCCCTGACCTCTTAGACTGTGGCATCACGCAGAAGCCTGCGAGTTACAATCGCCTCTGCACTTGCCACAAAGGCGACTATACCGTTACTCTACCTACCACCTAAGGACAGGCGTGCCGCTGGCACGAGCACACAAACACGCACTGATATACGACGCGGCCCGAAACCTCTTGCCACGGGCACTAACTCTAGGTACATGGGGACCTGCAGGTCCATACCCTCATATATCGCACCAAGTGAAAATACTACCTAATGAATATGTTTCATGGGACCTGCGAGTCCAACAAACTACTGTTTCTAACGTTACAATGTGACCTGCGCGTCACCAATTTCTGTTTGCATGTTCATCATCTTCTTCTCCTCGAATATCTGAACGAGGCAACCTTTATATCCAATAAAAAGTATATTTACAAAAAAAAAAAAAAAAAGGGTCTCTCAGAGACTATACTAGATGAGATAGCCGCTAAAGAATTACCTAAGAGTCTTAACAAATTTATTACGTTTGTCATGCATATTGATAATAGGTTAAGACTCAGAGAAGTCACCAGAAGCAAGACCAGACGTACGGCTATGTCCCTAGCACCTCAATTCTCTAAACCTGTTTTGTCTAACCTCCCTGTACAGTCCGAACCCGAACCTATGCAGTTGGGGGTCACTAGACTGTCAGAGGCCGAAAAACAGTATAGGAGAAGGGAGGGGTTATGCCTATATTGCGGTAGAAAGGGACATATGATAACTAATTGTCCAGTGCGTCCGGAAAACTTCTGCACCTAAGAACCTTAAGGGGACAGATCTTAGGTGTGATGGAGTTGTCCTCTAACAAAAACAAAAGTAGATTCCTCCTTGAGGTATCTATTTCCCTTGATAACAAGAAGTTTTCTTGCAGTGCCCTAATGGACTCAGGTGCTGCTGGAAATTTTATTGATGTCCAGTTTATTAGGGGTAATGAGATACCGGTCAGGGAGAGACCTACGCCGCTAGCTGTAGAGGCTATTGATGGTAGACCACTCACACAACCGCTTATAACCCACGAAACTGTCCCTATTACGATCTCCATTGGGGCCTCCCATAGGGAGGAGATGACGTTTCAGGTTATTACTTCTCCATCATGTCCTATCATATTAGGGTTTCCGTGGCTGAGTAAGCACAATCCCTATATTGACTGGGCTAATGGGGAGATATTAGAATGGGGTAAAGAGTGTATGGGGAGATGTATAAAACCAGTACTAAAGAGATTGGATACTATTGACCTTCCCAATACCACTCCCCAAACTCCTGGAGTTCCCATACAATACCGAGAACTTCAGGAGGTGTTTAACAAGGCTCAATCCGATGTATTGCCTCCCCACAGAGCATATGACTGTGCCATTAACCTGTTTCCAGGCGCTATGCCACCTAAGGGGGCAGTTTATGCCTTATCTCCCCAGGAGAGTAAAATAATGGAGGAATACATCAAAGAATCCTTGAGCAAAGGGCACATAAGAAAGTCATCCTCACCAGCTGGTGCATGATTCTTTTTTGTTGAGAAAAAGGGTGGTGAGTTACGCCCTTGCATAGACTACAGGGCACTTAATAAAATCACTGTAAAAAATGCATACCCTATTCCACTCATTTCCGAATTGTTCGATAGACTTCAGGGAGCTAAAGTATTTACTAAGCTTGACCTTAGGAGCGCTTACAATTTGGTTAGAATTAAAGAGAATCATGAGTGGAAGACGGCATTTAATACCCGTAGTGGACACTATGAATATCTGGTAATGCCATTTGGGTTATGCAACGCCCCGGCCGTATTCCAAGACTTTATAAATGATGTACTCAGGGAATTCATTTACTCATTTGTCTTGGTTTATTTGGACGATATTTTGGTGTATTCCCCTGATCTTCAAACTCACCACTCCCATGTGAAACAGGTTCTGCAGACGTTGTTGAAAAATAAACTTTATTGTAAATTAGAAAAGTGCATATTTGACCAGCCTGAAGTCCACTTTTTGGGTTACAACATCTCTGCATCGGGATTTCAAATGGATCCTAAAAAACTAGAGGCTGTACTACACTGGCCATTACCCTCTGGTTTAAAAGCCATTCAAAGGTTTATTGGTTTTGCCAACTATTACAGAAGATTCATCAAGGGATTTTCTTCTGTAATAGCCCCAATCACAAATATGACTCGCAAAGGGGTTAGTAGCACGGTATGGTCCAAAGAGGCTGTGAATGCTTTTGAGACTCTTAAACAAAGATTTGCCTCTGCGGACATACTAAAACATCCTGACACCAGTAAACCTTTTATATTGGAGGTTGATGCATCCGAGACAGGGGTAGGGGCTGTTCTCTCTCAGAGAGAAAGCCAGGGAACACCATTGCATCCTTGTGGCTACTTCTCCAGAAAGATGTCTCCTGCTGAGCGCAACTATGATATTGGCAATAGAGAACTGTTGGCCATTATTCTTGCCCTCAAGGAGTGGCGACATCTTTTGGAGGGTTCCAAGGACCCCCTGTTGATCATAACCGACCACAAAAATCTGGCATATATAGGGGATGCCAAACGTTTGTCTTCCAGACAGGCTAGATGGTCACTGTTCCTTTCACGTTTTAACTTTCTCATTACTTATAGACCTGGTTCTAAAAATACCAAGGCTGATGCCTTGTCCAGGCAATTTGATAATGAGTCAGCTCCGGAACAGATGACATCTCCTATTATTCCAGCAGAGTGTATTATTGCTACTACTGTCCTCTCACTGTCTTCTCCACTGCTTGGCACCATACTGGAGGCCCAGCCTCAGGCGCCCAGTGGTAAACCGTGTGATAAACTGTTCGTTCCCCTATGTGAAAGGGTTAATATCATGAAAGTGTTCCATGACAATATAACTGCTGGACACCCGGGCATCAATAAGTCCACTGCCGCGATCACTAGATCATTTTGGTGGGATTCACTCAGGAAAGATGTAAAGGAGTATGTGCAGGCATGTTCTGTGTGTGCAGTTTCTAAGGTGACTCATGCACTTCCTTGTGGCCTGTTGCAGCCTCTTCCTGTTCCTGAGATTCCATGGTCCCACCTATCCATGGACTTTATTGTTGAGCTTCCTAGCTCTGCTGGGTTCACTACTATTCTCATGGTTGTAGACCGATTTTCTAAGATGGCTCACTTCATTCCTCTCAAGAAGTTGCCATCTTCGCAAGATTTGGTCCTAATTTTCATACGTGAAATTGTCCATTTGCATGGCATCCCCCACAATATTGTGTCTGATAGGGGCTCTCAATTTGTGTCCAGGTTCTGGAGGGCGTTCAGTAAACAATTGGGGATTGATCTCTCCTTCTCCTCCTCCTACCATCCACAGACCAATGGTACAGCTGAGAGGGCTAACCAGTCATTAGAAGTTTATTTGCGTTGTTTTATTAATAGCACACAAGACAATTGGTCCGAACTACTCCCGTGGGCCGAGTTCGCTAGAAACAATGCTGTTCATGACTCCTCTGGGCACAGTCCATTTTTTGTCAATAATGGTAGGCATCCTACGGTTCTCCCTGCGGTATTTTCTGATACTGCCATTCCTGCTCTGGATGAGCGTCTGGCCTCCATTCGGGATACCTGGGTTAAGGTTCAAACTGCTCTAGGGGCTGCTGCTGAACGCTTCAAACATTTTGCTGATAAGCGTAGGAGTGCCAACCCGGTGTACCAAGTGGGGGACCGGGTTTGGTTGTCATCTCGCAACATCAAGCTTAAGGTGACAATCCAGTGTCTTACTCTCTGGCTCTTCCTGCATCTTTAGGGATTCCCAACACTTTTCATGTGTCCTTACTCAAACCTCTTGTCTGCAATAGATATACTGTTCCTTGTGTTCCTCCCCCTCCGGTGGTGATGGGTGGTCAGGAAGAGTATAAGGTATCTTCTATCATGGATTCTAGGTTTTCTCGGGGCACTTTACAGTACTTGGTTGTTTGGAAAGGTTACGGTCCTGCTGATCGTTCTTGGGTTTCGGCTCCTGACCTGCATGCGGGCCGTAAGATCCGCGCTTTTCACGCTAAATTTCCTCTCAAGCCTGGTCCTGTCCGCCCGGTGGGCGTTCTTCAGGTGGGGGGTAATGTCACATATTCATCCGCTTATAGAAATGTGGTTAATGACATTTACTGTCCACACAGGAAAAGTTGTGCCGAGCAGCAACCTAATCCACAGAATGGTTAATGCTGAGCAGTAATTGTGCAAATGAAACCTGGTGTCATGTATTCATCCACTTAGAGAAAAGTGATTAATGACATTTACTGTCCACACAGGAAAAGTTGTGCCGAGCAGCAACCTAATCCACAGAAGGGTTAATGCTGAGTAGCAATTATGCAAATGAAACCTGGTAACTGACTTTGGGGTCAAAGGCCGGTTACAGCCTATCAGAACTAAAGGAGGGGTATTTAGGCCCAGTTCTCAGCCTGCTCAGTGCCCTGTCGTGGTTTCCCTTGTGGTTGTCTGAGAGCGCGTTCCTGTTTATAGTTTTCTACCTGGTTTTTGACTTTGGCTTTGTTTATTGACTTCTCTATATTCTGGTATCCTGACTCCTGGCTTTCCTCATCGCTGTGTCCCTTTCTGTGTTCCCTGACCTCGGCTAGTATTTTTGACTATTCTTTGTACGTTAAATCCGGCCATTCTAAGGACCGGTAATACGTTACTTATTTGTCATCCGTGCTGTACAGTTCTACGTGCTGGATCAAACAGTAATCCTGACAACGACCCGGTCCGAATAAATGTGCAACTCTGTCCCTGCATGATTGTGTCATCACACATGCATCATTGATGTCCTGGGATGCTCCCCATGGTCACTGCCATGGATGCCTGCTATAAACATGTATAATAAAAATAAAAAGTAAAGGAAAAAATCTCACTATGAAAAATTTATAAAGCAGTATCCATGGACCATGCGCTAAGCACTTCTATAAACCTCATTGCTATTTGTCATTGGTCAGTGTGATACTGTGTGCATATAATAAACCAGCATAGATCCCAGAGCTATGAAAAACAAATAGCTAGATATTAGTCTCAATCAGTCGTGACGTGGCTATTTATCACAGCTATCTTCACATACACAATGACTTTTATCCAAAATAGAACACTGGCTTTAGCTCAAAGTGTTCTGCAGGAAATTTAAAAAAAATGGATTGCAATAAGAAAACTATAGTGAATGTTTTTTTGTGTTAAATGCAACAAATTCAAATTTGAACAAATATATTTAGTTTAGACAAGATGATAGAATCCTTTAACATGTTTGCTCTGCACAAATTACTTTAACTTTGATCATTTCAGCACGTCTTCCATACTGTTTTACTTCACCTAATTTACCAAATGTAACATTCATTGCGAGTTTTCCATCACTAAAGTGCCTTTTCCTCTTTACATTTACTGTAGATAAGGAAGGTGTAATTTTTAATTGCCAGTTAGGCTAAAAATGGCCAGGTTGAAATTCTGAAATTCTGATCTTTCACCCAAATGTGTGGTCTGCCATTTAGAAAAACATAAAAGTGGTCTACCATTTAAGAAAAAGAAGTGGCTGTCAATAGCCCAACCAAATACATTAGTGTGATAGATTAGAACTAACTAGGCAACCTCAAAAAAGAATTCCATGGGGATAATGTGAAAATAAATCCAGGGAAATGGCACATCTGGTTTTCAAAAAATTTACAATTCCAATTCTACCCAGTGAGCGGAGAGCATTGATTTTATTTTATTTATTTATTTTTTAAGCCTTGCTTTTTGTTCCCTTTTTCAATTTGTTAGGTGATTATGTTTTTGTTTGTTTTATTTTTCAGAGTATATTTCTGTAAACAGAAGAAAAGGATTCATAGGTTTAATTTGTCATTTCTATATAATCACTATGAAATTAATGTTTAGGTTGCTACTTAGATATAGTTACATTGTTATTAGCATATTCACTTTTATGAGCTACCAGAGAGGATCATAGGGTTGTTTAGGCATCTGTCCATCTTTCTAGGTAGAAACATATGTCATTATTTTCTTTTTATATTAAAAAGGAAGGTACATGTGTAGTAAAATATTTACAAGAGCGTATTATGCACTATGTTGTTTTTATTGTTTTCTACGTCTGGTAGTAGGGATAATATTTGTATTATTACATACTGTAGAAATGTATGCTAATAAAGAAATGTTCATATGCATTGAGTTAAACATGAACTGTTGTCTATTTCTATCCATATACCATGCCAACCCTTAGTCATATCTGACAAGCATAGATTGTACTGCATATTACCCTTATTAAAACAACTTGCTTAGCTCTGTCGTAGATAGTAGAAAATATTTGTCTATTTCTTTACATCTAAACAATATGTTTTGCCTAGGATTAGTCAATATGAAATAATTAATAATAAAGTGTTTGTCACTTTGTTTTTATTCGCACTAGATAATGTTTTATCTTTTTTTCCATGCTCGCTGCTAATTATGTCTTATTGAAAATTATAGGAACTGTGATCCTCAGCATTTTGAAGGTAAGTAACCTCTATATACAGAGTTAGGGAGACGAAGCTCCCTAATTCCCTAATTGTAAATAATTAACTGTAGCCCAATAATCACACTGTAAAGCAGTGTACATTGTTTTGCAATGATACTCATCAATTAACCCCTTAAGGACACATGACATGTCTGACATGTCATGATTCCCTTTTATTCCAGAAGTTTGGTCCTTAAGGGGTTAAAATGGCATTATGTTCTATTCAATGCAATGACTTTTTTTTGTCATTTTTTTAAAAGAACCACATATGTTTATACCAGGGTAAAATAAATCGTACTTGGAAAGCATTCATATTAAAAAAACTGTGTATCAGAAGGATGGTGAAATTGCATTGGCTTGTTATATAAGTTTGAAGAGCCTGACAGCACGTAAACATTCTCCTAGAGGCTATAGAAAATGTATCATACTTTTTCTGACATTAGTTTATAAAATGACCCATAGAACATCAAATTTAAAGAACAAAATGATGAAGCACAGCTGGAAATATCATATTTGGTACCCAATCACTATAAACAAACTGGAATATATTTCATATGAATGTAGCCAATAGTACGCTTGTTGCATTTTAGTTTTATTGTGAAAAGATTATTTGATTAAAGAATCTCTACGCAGTTGTTATTTTGTATTACTTTGGAGAAATTAACATATTCACTGCTAAATTCTTTTCATTAAGATTTAAATAAGAAAACCTAAAACATTCATATTGGTTAAACTAGTACTATAATATACCGATTGCTGTACGGGGATACCTATAAAATTATGTGAAATATATCAGTTTTAACTTTTCATTTATTTATTCATCTTTTACGTAAATATTGATGGGATGGGGTAAATAAGGTTTTGAGATTATATGTTTTTTTGTTTTTTTATATTGCAATACTTCAGACTAAAATAGAAAAAAAAATATTATTGCAAAAGAGAAATTATGTTAAATTAATGAGAAATTATAAAAAAAATTATCTTTTAAGTAAAACCATAAGACCAGATCTTAATTGTCTGTTTTTTTGGGGGGGGTTTTACGATAATTTATATAGCCCCAACGTATCCAATTCATCACACATTGGTACTCATGAAATACTGGGGCTTGTGCTAAATGTATTTTATGAATGCAGTGTATTGAAATCTGAATGGCAAAATGTGGTCTACATTAGTCAAGCTGTGACTATGAATTAGTCTGGAAAGGCTTCTAAATGAGCTGTTTTGGCCTATATTTTGCAATTCAGTTTTCAACTCACAAAAATTTCAGCCTTGGTGAATAAGCCCCAAGGGTGAAAAGCTACTATGTTTTATGAAACAGATTGATTTAATTTCATTTCATACTTTATAGTAACAAATAATAAATAACAAACGTGATAAATAGATATATTTGTCATAGGAATCTAATACCATTGAATTATTCTAAACAAATCATTGTTTAAAAAAATCACATATCAGACGTTTTAAGCTAATCATGTCTATGAAGATTATATACTAAGTACAATACAGTGGCGAATCCAGAAACACTGCAGGATTTTATGACATTTTAAAAGCAAGACACATACATTTGGCCACATATAATTACACAAACCTACAAATATGCATACAGTGACAAACACATACATATACTTAAATCTATTACTTCTGCAATAGAATGTGCACGGATACTCTAATTCCAGCCTGAAAAAACAAGTAAATTCCCCATTTCCAATGTATGTGTAGCTGGCATACTGAGTGGAGACCCTGTCAATTTTTTTTAACAACTGAGATGCAAGCGGAGGTATTCTGTCCATTGGCTCAGCTGCCAACCAGGCTTTGCACTGGCTTCTTGTGTGAACATTTGTGCTACCCCGCCTTTATTTCTTTTTCATGGCTGTCACCCTATGCCCATAGGTGGGGGCTATATTTCCCCCTTTTAGTTTACTGGGAGATGGTTGGTGGTGGAAATCTCCCCCATGGAAATTTTAAGAGCCCCCACCCACTGTTAAGGTGAAGGGATTGTGTGGAGGACATTTGGTTCTGCCCTGTTTGATATTATTATTATTAGGACCCCACCAACCACCAATAGGTGGAGGATTGGGGAAGGGACATTAGGTTTCCCCCTCATTATATTATAATAGCCTTCAGTGGTCTGTCCACCATGCATAATTTAATTTCCCCACTTTCAACAGGCCTTATTCCAAGTCTGGCTACTGGGCAACAATGTTTTTTTTTTAATTACTGGCCAACAAAGTTTTATGAATTTAGTAAATATGCCCCCTATAGGATTTTAGGCTTGGGCAGAATGATTCTCGTCTTAGGATGCATGTGTGTCTTCTTATATCAAATTTATATCTTCGATAAGATGTATAATATAAAATAAAAGACAAGAGCAATATATTGTAAAATATGTTGCATAACCTTAAAAATTACTATAAGTATTTAGTATATGCACTCACATGATACAGAGCCAAAGGTGGCTCTGACAAAACAGCATGAAGTAATACAATTCTCATTAAATTCCTGAGCACATCCTAGGGACTGAATAGATAATCTCTCCGCATGAATATGGAGTGAGTTCCTTTTGGTCCCTCCCTCACAACCCCCTCCCCCAGCATGGAAAGCGTTAAAAAGCCCTTTAAACCCTAACCTCATTCAGGGCACCAATCTCCCTCAGTGTACCGCCACTTGTCATCCAACAAGGGAGCCAAATACGCATGGGCAGCGAGTACCGTGAGTGCATTAGGCCCTCCCTATATAATAGCATTTTTTTCTGCATTGTTTTCAGATGTAACCTATTACTTAAACTATATCTTTTTTAAACTTATGCAGAGTGAAAAATTTCAATTCTTAAAACTACACTTCTGTAGAAACACAAATTCAGATTGGCAGAATTTATTTCATGCCACTGTTTGGCTCAGCCTCATTTTGTCACTGTAAAAAAAAAAAATGTGCAGGTCATATGGACAGCCAGAACACCTATTTTTGTGTGTTTTTCTTTTTTATTTCACTAGATGATGAGGAATGTAACTGTTCCTTTCCAACCTGCCTGTGCTTTATGCTGGCACTATCCTCACCATCTCTCATGCTCTGCCTACGCGTATTAGCAGAGGAGGTAGAGCTGGTGGTAGATTGTAACTGAGTAGATACAGCACCAGTGGACCTGCTGCCTGCCCTAGTACTTTCTTGTTTTGCTTCTTCCCTCATTAACACAGACTTGTATCATTGTAGATGTTCCTTCATGCCAGCACTAGTGAGATGATCATTCACTTGTCCCCTACTCCTTTTATTGATGCGCAATTTGCACTTTGCAAGATGGCCTTCTTGGAGGCACTCAATGTTATCCCAAACTTGGCCTAATTGGCACAATACAATATCCGCAACCATTTATCTTGTGTCTGCTTAAGATGTAGATGGATTTTTGTATATGACAGTGAAGGTTGTTACAACACTATCACTTGGTTGATTAATGCTAATGGAAATATTGATGATGCATGCCAGTACTGTTAATGGTGGTGATAGTTGTGGTGGTAGTGTAGATGGTGATATAAACAGTGATATACCTGTGCATGTGGTACCAGCTGCAACTGAAGTCTCAACTATCTTTGTAGGATTAAACAATTCTACATCAAATATAGGGAGAGGAGGAGGTCTCACTTAGTAGGTTAGGGGAGGCACTATTGCTGGGATATGTGTAATTATTGCTTTCTGGCTGACAAGATTTCTGATCTCCTCAGCAGTAGCATGACTATTCAGCCGGCCGGCCCTCTGACTGCCTCAGGTCCTAGGTAAAGGAGAAGTGCTCACTAACACAGATTTAGACATATTTGTGAACAATATTTGAGAGAAATGGGTCTTTTGTGTACATAGAAAAAGTCTTAGATCTTTGAGTTCAGCTCATGAAAAATGGGGGCAAAAACAAAAGTGTTGCGTTTATAATTTTGTTCAGTGTAATTACAACACATATATATCCTTGCTATGTGTGTCCATCTCCTGTGCTGTTATTTTCCATAAAACTCTGCTTTGTCATTTATATGACTTTTCCATGTATAAATCTTAATGCTTTGAAATGTTACCCTGTAAAGCACTTTCTAAAGTCTTTAACCATCAATCACAACTGCAGAAAGATATCAGCCTGGCAGGTACTACTGTCTATAGAGCATTAATGCCCACTCAATTGATATAAGAGTGTAAAAATCACATCAAGTACTTCTAGGGTTGGAAAACAACAGCTGGAGGCCTCTGATTATCCAACCGTGAATATACTTTGTAAGTTGCACATAGCAGTGGCCTCCTTTCCAGAGCTTTTTATCATCAGCAGTTGATTTAGCATTATATTTATTCAAACTCAAGTACTAATTTTATTTCATTTGCATTTTAGTGGTGTCGTGTATGCGGTATTATCAAAAATGTGAACCTGTATGCCCCAGTATATCCCACAGCTATTGCTTGATTTATACAGTTATTTTAACAAAATATCTGAACATTAGCTTTGGTTTTTCAGTTTGAGACACACTGAGCTATTCCATTCTGTACACGGTGTAAGCTTTCTTTCAATGCCATTGTTACAATATAAGTAACCAGTTTCTAGTGTCAAGAATAAGTCTGAGATCCAATAAAAAGAGAGTAATTAACAGCATTGGAACTTCAGAGGAATGCAGTCGAGAACGCTCTATAATACAGATCAATGCAACCTTGAATGTCTCATTTACTCAAATAACATCCGTTAACCCTCTCAATAACAATTATAAATATATACACAAGCGTAAAAAGTATATTCATTTTCAGAATTGTGTATACATGAATGGTACCACTGCTAATTAAAATTATTCATTTTAAGCGATTCACAGAAATACAGCCATTGCCAGCAGGTAAGAACCAAAAGGCTTTATTGGTCACTACTTGATCTGTGAATAATATCATAAAAACATTTAGTGGCTGTCCCCTAGTCATCACTCATCTTTCTTCCCATCAATCATTTCTATTTTAATGCCACAAACAATAATATTGTTCACCCATTGTCTGTTTTGTTTTTCATGATTTGTGCAAATTGCATTTTGGAGTTACGGAATTCAGATTTATCACTATTTGTTTGAAACTGAAAGTCTAGTACGTATACATATTGCCTCTTGCTCTGTTTCTCTGCAACTTTATATCACAACCTTTGTTCTAGTTTATTCATTCTCTTAATATACATGAAGGCTTATTAATATAATTTTACCTCTCTCCCTACACTCTTTCTATGAATATTTAGGAGATGAAGTCTACTATTGTGAGTTTTCTTTTCTTTCACAATATCCAATTTTAATAGCTTTTCTTTGAACAGTTTTTAACTTTTTTGTATATTTCTGCAAATGTTGTGTCTATTATATAACAATTTTAAACATAACCAGCTTACTCACAAGCAGTTTACTAGCAAATCAATTTATAACTTTTTTGACATGCGTTTTTCTGGATTTTTTTTATTATTCTGTTTCTCATTGTTAAAAATACAAATACAAATACAAATACACCTACCATTAAAATTATAGACTGAGTGAACATTTCTTTGTCGTTGGGGAAACGTTCAAATCAACAGGGGATCAAATACTTTTTTCCCTCTCTATAGACAGACAAACAGACAGACAGATAGACCTTAACCAGCTGTTTGAGATCCAACTTTGAAGCGCTGCACATCTGTCTGTATGTGTGCATCTCTCTGTTTCCATGTATGTGTTGCATGTTTCGAGCTAGGTAGGTGTGTGACTCTATATGTGTGTCTCTGTGTTTGCAAGGTAGTAGTGCTGAAAAGAGCAATAATAAAGTAATTTAATTAATATAAAAGAAGTAAAATCAAGCAAATAATACAGCAAATATAATCAAGCCAAGTATACAGAAGACAGAATCATACACAGAAATAGCAAAGCTTCTAAGAGCTCTGATATGACAGCACTGAGCAGAAAAGTCCCAACTCTAGGTTAGTCTGAGAATGAATCTATGCGATCTTTTCCAGTTATTTTATAGCAAGGTTTAAAAGAGACAGAATCCACATTGAATAGAATCCAGCTGGCATAGGGACATAAAGTGTGGCAGTCATCAATATAACATAAAACCAAAAAGGAACAATCACTTCATCGTTCTACTAAAGAAATTTAATTTTACCATTGTCTATGAACAAAATGGACAAAGGTATATTTTGTCATTAGAGGGATACTATAGTGTTAGGAATACAAATCTTTATTCCTAACACTATAGTTCCCACTGCCTCCACCTTCTCTCGTGACTCACCAGTCGATTTCAGCTCCGATGTCCCTTGGTGCTGGGTCAGCGCTCCGCCTACTCTGACACCCTCCGACAGGGGACTAATGCACATGTGTGTAGAGTGCCCTGTGTGTATTAGGCTCTCCCCAAAGGAAAGCGTTGTTTCTCTAAAACTGCAATGATTTACACTGTAGGGCTAAGGGCAATAAGGACACTGTACCCAGACCGCTTCAATGAGCTGAAGTTGTCTGGGTGAATATATTGTCCCTTTAAACTGTGTTATCTTTTATTGTAAACTTGCTATCTTGTAGGAATATATTATGCCAAAGGATTAAAGACATGTTATATTTTACTAAAAATGTACATATGGAAAAAGGATGACACATACATTTGTTAAATTAATAATTATAGTTAATAAATCATAGAGCCAGCAGAAACTTCAAAAACAAGTATAAAGAGAGTTTGTATGCATAGGCTGAATTTCACTTTGCATTGTAAATAAATGGAAATATATTTGGGTTATTAATTAAAGCCTGAATACAGCACAATCTGGATTTTCAAAAATAGCCTGGTATCATCAAGGCAAAGCTGAACTACAAAATGCATTTGTTGATCTCATTGTGGCTGTGCAAGGATTGTCAGCAACACATGCAAAGATGTATTTAGCTGTTTCTTGATGGTCAGCAGGAGGGAAAAGTTTACAAAGAGGCTCCACATACAAATAAAGACTTTTGCCTGGGATCTTCTTGATACGCCTTTGTGCCACACAATACTGTGAGTTGAATTGCTTTGGAGTTCTGTTTTATTTTCTTTACATTGACCTCCTCAGCATTAAAACTGAAAAAGAATAATGTGTGGTGTTAATCGGTCAATCACATATCTCCACAATAATAAAACTTTCAGTATTGTGCAGTGATGGTGCCTGAGGTGGAGTTTCAGCAGAGGAGTTAATATTAATATTTATAAACAAATTCCGCTACATTGTATAATAGGTGAACTAACAAACAAGTACTTGCAACAAGACAAATTGGATGTACAGAAACAAAAGGTGCTGAAGGACCTGCACAAACGAGCTTACATTCTTACATTGTATGTGTAGCGTTTCTTAGCACCACAAACTCCAGGCACAATGGCCACTTCAAATCACTGAAGTAGTCATGGTGCTTGTAGTAACCCTTCAAGGCTGATGCAGCCATTATAATGGCTCCCTTTGGTGCAGCACTCAGTGAAGGGGCCAGAATGCAAGATGGTCCCAGCAGCTGACCTTTAACTCACTGACTGAGTTAAAGAGCCTTCAATTAGTGATTATTATGGTGTAGACAAAGCACCAGACCCCCAGGAAATCTTTTTTATTTAAAGGCCTTAATGTAGTTCTTCTGGTGAATATAGTATGTCCCTGTATGCATTTTGCAGTAAACACTGCCTTTTCAGAGACGCTGAACTTTCCCCAAACAGATGAATTCATTCAATACATCTCTATGAGGAGATTCTGATTCGTATGTAGGGTGTTTGGCTTAAAGCCGGCCGCCGTAGCGAGTGAACACGCTCACTGATACACACACGCTTACTACAGACAAGCTCACTGATACACACACAAGCTCACTACAAACAAGCTCACTGACACACACAAGCTCACTAGAGACATGTTCACTAACACACATGTTTACTATAGACATGCTCACTGACACACATGTTCACTACAGACAGGCTCACTACAGACAAGTTCACTGAAACACACACAAACTCACTACAGACAAGCTAACTGACACACACATGCTCACTACAGACAAGCTCACTGACACACTCAAGCTCACTAGAGACCAGGTCACTAACACACATTCTCACTATAGACAAGCTCACTGACACACATGCTCACTACAGACAGGTTCACTAACACAAATGCTCACTGCAGACAAGTTCACTGAAACACACACAAGCTCAGTACAGACAAGCTCACTGGCACGCACAAAAGCTCATTCAGTAGCAGAAGCTGCCTCACAGTGGCGGAACGAACGTAGAGAGGGCCCTGGTGCAAACATTGATTTGGGCCCCTGAAGACATTAGCCTGTGGGGTGGCCCTAAGTGCACAGGCCACTCGATGGACCCTGGTGTTACCGCAACATTAGCACTGCCTGTAGTTCCACCGCTGCGCCTTCCTATTACAAGCAAGACACCTTTTCACGTAAACTAGAAAAACTTTTTAGGTGATGCAAGATAAATTTCCATGGTATTTAGAAGGGGCTGTGGTAAAGTGTGTGTAAATAGGAGTGTTTTATGATGTACTAAGTGTAACTAGGGGTTGAAGTGTGAGCAAATGCTCACGTATAGGAGTTTTTGAGATTGTGTGTGTGCTGAGTGGGCCTGTAAAGTGCATGCATGTGCATCTAGGGACTACAGTGTGAAGGTATGTGTATTTTGGTTGCATTGTGTGCTTATCAAGGAGCTGTAGAGTGTGTATGTGTGTATGTAATGGGGTGTGTATGTGTGTATGATTTGTGTGTAATGTGATGAAGTATGTATGTATGTATGTGTGTGGGGGGGTGAATGTACATGGCAATGAAGTGTGTATGTGGATGAAGAGATGATGTGTGGAATGGAGTGTGTGAGGGGTGCACTGTGTGTGTATGCAAAAGTGTACTCTGTGTGGGTGTACTGTATGTGGGGGGTTCACTGTCTGTGAGGGTGCACTGTGTTCTTTCCCTGATCTTACCTTTCAGGGAGGGGTGGCACAATCAGCTCTGTGGTGGTTGAGAAGACTGCATATCCATCAGGTACAGGTGAGGTCACGAGATAAGAGGTATCTTTCTTGGAACTCAGGCACTTTAAAGATGGACCCATACAAACCCACAGAATGACCCCCCCACACACACACAGACTGACCCATACACACACAGACTGACCACCCCACACAGACTGACCCCCACACACACGGAGACTGAACCCCCACACAAACATACTGACCAATACAAACACACAGACTGAACCCCCCCACACACAGACTGACCAATACACACACACACACACACACACAGACTGCCCCCACACAGACTGCCCCACACACACACACAGACTGCCCCCCCCACAGAAACTGTCCCATAGGAACATACAGACTGTTCCCCCCACACAGACTGCCCCATACACACACACACACACACACAGACTTAACCCATACATACACAGACTGACCCTCCACACACACACAGACTGACCCATACACACAGACTGACCCATACACACACAGGCAGCCACCCAACAGAGTGACCCATGCACATAGACTGACCTCCCACACACAGACTTACCCCCACACACCCAGACTGGCTATACACACACACACCGACTGGCCCCACACACACAGACTGACCCATACACACACACACACACACACATACTGACCCCATACATACACAGACTGTCCCCCCTCACACAGACTGACCCATACACACACACAGACTGACCCATACACACACAGACTGATCCCCATGCACACAGACTAACCAATACACACACACAGACTGCCCCCCCACAGACTGACCCATACACACACAGACTGACACCCACACACACACAGACTGATCCTCCCTACCCACTCCCTTACACACACAGTGACTGAACCACACACACAGACTGAATCACACAAGCTGACTCACACTTACCAGCAGCTACCTGGATGCCTCATTCTACCACACTCTTTGCAGACTTGAGTTTCCTCTTCCTGTCTCTCCCTTGCGCTGCTCTCTGTAACCCAGGAGAAAGTCCTCCCAGCACAGTGGCCCCTCTGGCTGCCCATGGGAATTCCACCCACCTCTGTGCACTGCTGCTGAAGCTTTTGAAGGGAAACTCACTGCTCCTGGCTTCAAATTTCAATGGGGGACAGGGGGGCACAAGGGAGGGCACTGCATGATGTAAGGGGGCCATGGTCCTCTCTAGCCCCACCTAGTGATGTGCCTGTTACACCTATAACACTATTGGCACCAAAACAACTTTAACTTCATGAATCAGTTTTGGTGTATATAACATGCCCCTGTAGTCTCAAAATAGAATTTAGACTTAATTTACATTAATTCTTCCTCAGATACAGCAATCTTAAAGGGAGAGTACAGTCACCAACACAACTTTAGCTTAATTAAGCAGTTTGGGTGTATAGATAGTATCCCTGCAGTCACGACTCAATTCCCTGGCATTTAAGAGTTAAATCAATTTGTTTATACAGCTCTAGTGACACCTTCCTGCGTGTGACTTTCATAGCCTTCTAAACACTTCCTGTAAAGAGACATCTAATGTTTAAACTTCCTTCATTGCACGTTCTGTATCATTTATAATTTCTTATCTCCTGCTCTGTTAATAGTCTTCTAGAACACTATACAACAACCTTCTATGTGTGATTAAAGTTCAATTTACAGAGCAGGAGATAGAAACTTCTAAAGAAATGTTAAGATCTGATTAACAGCCAGGGGAGTTGTGACTAGGTCAGCATTGACAGAAACAAAAGTGATGTCAGCTAATTGCTTTATTAAGCGAAAGTTGGTTTGATGCAAATAGTGTCTCTTTAAGGTATCCTTGGCCTTGGATGTCAGAATTTATCAATATCCAGATTTTGACATTCAGCATCAAAATGGTCATGACAGTTCACCAGACTTTAAAGGGACACTATAGTCACCAGAACAACTACAGCTTATTGAATTTGTTCTGGTGAGTAGAATCATTCCCTTCAGGCTTTTTGCTATAAACAATGTCTTTTCAGAGAAAATGCAGTGTTTACATTACAGCCTAGTGATAACTTCACTGGCCACTCCTTAGATGGCTGATAGAGATCCTTCCTGGGTCATGGCTGCCTAAAATGCATCCAAACATTCAGTGTCTCCTCCCTCTGCATGCAAACACTGAACTTTCCTCATAGAGATTCATTGATTCAATTCATCTCTATGAGGAGATGCTGATTGGCCAGGGCTGTGTTTGAATCGTGCTGGCTCTTCCCCTGATCTGCCTCTTTGTCAGTCTCAGCCAATCCTATGGGGAAGCATTCTATATGGATCAGGCTACCACTTCTGATGATGTCAGCAGACTGCTTGTTTTTCTGAGACAAACAGCATGCAGAGTTATAGCTTCAGGCTTGAATACAGTAAGCTTTTTCTATATTTATGGAGGCATGAGGGGCCCAGGAGGGGCTAAATGGTGTTTAACACTATAGGGTCAGGAATACATGTTTGTTTTCCTGACCCTATAGTGATCCTTTAACTTGCCTATATACTAGATGGCTGAAATATAGATTTGGATGTTCACAATTCATATTATTTTCCAAATTGGCAGCATAATGTACAATTTCACAGATCATTGAAATAAACTTAGCAGAACAAAGGGTTAATGATTATGGTGCCTGGTCAGCTCTTCATGGCCAACCACCACTTGATAAGGAAAAAAAGGAATAAGTATTTGGGGAATCAATATGATCCCATATAGCTTCTGTGAGTACAAATGCCTCCCATAACTTCCCCAAGACACACTTTAGGTTGAGGAATATTTACTATATGGATGAACAGCCAACCAGATCTCCTTTACCTGATTGGTTGGAAGGTTAACTTAACCTGAAAACCATCCAATCAGATGAAAGAAAATATAATTTGTTGGAATGACAGTTGCAGCCAATAAAATTTCAAAATGACACTTCTAACAATCCCTTTAAAATGGCTTGCTGGAAGAGAAATAGTTAATTCCACTGTCCTTTCTTGCCTTGACTACTGTAATTCGCTTCTCAGTGGTCTTACGTGCTCCCAACTTGCGCCGTTACAGTCCATAATGAATGCGGCAGTGAGGCTCATCTTCCTGTCCGCCCGCATCTCCCATGCCTCACCCTTCTGTCAGTCCCTACACTGGCTTCCTATAAAATATAGAGTTCAATTTAAAATTCTGGTTCTTGCTTTCAAATCTCTACATAATGCTGCTCCCACCTATCTATCCTCCCTTATACACAAGTATGTCCCATCTAGGCCCTTACGATCTGCTGAAGACTTACATCTAGTGATAACTTCACTGGCCAACTTCTGTCCGTACTCCCACCTCTTATGCTCGCCTTCAAGATTTCTCGAGGGCTGCACCGTTCCTGTGGAACTCACTTCCCTCCTCAGTTAGATGCTCACCCAGTCTCCACTCCTTCAAAAAATTGTTAAAAACCCACTTCTTCATAAAAGCGTATCAATTAAACTGTTACTAGCTCCTGACTGATTCCTCTTCTGCAACTGTCATTAGTCTAATACTATCCTTACCTTTTTGTGTCATTTTACCCCACTTCCTCTAGCATGTAAGCTCATTGAGCAGGGCCTTCAACCCCTCTGTTCCTGTGTGTCCAACTTGTCTGGTTACAACTACATGTCTGTTCGTCCACCCATTGTAAAGTGCTGCAGAATTTGACGGCGCTCTATAAATATCACAAGAAGAAGAAGAAGAAGAATTCTGGATTTCTATATAATAGTTTCTGGGCAGTATTTTTCCAGATGAAACAAATCCTATTTAGATATCCCATTTATTAAATGCCAAAATCAGCTTTTCACTATCAAGACCCAAAAGGCTCGCTTCTAAGTTTACCAAAGCTCAACAAGTGCGCCTAGCATATGTGCAGGCACTGTTTCACAGCTTGCAACCATAAAGATGTGGGGGGAAAAAAGCTTAAAATACATGCTGGTGTTTGAGAGACTCCAGAATGCAATCACAAACAAATCAGAACAGTTTCAGTACTGTAGTAATGAGCAGAGCAATGTGCTGCAGCTATGAAAGGGAAATGCATAATAATTAATTAAATAATTAAATTAATGGGTTATGTAATTAGAAGTGAAACCAGAGCATGTAATTAAAAAGAGCCAATCAGCTCCCTCCCAGTGTGAGACACAGACAATCGCTTTGTCTAGTAAAATAAAAAAATTAAATAAACAAATAAAATTGAGTAATAGCAGGAGAGGCCAAGTGAAAGGCCTGTCCTCTTCCTCCACCTCTTGTGTTGGCCTTTTTTATCCCATGGCATGCAGAACGTACTGTAATAAAAATGCATTAAACGAAGATGAGTAGTAAAGCATTAACACCATAATGCCTTCCCCAGGGGATATAATAATGCCTACAGCCTAAGAGTTTAACTTCTTAAATGTCAACATCAAAATAAAATACATACACGTTAATAACTTATTCACAGCCAATGACAACTTACAATGTTTGCGCAAAAAGAAGGGGTCACACAAATCCAACCTTCCATACTGAAATGCCCATAGTCTACCACAGTTTATCACAATGCTTGCATATACAGTGGGACCTCGGTTTACGAATTTAATGCATTCTCCAGGACGTTTCTTATTGCAAAACATTTGTAAAGCGAAATGCGGTTTCCCATAGGAATGCATTGAAAACCAATTAATCTGTTCTGGAGGTCAGAAAAAAAAGTCAAAATGAGCTGGCATGGAAACCAACCCACAATGCAGAACACACAATAAAAGGCATGCAAACGACAAAGCTCAGCTCCCTACCTTTCCACAGCTTGAGAAATGCTCCAAAAAGTCCTAAAACACCTGAAAACTATTTCCAGAATGGCTCCAAAACTCGATGCAAAAGTCGCTCCAACACCTCCACACTGGATGCCACGTGCTACCCACAGGCTCCAGCATGCAGGGGGTGGTACTATAAACCTCCCAGGTGCAATGCATCCTGGGGAAACTTGCTTTGTATTGCGAAAAAAAAATTGTAAACCAAGGCATTATTTTCAATGGATTTTCATTTGTAAACTGAAAATTATGTTAACCGAGGCGTTTGTAAACTGAGGTCCCACTGTATGTCCGTTGTGGGCGCAAACAAAAAATGTGAGAGTCTTGTTGATGCTTTCTCTTCAGAAAATAAATAAAACCTTTTTCGCACTGGATACTTTCAGAGAGTTAGAGGAAAGAGCAACAATGTTTCTTTTTCTTTTTTGTTTTAATAGTTTGTTTTTTCGCAGACATGTAAAACATAATCCACTATTGTTACATATAAGAGTGAGATGCTTTTACATACATATATGCAGTGAAAATATAACACAACATCGTTTCCAGTTACATTGTGACATTAGACATAGGGTTATAATTGGTTATTCTCGTTGTCTTCAGCACATGCTGCGAAGGTTTTCCATAAAATGCAAAACACAAAGAAAGAAACATTGGGGAGGGGGGAAGGGGGGACCCTTCCACCTTTAGGTAATCCTAGTTACCCTAGTTATCCACCTTTAGGTAATCTGTACTCGCTGCCATTTTGTCAACAAGCATAGTCTATTGTTGTAAACCTCAATTCCAGGAGGTACTCTAATTTTTATTTATGATATTATTGTAAACATAAATCTGACACAGCGTAAAGGTAATCTTTGGTATGTTAGTTAATGACGTGTATGTGTAAGCTAAATATTGGTGTTCACATAAACTTCCCTTGGACTTTTACATGGGCTCGGCTGTCGACTCTTGGGCTTAGAGATTTTATGTGCATGCTTTTAGGCTTTCCGAGGCCACATTCCAGCTATCCCAGACTATTTTCTATATTATGTTTTTTTGGTTAGCCGCCTGTCTTGCCGCACATTCATAGGTTTTATTTTGTTCTATTAATTGGATACATTTTCGAATCGCTGGGGCCTCTTTGTTGCTCCACCTCCTACTTATTAATGTCAGTGCCGCTATGGTAATTTGATAAGTTTGGTATGCCATAGCTGTCCCAATTTTGGGGGGGTATTTATGCAGAAGGTATGTCTCAGGGGTGTCTGGAAGATCCAAGCTGGTTACTGCTGCTACTAGGTTTGCTACATCTCTCCAATATTTGGAAAGACGTGGACAATTCCACCAAATGTGGAGCATGTCTCCCCTGGCGTCCTGGCATCTCCAGCATCAGTCAGATACTGTGGGTTGCATTTTGTGTATTCTTGTTGGTACTAGGTACCATCTATACAGATTTTTTTTCATTAAGTCTGTGTGTGAGGAGCATAGTGGCATTTTTTTGTGGGTACAAAATAGTTTTTCCCATGCTTATTCGGGAAGGTTGAGACAAAGGTCCTTTTCCCATCTTTGTATGAAGGTTAGGGTTTTACAGTTCACTCCTTTGTTTAGGCTGTTGTATATTATTGAAATCGATTTTTTTGTCGGCATTTGTGCCGTTAGTGCCCGTTCCAAGGTCGACAACCATTGCCCATCCAGCTTTCCCAGTGCTGGTAGGTAGTGTTTGAGTAGCCATGCTCTTAGTTGGAGGTATGCATACTCAGCTGTACTTGGTAGGTTATACTGTTCCTGTAAGTGTGGGAAGGGCTTGATATTTTTTCCCTGCATTATTTGTGCAATGTGTGAGATACGGTGCCTTTCCCATATACGGGATCAGTGATTGTAATGTGATTGGGGATCAGTGATTGTAATGTGGAAATTGTCATAGCTGGGGAGAAGACTTTAGTCATACATAATTTAGTTCTATGGGTTTCCCATATGTGCTTTGTCAGGGAAGTGGTAGGTAGCATCTTAAGGTCTTTAGGTTTAATGAGGGGTGGGATCAACATGATCGACAGGAAGTGGTGTCTTGACGTGGTTGCCGATTCTAGTGCTACCCACTGTTGTTGGTTCTCTTGGGTTTGCGCTATAATGATGGGGTTAATGTTTGCCGCGTGGTAATAATGTTGTATATTGGGAAGGCTCATGCCCCCTTTCGTGTGGTGTCTGTACATTGTGGCGCTAGCTATCCTTGTTTTTTTGTGTGTGACCCAGATGAATTTTTTAATAATTGTTGGTTTTCTGTACAATAGGAGGGTGGTAGTCTGATTGGCAGAGTCCTGAATAGGTCAATGTTCCTTTTTCAACGTCTATAAATGTATTAATCAAGACAATCAAGAAAATGTTATCACTGTTCTTTCTTAGCATTAACCCTCCTGCTTATATGAGCACAGATGGAGCATTTAAAGCGGGAAAGGCCTTCACAAAGAAACACTAACCAATCACAGTGATTTGACAAACAAAGCTCACTTCACGTTTCGCAATGTATACAGTATACACACATATTGTGAGGGGGGGCTGTAAGCCCCATCTACTTCCATGATGGAGTCCTACAGATCTATTGATGAATTATTTTACTTTCACTTTCCTTCCCACTGCTCTCTGCTGCTGCACTAAAAGGGTTAATAACAAATGGCCACTAGGACAGTGAGACCTTACGCCTGGTCTCTCTAGATGTAACAGTAATGCCAATAAAAAGCTCTCTTTTCAGTCCATGGAACAACAATGTAATTTTTTGAATAACATGACGCTATAGTATGTATTCCTAGATAATGCTTATTATGCTCTAGCCAGAACCATTTACTTACTGGTAGTGATGTCCCGAACGGTTCGCCGAACGGTTCGCCACGGATGGCGAACATAAACATAAACTTTGACCCTGTACCTCACAGTCAGCAGACACATTCCAGCCAATAAGCAGCAGACCCTCCCTCCCAGACCCTCCCACCTCCTGGACAGCATCCATTTTACATCCATTGTGAAGCTGCATTCTTAGTGAGCTGTCCAGGAGGTGGGAGGGTCTGGGAGGGAGGGTCTGCTGCTGATTGGCTGGAATGTATCTGCTGACTGTGAGGTACAGGGTCAAAGTTTATGTTTATGTTCGCCATCCGTGGCGAACCGTTCGGCGAACCGTTCGGGACATCACTACTTACTGGCATTACAGCAAAGTTATATCAATTAGTGAATAGCCTTTTTTTTTTTCCATAACTTTGCTGCAGTATCAGTGTGAAACACTAATGAATCGAGCAAAATCTCTTTGTTTAAACAAATTCATTAAGGTTTTATTATTGTTCTTTTTTTTCCCCATTAACAGGCCACAAAACCAAAACTAGTAATTAGCAAGACTACATTAACACGACAAGTTAATCCTCAGATGAAAAAGAATCTGAGTAACAGGTACTGTTCTTTGGGATAAAGAAATGCATGTTGTTTTTTTTTGGTACCATGTTATAACTTATTCTTTGTATTTATTTTCACTTCTGTACATACTGTACTTATCTCATTTATATAGGTAACTATAATTTTTATTTGTATGTGTATTTCACTTATTTATCTGCTTTATTTAATAGTTCTTACATTATTGTATTTATTATTGTATTATCTTTTATACTATTTAAAAAAAAAAAACATTAATAATATACAGAAACGTATCATTTTTTTAATTGTTAATTTTGTTACCATGTTGGTGAATTTTCCATTTTTTTCTTATCTATTTGATATCCATTGATATTTGTATTTGTTAGCTATACTACATCGTGTGTGATATCCATGTTTTTCTCATCAAATAGTGGTCTATCTGATATCCATTGATATTTGTACTTGTTAGCTACACTCCATCATGTGTCTGAGTTGTGATGTGCACTGTCCCCATTTACCCAAGATTGACATATCTCAACCTTTCAACAAATCAGTGACACTGTCACTTAACCCATGTGTGTTGGGGATGATTGTGCAAGGCAGGGCAGTAAGGTATGGATTAATAACATAGAATATAATAGTACTGAAAATAAGCTGTTTACTCACCCATCCTAATCTGTAAAGGTATATTTAAAAAAAAAAAATCATATTATAAAAATATTACTAAAACGCTTTAGTACTTGAATGTTAAGGTTTTTAAAACAAGCCTATTGCATGTTAAACAAACTAGCATTTAACCTTTTTATTTTAAGTCTCACCTATTTATTTAAATGTAGTCAGGTTAATAAAAGCAGTGCTTAGAGGAGATTGCAGAGAGGTTGATGCTTATTGCTTCCACCAGAAACATATCAAACGCAAGAAATCACTTCTCCTGAGACCTTAACTCAATGTAACAGCTCCAGCTTTCTGTTATCAGAAGGACAGACGATGATAACCCAGTCCATGTCATTGCATCCTGCCACTAAAATGTATTTTTCTTTAATCACCTTTTCTGAACCGAATCAAGGTGAGATTCTGTCCCTCAAACCCCATGGGATTTCTAATCGCAAAGCTACTGTACACAGATCAGCAGGCTTTTTTGCTCCTTGTCTTCAACAAATGATCAGTGCTTTTTAAATTTAGCTCAGGGACATTGTGTCACTCTGTTGTCCCCCTTGCTCTCCCTCGTCTCTTATTTGAGGTGCCTATCAATACTTGCCTGAAAATTCTAACTGAAAACAATGAGGTAAAACAAGAGAAAGGGGGAAGAGGAGCAGATAGAGGGACATAGGAGAAAAGCAAACCTGATTAGGATGAAGGAAGCCCAAAGAAACAAATTAGAACATGGATTACAAACAGCCCAGCATGATACAATGTTAAAACACATCTGTGAGATAGGTTATAGCAAGAGAGTCAAAAAAGGCTGCCATAAAATGTAGCTTTGAGAAGAAGAGATTGGAAGCACAGGGTGCTGCTGTATAGATGTAAAGCATGATAATAAAAAAAGAAGAAAAAAAAAAGAAAAGAAAATCCTATTGTTAGTGTATTCATAAAGTGAGGGGGTGGATAGGCGTGTGACGTCACCGCCCCTCCGGTGAGCCTTGTCCCAGCGGTAGCTAGAAGAGAGGCAGGCACAGTGAGGCAGGCACAGGGAGGGGAGCAAATGAGAAGGGAGAGGACTCACACTGCAACAGCAGCTCCTCAACTTCAATCACTAGCCAGCCTATACATGCCCTGCTAACTTGGAATTTACTCTCCTCCTTGGATATTGTTTTTACTGGGTTCATTTTTTGATTATTTTTTTTTCATTTAATTTTAATTGTATGTTGTTTTTCTTGTTTGCATCTGTTTCGGGCTGTTATATTTTCTATCTCATTGCGTAATAATTTCCAGAGCTGAAAGATTTTGATATTGATGCTGCTGAGACTGGATGAAGGAAACTATGGCAGTTTTTGGAGCACTTTTATACTGTGGCTATGCTGAAAAGAAAATGGACAGGAGACAAAGTTCTCCATCTGCAAGAGGTTAACTAGCTGCCTTTAATGAAGGGTCAGTACTAAAGCCGAAACAGTGGAATAAAAATATAGATCCAGCTGGTCTGGTAAGTTATTTATTTTTCCCCCAACCAATTCCTTATTTTTCTCTTTCATTGTAAATGGTTAAACATTACTCTGATAACTCAGCACATACGCATGCACAGTGAAAGGCGTGCGCATATTTTAGTCAGACTATGTCAATGATGATTATAACAATGTAAAATAACAGAAATAAATATAACTGTTGTTTTATTTCATTTTTTCCCTTATATTTTTTTCCGCTTTTAACTTATTTCTAAACGGTGCTGCAGGTAACTTGATGTATTGTGGTGCAGCGCCCTCTATGTGATTTAAGTGGAAGAGCATTCTCTTAAAAGTTATCCATTGTTTCAGACCGATTTTATATCTTATCATTTACTAAAGAAACCACTCTAAAGAATGATTAACTATGCAGTGTGTCTTGCATTAGAATATGTATTGCCTTACATCTCTTATAGTATGAATTTAAAATTTCTTCATGCTTCTTGTTTGTAGAGGGCTCATTACATAAATAATATAGTTCTATTTCTTTTTTTTTTTTTTTTATCTAATTTTTTACAATTAATTATCTGCAATTATACATCTTAGTATGCACTGCAGTGTATGAACTCGGTGTTTGGCAAAATCAGATTTATGATTTATAAAAAGTAAAATGTGTAAAAAGCAAGAGCCCTTTTAGCTGAGAGAGAGAGAGAGAGAGAGAGAGATATTCATTCAAAACTAGAAGCACTGACCATAATTATTTACCTGCGTGCGCTTTACACTATATGTCGGTTCTCTGTAAATGATATTAATTCAGCATATTATTTATTTACACTTTTTCCATGATGGTTGGGGAAATTTCCTAAAATATTTTCTAATTAATATTCTTTAAAATATAGCATGGTCTAAACATTAACCACTATGTGCAATTTGCATAAAGTGCTTAACAAACTAGAAATTGTTAAATAAGTTCTTGTTTACCTATAATAACATCTACATTAATACATTGGTATAAGAGAATGTGTATGAAAAGTTATTTAAAATTTTAAATATGGAGCAGTCAGTAAGAACATTCCTTTGGTTTCCATGGTAATTGTTCCACTTTCAGAACTTTGTTTCAGAGTTAGTCATTATGTATAAATTGCTTTATACATAATTGGTCTTTATATAATGCTACTAATAATTTGCAACATTTATCAATGAAAATCTATGATAAAATAATATGTATCTAACAAGCGGTTACCACTAACATTTAGTTACAACACAGTTTTCTATCACAATAATTTAATTGGTATTAGCACAAGCCGGTCACAGTGCTTGCTTGATAAAATATTATGTGGTTGAAATGGCTGCCCTTGCTTCCATAATTTCACCACAATATGGCCACAAGCAATCATTTATTACACAAAGTACAATGAATCATTTCTAACACTAGACCCATTGATACTGTTCAAATAACATCCCTTACTGAACTTATTGAAGTCAATTGCCTTAGCACAAATGGGATATTATATCAATCTACACAAGTACAACTTTCAGAACTGTCAGCTATAAACCTGTTTACTTGGCTAGACTTCACCCTGTTTATTTAACGCTCCTTCAGTTTGAATGATGGTGTGAAAATGAGGGTGGTCTGCACTTCAATTGATCAGCAAAGATCCTCTGGCCCTTGCCTTCCCTTCCTCCCCCTGGGAATGTAAAATTCTTTACCTTCACACTTTGACATAGTACTCCTAATCTTAACTCCCTAAATATAAATGCAAAAACAGGTACTCCAACAGCTGTTGACTACAACGCTTAACATGATCAATCAATCAAAGCTGAAACCAGAATTTTAAATATAAGTCAGGTTTAACACCCGTTCAACACCCCTAAAATTAGACCAGGCTAGTGGTTATGGTGTATCAGTCTATTTCCCTCATTTATAGTCCAGTTATGTGTTAGCCAGCTGGGTGCTTGAACACTATGTGACTGGCAATTACAACATTCTAAAGTGTTCCTTCCTGTGATATTCATGATATAAAGTATGTAAGTATTTCTATAGGTTTAGTATGATTGGAAAGATTATGCCTTTTAAAGGGTGACCAATATCTGAACGTCCAGATTACTGATTACTTTTTTATTTCAAATTTTATTTCAAATTTTGTATTTCACTATGTGACGGATGTGCAAACTGCATATTTATAGTAGATTGACAAATACCAAAGGAAAGTTCGGATCCTCTACATTTTAGGTAATTGATTTGTTATTGCACTCCCTGATTTATGAGTCAGACATAGTTAAATTAGAGGATATTTTGCTGCAGGGCACTTAATAGGTCTCCCCATGGCTTCGGATTATTTAGTTTACCCTTGATTCCCTGCTGTGTATACAAAAAAGTACAATTGCAAAAAACACATTTCCAAATTACTTGGATCTTACCAACATGAAACAGTTAGTACAAGAGAGAGTATTGCATAAAAAGTATATAGAAACTTAATATTTAACCAGTTTGTGAATGGAGGTTATCTAGTTAAGATATATATATTTTTTTTATGCAAAAATTTAGAGACAGCATATTTATAATCAGATGAGCATGATACAGAATGAGTCAAAAGTCCAGAAAATGTCCGGAACCATGTAAATGACTGTAAGTCATTTAATGTTAATACATTCAAGATGGTGGCTTTCAAGATTAAAAGGGTAGGGAAACATGCGTCATCTGTGTACCAGTTTATGATGATAGAAAGTCATTAATTCAATAATATAAATGACTAACTTGACATTTTCTTTTGAAAATAAGTAAATCATCCTTTAAAGTCCCTCATCAAGTCTTTATTGTGCTCTTCCACATTTTTATTGTCAGCTGGCTGTCTTTATATAAGGACAGAGTGGAAGAAACATTGCACAGTTGAAAGGTTCCTCGGGGCATAGATATCAATATGCTCTTACAGTCTGTGTTTTTGATCTTTCTAATACAATTAACATCAGTCACTAAGTTAGCAGCAAGCTGTGTAAAAGGCATATATTTGCAAAAGGTTTTATCCAGAGAAATACAGATAATAATGGATTGCCGGGACTGGTACTGTTACTCAAAAACAAACTAACTATACTTACAAACACAGTGGGCGAAATAAAGATGAAAGGGAATCAACACTTAAAAAGAGTTTATCTTTGAAGAAACAGAACTAAAATTGCAGATGCTGATGCAAACATTGATTGTCAGACAGCAGTATATATCAGCTATTAAAGCAGTATGACAATTAGTACTTTGATTGTGAGTCTCTCAACGAAAAACAAAGCAACCGAAAGAACATTCCAAGGAGGCCAAATAGGTCTGACATGCAGGTGCATCAATCACAAAATCTGCATAATTATGTCATTTATCATGGGAAGAAATTAATGACCGCATTTGACACACATGGGCAATTTATATTAGGAAATAAGAATAGTGATTGTGAAGCTCGATGACAAGGATACACACTTCTCGAGATGGGTTTTAAGTAGCACAAAGGTACAGCCTTTATAAAACAGAACTGCATCCACACCTCTTCTCAACAAAAAGTGTGTATTGTTAGATTGATAAAGCAGGAATTTATGGGAGGAAACATACCACTTAGTAGGAAACAGCCACTAATATCCAAACTAGGCCATTGGATAAAGATGCATAATCTGGCCTTAAGTAGCAATTGTAGATTTAACATCAATGGACTAAAATGAATGCTTAAAGCAAATAAAGAGATTGCATGTTTCTGGGTTTGTGGATTAAGGCCTAAGGATCAGAGGTGGATACAGTTATAGGAAGGTATTTACAGCTAGGAGGGGCAAAGGAAGGAGGTGGAAGGTGGGTAAAACAGATATGTGGTGTATATAACTGAAACGTTTACCAACCAAATTCTATCACCCCAAATATTAATAACTGTATGTACATGAAATATTGGTGGAATACATACAAGGAATAACTGCATGCACAGAAAGTTACAGTGCCAAACTATACGTAAAATTGTGACGTTGTTATACAGTGACAAAGGTAGAACAGATGAGATGCAGTATCTTCTAAGCTTCAGTCAATACCTGGAAGTTGCAGGCAGATGGAAATGAAGAAAGTGGGTACTGCATGTTTCTGGGTTTGTTGATTGAGGCCTGGAAGTTGCAGGGAGATGAAAATGAAGAGAGTCAGTATTGAATGTTTCTGGGAAAGACTGATCACAAACGCAGTAGGTCTCTATTATTGCTCTAGACAGATGCAGAAAAGGCCTTCGATGGGGTACATTTGATTCCAAGCCTACTTCAAATTCCACCAAGACTTGGTTGCAGATAAAGTCCTGGGAAATTCTAAAGTGGCTATCACAGTCACCTGACTTGAACCCCATTGAAAAGCTCTAGTGGGTTTTGAAGAAGGCAGTTGCAGCATGCATAACCAAAAATATTACTGAAGTGAAGATTCTTCAGGAATGCTGCAAGAAGCAGGTGTCTGGCTATGCAGCTCATTTGCAGCAGGTCATAACAGGAAAAGGGCGCTCTACTAAGTACTAGAGGTACTTCGCCATGAAGGGGTTGAATAATTTTGAGACTGGAAAAGCATTTTCATTTGCAATTGGGGAAACCACTTGAAGCATTTCATTGTGTTAAGCTATTTCAGCTTTAACTTCCTCACAGATGGCATGACATTTTCTCCTAAGATTTCCTGATACTTCAATGAATCCATCTTGCCTTCCACATGCCACAGGTTTCCAGTGCCAGAAAATACAAAGCAGTCCCAAAGCATCACTGAGCTACCGCCATGCTTAACTCTAGGCTGAGTGTTCCTTTCAACGTATGCTTCATTCTTCTTTCTCCAGACACACCGCTGATCCTTTGGGCTGAAAAATCCCAGTTTTATTTTCATCGCTCCACAGAACAGAATCCCAAAACTTATGTGGCTTATTTATTTGATTTTGACCATATTGCAGCTGACTTTTCTTGTGCTTTTGGGCAGTAGTGGTATACATCTTGGAGTTCTGGCATGGAGCTCTTCTGTGTTTACTGCGCGCCTTACTGTGCTCACTGAAACCTCAGTGCCTGTTGCCACCAAGTCTTGCTGCAAATTATTTGCAGCCACTTGAGGGTTCTTCACAACCTATCTCATCATAATATGGTTTCAGTCATTGGTAGCTTCCTATTTCAGCCCCTTTCAGGTAATGTAACTATTGTTCCTTCAACTTTGAACTTGCAAACTATGCTTCCAATGGCGTCTCTATGAACATTCCGTCGCTATATTTTTGCATTCTCTTCTTTTTGCATCCTTTTGTGAAGAGTGATGATCTCTTCTCTTAACTTTGTGGACCATTTTTTTGGTTTAGCCATATGTCTAACATGCAGTTAAATGTGACAATCAACAGATCCCTAGCCAGTTCAGGTATTTTATGTTCCAGCTCAAGCATATGTGGTGCAACTAATGAAGCCCTTGATTAGTTGCATTAGGTGTGCTTGAGACAACACCTGTTTTGCATATTTGTGTTGTTGTGAGGGATTCTATTCAGGGGGTTGAATAAATTTGAGACTGGAGAAGTCATTATAAGTTACATTTTCAGTTGAATTTGGGGAAACCACTTAAAAACTGCAGCTTTAAAAGACCCACACCATCCATCCCTGCAACAGGAAAGCCATTTAATTTTGAAAACTGCAGCTTTAACCCCTTAGTGATCAGACCGTTGTTAAATTTTAGCTGTAATTTTCCTCTTATGCATTTACTGTACCCACACATGTTATATACCATTTTTCTCATCATTAAATGATCTTTCTAGAGATATCATTATTTTCATCATATCATATAATTTACTATAAGAAAATGTATAAAATATGATAAAACAGTGTAAAAAACACACTTTTTCTAACTTTGACCCCCAAAATCGGTTACTCATCTACAACTGCCAAAAAACACCCATGCTAAATAGTTTCTAAATTTTGTCCTGAGTTTAGAAATACCCAATGTTAACATGTTCTTTTTTGGAAAGTTATAGGACAATAAGTACAAGTAGCACTTTACTATTTACAAACCATTTTTTTCAAAATGAACGCAAGTTACATTGTAACACTGATATCTGTCAGGAATCCCTAAATAACCCTTCACATGTATATATTTTTTAAAAGAAGACACACTAAGGTATTAAACTTGGGGTATTTTGACTCTTTTCATGCATCCATTTTACCACCAATCTATGCCAAATTTAAAAAAAAATAATTTTGACACACATAGCAATTTAAAAATACATGTACAGAGAACTTTAAGGGTTACTGCCAAAGAACACCCCAATATGTGTTCAGCAACATCTCCTGAGTACAGTGATATCCCACATGTATAGGTGTCAGGTTCTCTATTTAGAGGGTGCGCACTCCAGTTTTCTAATTTGGAATTTTCACAGCTGGACATCATGTACCCATGTCCTATTTGGGACATTATTGAAGCCGGCCAATGTAATTTACCCCCATCAAATCATATATGTTTGAAAAGTAGACACCCTAGGGTATTTCAAAGGGAGGTATTTTAACACTTTCCTTGCACTAATTCTACCACCAGTCTTTGTAAAATGTTTGGGTAGTCATTTTTTGTGTTATTTTTCTCTCACATTGTACTTTAGGCATGGATTCTCAGTTCCTGTTATGTGTTACTGACAAAGAACATCCCAATATGTGTTCAGCAACATCTCTCTCGAGTTCAACAGTGCCCCCAATGTACAGCTTTTATGTTTTTTTTGCAAACTTATAGGGGTCAAATGTAGGGCTTTCCCCTTTTCCATGTTTGCACATTGAAATTTGCCAGTTTGGCTTGCTGGGCTTATGTTGCCTTTAAAACCGTATAGCAGCCCAGGAATGAAAATTATCCCCATAACGGCATACCATTTGTAAAAGTAGACAACCCACGGTATTCAAAATGGGGTATGTCCAGTCTTTTGTAGTAGCTACTTAGTCACAAACACTGGTCAAAGTTAGTGGTTTTATTTGTTTTTTGCATTTTTTTACACAAAAACTGCACTTTTATTTCATCGTGATAGGTTTTACTGTTTTAAACACTCATACTTGTGTTAAGTGAAATCTCCTGAGTATAACAATATCCCCCATGTACAGGTTTTATGGTGTTTTGGAAAGTTACAGGGTGAATATAGAGCAATTCAGTTTGCCAGATTGGTTTGTTGAGTCTGTTTTGCCTTTTGAGACCATATGGTAGTCCAGGAATGTGAAATAACCCCATCATGGCATACCGCATTCAAAATGGGGTATGTCCAGTCTTTTGTAGTAGCCACTTAGTCACAAACGCTGGCCAAAGTTAGCCTTTTTATTTGTGTTTATAAATGTTTTTATTTTCCAGTTTATATGATATATTATATATATATATATATATATATATATATATTATACGTGTGTGTGTATATATAGATATATATGCACACACACACAGATATAATACGTGTGTATGTATATATATATATATATATTTATATTTGTTAATTTATAAACTTTATTTTATTTTATTTTTGTACTTTTTTTTTTTTACTTTTTCACCAGCAGGGGGTCAGTACAGGCAGTCCCCCTGCTGGCAGCACTGTGGACACCTATTGCGGCCATGTGACCGCTCTTTTAGCTGAGCCCAGACAGTTCACTCAGAAGAAGATCAATTGCCAGCGGGGCGATCGGTAAGTACATGGGGATAACACATATATATTTTATACCCCTCGAGGTACTCAGTAAAGTCAGAGCATCGGAAGCCTACCAGAAGACTCCTCCCTACACTGCTGGGTGTCACGTGCGGCAACCCGGAAGTGATCTCTGCAGGGGGAGCGTTCACTCGGGTGCCCCGAAGTGTGAGGGGATGTTCCTCGATATCGAGGCATCGTGTAATACCCTTAGAGCAGCTGGAAGCGATTGCGATCACTTCCAGCGCTCAAATTTAGCGCGGACATATGAGGTACATCCACGGTCCTTAAGGACAGTTTTTTGTACAAACAGATGCAGAAGCTATTCAACTGGACTTTTTTCACTTTGTTACTAGATTATTATTTTACTATAATGATGCTACCATTGTTACATATAGTTTACTATTGTCACTTCCCTATTACCTTCACATGTTATCAGCTGCTGCAGTTATGCCATTAACTCTCTCTGCCATCACATACAAATTCTTCTGGTACCTCTTGTCTCATCTCCCCATTTTAACCTTTAGATTGTAAGCTCACGGGCAGGGCCCTCTACCTGTTGTATCGGTCTGTTCTTGTGTTTGTCTTTTTCCAAATTGTACAGCGCTGCAGAATTTGTTGGCGCTTTATAAATGCCAGTAATAAATAAAATAAATAAATAAAAAATAAAGCATTCGTTGTGTTGACACATTGCTTCTGCTGTGAGACTCTGGCCAGCTCTGATAGCATTGGGGTGCCGGTTCCCTCCTTGATCTGGTACTCAACCATGACTCTGCCCAAGTGTCTTGGTCAGTGGTATATTCTGGATTTGTGCTGCCCTAGGTCCCCCTTCCAAATGTCTTTTCCTGACAGACACACGCCCTCCCTGATGCATGCACCGACATACACTCACTAACAGATACACAGTCATTATCACACACCTTGTTTAACCAACACACTTTCACTGAAACATACACATTCACCGACAAGACACACATATTCACAGACAGACACAAATACACACTAACTGACAGACACACACTCACCGACAAGACACACATGCACACTCACTGACAGATGCACACTCACTGACCGAAATGCATACACACTCACTTACAGACGCACACTCACTCAGTGTCAGAGACCCACACACACTGAAACACATATATACTTACTGACAGATACACACTGGCAAACACACATACACACTCACTGACAGACATATATACACTCAGTGTCAGGCACACACCACTCAGTGTCAGCAGCACACATTTACTGACAGACACATACACTAGCTGACAGACATACACATTCACTACCAGACATACACACACTGACAGACACGCATACACACTGAAACATGCATACACACACTGATAGACACTCATAAACACACGGACAGGCACACACTCTCAGTGACAGATACACAAACTGACTGACACACATACACTCTCACTGACAAACACGTATACACTCTCAGTGACACATACAAACTCTTTGACAGACAAATACACACTCACTATCAAACACACACTAACACTCTCTCTAACAGACACACTAACTTACTCACTAACAGACACATGCTAACAATCACTAACAGACACACACTAACACACTCACTAACAGACACACACTAACACTCTCACCAATACACACTAACACTCTCACTGACACACACTAACACACTCACTAACAGACACACACTAACACTCTCATTAACACTCTCACTGACACACACTAACTCACTAAAAGACACACACTAAACACACACTAACATTCTTACTAACACTTTAACACACACACTAACACTCTCACTAACAGACACGCTAACTTACTCACTAACAGACACAAGCTAACACTTACTAACAGACACACACTAACATACTCCCTAACATACTCACTAAGAGACACACACTAACACTCTCACTGACAGATACACACTAACACTCTCACTGACACACACTAACACACTCACTAAGAGACACACACTAACACTCTCACTGACACACTAACACACTCATTGACACACACTAACACACTAACTGACACACACTAACACTCTCACTGACACACACTAACACTCTCACTGACACACACTAACACAAACTCACAATTTTGTTTAATGTCAAATCAATTCAGCCTCCCTACCTTTGGGAGCTGGAGTTGATTCTTCCCTGGGGTCTAATGGGGCAGGCAGGTAGACACAGGCATTCGAATAGTAGAGGAAGGCGGCAAGGGAGCTCTGTTCCTCCTACTCAGCTCCCTCGCGTGCCTCTCAGTGATGCCGGGGCCGAAGCCTCGTCATATTCCGGCTCAGACAGCACGGCGATGTGCACTAGGGAGCTGAGCAGGAAGAGCTCAGGAGAGAGTGCTCCCTCGCCACCCGTGCGCAAACAGGACAGATGCCAGCCTCGGGGATGCCAGGTTCGGGGGGTCCCTGAGGTGGACAGCCAGCCACTTCTTGAGAGGCTGACCAGGCATCTGCCAAGGCATTTGGGGGGCATTTTTTTTGCCGCCGCCCTGAAAATGCCACCCAAGGCAAATGCCTGGTCAGCCTCGCATTAGATACAGCGCTGGTCTTGGTGCTGATGCCCAAGTATCATACAGTCTACTTCTCGATTTGAAGAACCACACAAATAACTCTGTCACCTAGACCAATCATTCTGTTAGTATTTGACAAAAATCGAGCAGGTGGTTTATCGGCCTGGTGCCTCTCATTCTTGGGACAATACCTTTAAATTTGTCACATATTAACAATGGACAACATTCGCCCCCTACATGAGGTAGTGGACGGAGTATATCCAGGAAGATAAACTGCTATAGATATCTGCAAATGAAACACTTATACTGCAATATGCAAGTTAGGGAGGCGATACAGAACGTGGTTAGAGGATCTGTGCATGGTGAGCATCCAGCTTGACAGAGCCTTTTCAGGTCTCAACCAGTGATTGTTGGTGGGTGTAGGAAATGTTCCTACACAATTTAAATGTGAATGTGGTATCTTTAGATACCACATTCACAGACAGCCAATAGGCTAAAATTCTAATACTACAAAGCAAGAGTTTAGTTACCACAAGATACAAATAATAATAATATTAATATTAATACTAACAAAGTATTAGCACTAGCACCATGAAAGGTACATTCAGATTACTCTGGTTTTCAATTCGTCCTGGGGATGTTATCTTAGCCTAACATCCAGGGGTTGTTACTATTACCCAATTTAATGGTACTCATATCACAAAGATACAAACATTGGCATGGCAAAACAGAACTTCTCCACCAAATGTTTCCCTTGGTCTGTTGGAGATGCAGGGGAGCGAACTATCCAACACTTATATTGGGACTGCCTTTCTGGTAGGTGGTGAGGAATACATTGGGAGACATATTGGATACTCTGCCAAGATTTACATTTCAGAGCTACTTACTTTACAATACAAATTTGCCAATATCCTCATAAAAAAAAAATGTTATTCTGAGACATTTGCTTAACATGGCTAAGTCACTGGTACCTGCCCTCTAAAGAAAAAACAGGAGATTCCCACCAAACAAAATCGGTTGGATTTGGTTGAGTAGATTAAAACTGCTAAACACATAATGGCCTCCTTGCAAGACATAGTGCTCAAACATACTGAACAATGGTTACCATGGGATTTGTACATGTCTCAACTAGGAGGGTATGCAGAAACTGGGCAGAGTAATGGGCAGACTTAGAAAATAGGATATTGTATTTAATGCGAAGTATTTTGATAGAGAGATCCCTGTCTGGTCGGGCTACGTAATTAACCTATTGAAAGGAGGTGTGAGATTCAGAGAGGGGAGAGAAAGTTGGGGATGGGGTCACATTTGGATGGGACATGCACACTTTATTGCTAAACTCTTTTCATTTTCAACACTCTTTGGTCTTATTGACGTACATTATATTACTTTTTTAAGACCTCTTACACCAACAAGTTTTTAAAGCCCAATATTTGATTACAAAGATATTGATACAAACTTAGAAGTACTAAGAAATTTTCCTTAGTTCGAAACTAAACAAATACCCTACAATTAACTGACAAATATGCAATGCAGTCTTGTGCATTTAGTTGTATGTTATGATTTATTTTGCAACAATGTTGCCCATCTGTTCAACAATTGAATGCTTGTAAAATGACTTTACAAATGTATGATCAAGAGATGCTGATGTCCTATGTCACGTTTCACTTATTTTCGATATCATGTGATTTCTTTATATTTGGAAAATGTAAAATTGATCATTAAAACACAGATTTTTAAAAAATATATAGCAGGAGTGGGGTTTAACTGTATATGTGTAGCATCTCATATTGAAGACCTGCACATACAGACTCCAGGTACCATAGCCATTTCAAATCACTGTAATGATTATGGCGCTTGTATTAATCCTTGTAGTAGCAATTAAAAATCTGTAATGTTCTGTGTGGTCATAGCACTCAGATTCTTAGAGACTCTATTATGACATTTAATATTTTACACATTTACCATTAGCAGCATTCTGTACACTGGTGCTTAATAAGTAGTATATTCCTTTCTGTTTTATGGTCTTTATGGACCAGATTCTAAAGAAGAATAAAACAGACACTGGGTTCTAGTGGGTTAAAGGGACACTATGGTCACCATAACAACTACAGTTTAATGGTGTCCAGAGCTGTCCCTGCTGGTTTTGCAGTGTAAAAGAAAAGGCAGTATTTACATTGCTGCTTAGTAACACTTCTAGTAGCCACTAGAGGTGCTTCCTGTGTCAGTGCTGCACAGTGTGCAGTACTGGCGTTCAGCATCTCCATGCTCCATGCCCCATGGAGATGCATTTATTCTGTGAGGAGATGCTGATTGCAATTCATGTGTAATAGCCTCTCAATGCTTTTGTGTGGGAAAGTATTGAATTGACTGATATCATCAAGATTGATGATCTCAGTCATTGAGGCAGTACCAAGCTGAGTATGAAAAAAAGTTAGTTGAAACATTTTTCCAGTACTAAGTGGGGCCGGTTGCCTAAACAGCCACACAAGCACTATAGTGTCAGGAATACATGTTTGTATTCCTGGCACTATAGTGTTCCTTTACGATTCTTACATCTGTGTGCTATATTTCATTAAGTCTGTGGAGCCACTGAGTGAATTCACACTTGTCAATCTTAGCTGCAAGCTGTTTACATAGGTCATACTGGAATATGCACCATAAAATTAGGATTTTAACCATGGGAACAGTTTTAAGAATCTGTTCTTCAAAAAGGCACACTTAATATTTTGTATAAAACATTTATTTAGCTTTGATGCTGTTGCAGTTATGGCTTATTATTCAAAGTCTTTACTGTAAAGCATTTTGGGGCCATTTGAAGTTATCTTTTATTTGTCTTTTTTTTTTTCTCTGCCATTCCTTCAGATTTCCTGTTTTGGAGTCAGATTACTAGAGACACAATTCTGTATAAACTGTGAAGGCAGCTGCCTGGTGTTGTGTTCTCTCTATGGTATGGAGAGTCCACTAGCACAGCCATGTCACATTTTGTAGCAAGATCTTAAGATGATTATTTTCCCTATTTAGTACTTTAGACCAAAAATGGAATTTGTTGAATTTTGGAGCCAGACAGACATATTTTAGGACATAGAATGTACAGGAAAGTTTGCGTACATAGAGTTACCTGTAAATTACTGAAAGAAATTGCTCTAATGCTATATGCTTAAAGGGGCACTGCAGACACTATAACCACATAATTTCTTTATAGTAATTACAATGTCTGCAGTCCCCTGGCAATGTCTTTTAGTTCAAGGTTAACCAGTTTTAATTGTTTAAAGGATCACTATAGGGTCAGGAACACAAACATGTATTCCTGACCCTATAGTGTTAAAACCACCATCTAGCCCACCTGGGCCCCTCATGCCTCCATAAATATAGCAAAATCTTACTGTATTCAAGCCTGAAGATGTAGATCTGCATGCTGTTTGCCTCAGACAGACAAGCTGTCTGCTGACATCATCAGAAGTGGTAGCCTGATCCAATCACAATGCTTCCCCATAGGATTGGCTGAGACTGACAAAGAGGCAGATCAGGGGCAGAGCCAGCACGAAACACAGCCCTGGCCAATCAGCATCTCCTCATAGAGACGAATTTAATCAATCTCTATGAGGAAAGTTCAGTGTCTGCATGCAGAGGGAGGAGACACTGAATGTTTGGATGCATTTTAGGCAGCCAGGACCCAGGAAGGATCTCTAACAGCCATCTAAGGAGTGGCCAGTGAAGTTATCACTAGGCTGTAATGTAAACACTGCATTTTCTCTGAAATTATATTGTTTACAGCAAAAAGCTTGAAGGTAATGATTCTACTCACCAGAACAAATTCAATAAGCTGTAGTTGTTCTGGTGACTATAGTGTCCCTTTAATGTTAAATGAAGACCCCTGATGGGATCTGAAAACGCAATGCAAAGCCTTTGTAGGGAGCCTAGAGCCATAAAACTTTTTTTTCTTTCTTAAAATCTTAACATTATAGTAAATAGTAAAGCTGTGAGTAAACACTCACTTATCCAATAGACTGGATTTTCTAAGTAACATAAACAACGGGTTGCACTACACCTCCTGTTCCAATGCAACAACTTCCGCAGTTTCTTATGATACCTAGTTAATATAGAGAAAATTTAGATAAAGTCTTGATCATTAGTTAAAATGGAACCAGCAAGCATCCAGTGATCAGTAGTTCACACGGGATAGATTATTCAATCTATTAGCTGATTTTCTAGTTGTCCTTGATGCAACGTTGATAGCTATTCAAAACACTATTCCCCTTTGCTTTGTGTTCTACAGGTATGAGCATTTAATAAAAGGTACTTTCTAATTTATAGTTACATAATGTGCCTTGTATTGCTGTGTCTGATCCATAACCTTTCCATTTTATGAACTTACTTTTTTCTTGAATATGAAGGACATAGTGTCTGCCCTCCTCACATGTAATGTTGGAATTTTGTAACCATTTTCTTTTATGATTAGTATAAAACTTTCCCTTTAAACCATATGAGTAACATCCGGATTGAACTTTGAACCAATGGGTTGATTTATGTTTTGTGATAACAGATATGATCGTTTTACAGTATGTTTGAAGTTTATCTAAAGGGCGTCAAACCTTTATTCTCTTTGGAACATAAAGATAATGGATAAGTCATATGCTTCAATCAAATATATATATAAATACACTTCCACTGAAATCATTACTCAATGACAGCTAATGACAGTGAAAGAGTTAATCCACTTTATTGCATAGCAGCAGAAAAGAAAACCTTAAAAAGTACAATACCAGCTTAGGATCTTTAAATGAGACTCTTGGTCGTCATGGAGTGCTCCTTCATGTGCGAGGATCTGTGCATTTGCAAAGTGAAGCATGGTAAACCATGGATTCTTAAGTGCAGGGATACTTTGCTGTGTGAGCGCGTGTTTCTTTATGTTTAGTCATTAATAATTTCTTTTTACAAAATCATATTAAATAAAACCAAAGGCCACCAAAATCTAGATATACCTTTTGGTCAGTCCTGATGTAGTACATAACCAATACTAACTAAATAAGCAATCAATGAATATTTGACAGACATAAAGTCAATTATAATCTGAGCCAGTTTTTGTCTGATTAGGTGGGCTAACTAAGAATTCAAAGTTTGCCCCATTGCCTTAGGTTTCAAACATTAAGCACGTTACGTTAGATACTCACCAGTCCTGAGTCACGTACAGTTTTACTGAGTGAATATAAAATTGCATTTTATGATTAAATGTAATCCTATCCTGAATGTTCTGAGCACAAAGCAGCATACATTTTTGTCAAAAATAGGTTGAACTAAGATAGATAGATTTCATCAACCTGGCAGTAATACTTTATTTTTTATTTTTTTTTGAACAGAGAACTCAAATGATGGTCTAGGTGGAATATTACATTGAATATTTTATATCATTGAGTGTAATGACCAGGGCCAGCACCACCAATAGGCGAACTAGGCATTCGCCTAGGGCGCCGACCTGCTGGGGATCACCAACCGGGATATTTCCTAGTGGGCACCCCCTGTCTTGGGCCACAGCGCTGGATGAGCAGCTCTAGAGCTGCCCCTCGCAGCGCCGGGCCGCTCCTCCAGGTGCCCGAATTTGGGAGCTCCCAGAGGAGCCTAACACACAGTGTGTGTGTGTGTGTGTGTGTGTGTCTGTCTGTCAGTGAGTGAGTGTCTGAGTGAGTGAGTGTCTGTGTGTGTCAGTGAGTGAATGTCTGTCAGTGTGTGCATGTGTGTGTGTGTGCGTGTCAGTGAGTGAGTGTATGTACGTCTTTCAGTGAGTGTTTGTGTGTGTGTATGTGTGTTTGTCAGTGAGTGTCTGTGTGTCTGTCTGTCAGTGAGTGCATGTGTCTGTCAGTGAGTGTGTGTGTGTGTGTATGTCAGTGTCAGTGAGTGAGTATATGTCTGTCAGTGAGTGTGTGTGTGTATGTCAATGAGTGAGTATATGTCTGTCAGTGAATGTGTGTGTCTGTCTGTCATTGTGTTTGTGTGTGTGTATGACTGTCATTGTGTGTGAGTGTGTCAGTGAGTGAGTGAGTGTCTGTTAGTGAGTTTTCGTGTGTCTGTTTTTGTGTGTGTGTGTGTTTGGGTCAGTGAGTGAGTGTATGTCTCTCAGTGAGTTTCTGTGTGTGTGTCAGTGAGTTAGTGTATGTGTGTCAGCATGTGTGTGTCTGTCACTGAGTGAGTGACATGAAGGGGCGGCAAAATTTATATTTGCAGAAATCCTTGCACCAACCATGGTAATGACTACAATTATTACAAATTCTTGTATCAATTTATATTACTCAGTGTTTTACACATTTATTGATAAGTTTTGAAAGTACATTAGATATTTTGCAAAGAGGTATAATGTGTCTATCCATACAGCCTTATTTATTGATTCTCCTGAAAAATGTGCCAGTGAGCTAAGCAGCTTTGATACAGGACTGCTTTGATTGGCTAAGAGCACTTAGCTGAAGTTCTCAGCCAGTGATTGCTTAATGGAGCGAACATATTCTTTGTGTCTAGGATTCATATATGTTGTTAAACAATTCTAAAATATTTTGAAAATTAACTCCGGAGGGTTCCATGATACTCCTGGTACCAAAACCACTACATTAGTCTATTGTGGTGATGGTGCTTTGATTGTTCCTTTAGCATTATAAAGCATATATCAGTTACCTCATTCTCTATATGCTAGCATTCATATATTTTTTTTTCATTATTTTCTTTTTCTGTACAAAACATTTTAAGAATAAGTAAAGGTGAAAATGGAAAGATATCAAGTTTGCTACACCCTCAGAAGAAATAATACCCGCATTGATATTCATAGGACTATTTCTATAGAAATGACTACGGGAAGTTTGAAATTCATCATCTCTGCTAATTTAACAAACAGGTATTCATAACGATTTTGCAAAGTGTGAAGATGAGTACATTGTCAGATCAGACCCCAGAGATCTCCTTTAGTCTATATACTTGTATTGTAATTTATGTATGCACACAAAAGAATAATCAAAAACCCACAATACTTTCAAAGCCACATAAAATCTTCAAGTGCAGCTTGCAGTATTTGTATAAATGTCGTCTCCTGGGAATTTGTTTGTGGGGAAAAATATTGTTCTAAACCTGCAGGTGTAGAATTTGATCAGGTTGTATTTAAAGGCTTGTATGCTTGAAGCATACAAAAAATGGTTCACCTACTTTCTAACTAAATAAATAAGGTATCCTGTTCCGAATGTAATAGGAAGTTGTTAAAAGCTGTTCAGGAAGCACTGAGCATGTTATTGTGGTCTTGCGCTATTGTTTATTTAGATTACATTGTGCATCACTTTCCGTATTGGTTTCTGTTACTGAATGACCAACTAATGTTCACTCAGAAAAAGGATACAGATTATTCCTTTGTTTTTGAAAATTAAATTACTTATGGTTTACTGTTTCAAATGTGATCAGAATGCTACCTGCATTTTATTTGACGAAGATCCAGTCTGTGCAACATCTGCAGCATTTCAATGTGTATTTTACAAGGAATTTATACTAGCTCTGGGTATTTGTTTTAAATTAACATTATCGTGTTAGTAATACAAACATCTACTCCTAACACTAAAGTGCTGGAGTAAATATTTAGGTGACCGGAGACCCTCTCTGTGGAGTTAAAAGGTACTTCATTTACCTTTTCTCCAATACCATGCCGATCTCACAGTGGCTGGCCCCACCTCCATGGCTGAGATAATCAATCTTGATGATCTCAGCCAATCCAATTCTTACCCACAGGAAAGCACTGGGAGGTTGTTGTGCTTGTGTAGAAAAACGCCATGCTGCGCAACTCAGCATCTCCTCATAGAGGTGCATTGAATCAATACATCTCTATAGGGAGCTTTTCAGCATCTCCGCTGAATGTAGGTAGGTGGCACGTAGGTGCCGCTGCGCACAGTGCCTACTGTAATAGGAAGCACCTCAAGTGGCCGTCTTAGTGACTTCACCTAGATGTGTTACTAGGCAGCAATGTAAACACTACCTCTTCTCTGAAAAGATAGTGTTTACATCAAAAAACCTGCAGGGACAGGCTATGGCCACCAGAACCACTACGTTAAGCTGTAATGATTATGGTGACTATAGTGTCCCGTTAATACTAAAAGCAAGTTAATACTAAAGCAAGACATGATAAATATTTCTAGTGTTAAAAGTCAGGATCAGTATAGACATACAAACAGACATTTAATTACTCTTACACAAATATAGACCATTCTTTTTTTCCATGTCTCTAGTGAACCAGACCACATTAGCAACTCTCATATATTCATATTAAACATGGTGCACACTCTTACATTCTCACCTAACAAGCCACTCAGACATTTACATAGATACAAATACAATTAAGTAGCCATTCACATACATAAAAATACATAAACAATTGTCATCAACTTATATGAATAGAAAAAGCATACACAATATGCAATACCAGACACACACTCATTGATACCATATATCCATACACTAAAACACACTTGCTGGTTTAATGTTCCTCCCTCTCTTCCCTCTTGTTACTCACTGTGTTGAAGAGCAAGGAAGCTTTGGTGTTGGTGGCAGAGTAAGCTGTCACTGTGTGATACAATAACAGAGGCAGCTTTCCAATTGAGCTGTTTTTGCAACTTGGATATGAATACTGATTTATGTTTTTAGTTCATCAAATTGTGAGTAAACTCCTAAATTATTTGTGGGAATGCTTCAATGAAAACAAACTGAAAGTTAGGTTTTGTTTTTGGAGACAGAAGTTAGAAGATGCTCAGCTCAAATCAGCTAAAAGTGTTGCACATAACCAGTCATTACCAGTTACCTAGAATATAATAGCATTGTTAAAACATCAGACATCCCAAGGCTCTGTGAGTCTCCAACATTTTGAATGCGGCTTCCTGACACCCACAAATCATATATATTATGCCGGAAATTAAACGCACAATATGACATACCATGAATGTGAGATTGTGTGCGTGATTTCCAGGATATTATATGATTTTCTGGCCACCCATTAGGAATTATCTATGAGCAGAGGCCCCATGCACCCTCCTGGACTCAAAAAGTAAGCCAACAAGAAGGTGGCTGTAAAAATAAAAAATAACATGTAGGTGTGTCATATTGTGCATCTGTGTGCATATCTCTGTGTGTGTGTGTGTGCGTATGTGTGTCAGTGTGTCAATATGTGTATGTGCCAATGTTTGTATCTGTATGTCAGTGTGTATCTGTATGCCAGTGTGTATATCTGTGTGTTTGTGACTGTGTGTCACTGTGTGTATCTGTGTGTATGTGCCAGTGAGTATATCTGTGTGTATGAGCCAGGAAGTGTACCTGAGAGTGTGTGTTAGTGTGTGTATGCAAATGTGTGTGTGTGTGTGTGTGTGTGTCTCTGTTTGTGCATATGTCAATGTGTTAATAGTGTGTATAAAAAGGTGTGCATAAATAGTTGCAATATGTTAAATTAATTGTTGTGGTCTGACATAATAAAATGCCATGTCCTTGTTCATACGTGTTTTGTGACTGTGTGTGTGTGGAGGGGAGACGGGGCAGAATATGGTTAAGCCATCTCCCTGAAATTAGGTTTTGCATTTTTGAAACATTAAATATATACAGGCCATGTGAGTCTCATAAACCCTGCATACATTTTTCAATTTGTATCACTGTGCCATTTCATATAATACATTTTTATATTATTCAATATCTATAACCTTTTTAATGTTAGCTGACGAATCCAAACTCACCAAGTGCCATAATCATAAGATTAAAAAATACAGTAGAATGTGATTTTGGCATTGTTTTTGTAAAAATAGACATTAAAACTGACAAAATATTTCCATCTAACATATAAGACACAGAGAATTATCAGAGAGTTCAAACAACCATCTCATGTTCCCACACAGTGGAATGTTGGGAGTTACTCTATAAATCACAGCATATGATTGGTTGCTAATGTCACATGTTCTCTGTAGCCTTGCCATTTATCACTCAATGAGAATTTGAAAATTGTAATACAATTTAAAAATGGTTGTTCCAGCTAAACTTTCTAAAGTCTACTCCAATGGAAAAATGTTAATCTAGTTGCTTTATTGTTTTCAAATTGATTAATATAAAGAAGATGTCAGGTGACAGTGCCACTTTCAATAATCTGAACGTTTTGAAATGTCAATCTTTTATTAGCATTGTTATTATCATTTATTAAAAACATCAGAGCTGATATATTTGATACTTTAAGAATAAAGCGCCCAGAATAATTTTAAGCTACTTATCCGTACAGCTGTCATCTTGTCAAATATACAGTCTTGTTAGCAGCTATCTGTTAAATGTATGATAACATAACAAGAAATAAGAAACTTACCTGCTGGCTTTATGATAACATAAAAAGAAACAAAAAAAGTTTTAATTTAATTTGTGTAATTACTTTACGAAAAAAATGTAAAAATGCATTTTGCATAAGCAGAAAGAAAATTTGTGACTATGGCGTTATGTATATTTGTCAAAGTGGGATACACAAAAGAACTGTCCCCTGCAGCATACTCAGTGTGTAGCAGTTTAAAGTCTTTTAGAACACCCTTCTATACTGTCCATCTTATTTTTAGAGATTACTCTGGACAAACAGGCCTATTTTGCCTGTCACTAGATGGTTGAAAACGTCCCTTTAAATGGAATATTTTTCTTATTAGAATGTCAGAGGGAGATAGAGATTTTCTTCTAAATGCAACTCTGTTCACACACTGCTGTTAGGTGTTCTTTTTACAGTTTATTATTGCTCCAAAATGTACCCCAGTGCCTTTCAATTTTGTTGTGGTGCTGTTTGATTTTGTTCTCTGTGGAGAATGTTTGGCAACGTGACTCTTCATAAACAGAAAGAGAAAAGCGCAAACCATCAAATAGAAAGGTTTTCATTTATTTTGCACGATACACTCAAAGTGTCTCAAAATGCAATTTTGGACCCGTAATCATTTTTAAATAGGTAATCTCTCTGGAGTTGGACAACTTTACTTTTAAAGAGAAAAGCTTTGCATTTATAGTAATTCCCTTTACACATTAGACATATTTATGAAAAAAGATTCAATCAAGGCATGCTTTTCTCAACAAGCCACTGCACACATCAACATTTTGGGTGGCTTTTGATTAAAGATTTCTGATGGACACATTTGTACCACTTACCAGCATTATACCAATGCATGAAAGAATCATAAAAGGGTTTATTAACTAAACAGTGACACGTAGGGTAGTGAAACGTGAATTGGAAAATTCAGGGAAAAATAAAAAATAAAGTTGGAGAATATTTCCAAATCGGTTATTTCATACAGTGGGCAGTTTCATTTTCAATTCTCTACAATTCATTAAGTGAATAAACCCCAAAAATGCTGAGAGCAATATTTAAAGGTTTAGTAATGATTTTTAATTAATTATTTTTATTTTTTTCCTCATGGAAATCTATACTTATGCTTCAGTGTCTCAATACAAGGAACAATTTCCTAGTTTTAACTTTTTAATTTAGTACATTTTATGACAATTAGCTCATATTGCTTATGAGGTCATCTGTAATACTTTATGGTTAATATGGCATGCCATACATAGAGAATTTTACATAACAGACAAATGGAATGTGATTGTTTAAAAATTTAGACCCAACTGTTTTATGAGAATCTCTGTAGCAATCCCATATAAAATGGTTAACAGGTCATAGAGATCTGTTTAAACAGGTAGGAGCAGGTTAAATGTTTAACTCTCAGAGAATTTTCTATTTATTATTATTATTATTATTATTATTATTATTGCCATTTATATAGCGCCAACAGATTTCGTAGCGCTACAAAAGGTGTGTGCAACTTGATTAAATCATGCACCCAAAATAGAGATTTAAATGTTTTTAATAAACTCATGGGTCGATCAAGATCCTTCCATTTACCATAATGCCCTTTTAACATATTGATTACATAAAGCATATGGACTACTAAACTGAGTAGTTTAAGGTATAATATGAGGCATCGTACCCCTACTACACTCATTTTGGGCCAAACTGCAATTCGGCCGGTTAGGCGATTAGACAAAATTCCATGCACCAGAATTTTGAAGGAAGTGACCTGTGCAAGTCCTAGCATGCTCTTTTTCATTTGTGACTTGGACTGCCATTACTGCCACCAGAAAAAAGGCAGGTGGAATGGGAAAGAGACAGTTTTTTTCTTTTTGGTGAATGCAAGTAAGCAGTTTAATTTGCCATGATGTACAAGAGGTCTGTCCAATCATGTGGGCTGGATCTCCTGTCTACTCAAAAGGTAAAAAAAAAAAAGATTGATGGTTATGAGACAACCACTAATTGTTAATTTTTATTTTTATTAAGTGACAACTGACAATAAGAGGGGGGAAAAATCATTACAACAATGTAAACTTACAAGCAGAATTTTTCCAGACACTTTAACTTCAAAGCTACACATGCAGTGGCCTGGATCTTTAATTCTAGTGTGAGACTGTCATGAACTCACCTGTCCCTGGGACCCGCACTGCTCTCCTCCTCGGGCCGCACAGGCATAACGCACTGTGCGGCATTACTCCGCTCCTAGAATTATACTCACCTCCAGTCCTGCAAACGATTTCCTCTGCTGGTTTGCGGGCCAAACTACAGCTCCTATAAATCCATTTTATTATCATGACTTCACGCCCTTAACCTCTTAAGGACACATGACATGTGTGACATGTCATGATTCCCTTTTATTCCAGAAGTTTGGTCCTTAAGGGATGAAAGGGACCGCGTTTTCAAGGTGACCCGATGATGACGTGGACCAAGGAGAACTCATATAAACCTATTTCTGGCCCTTACTCATTGCCCTTTTATGGTTTCTGTCCTAGTAAGTCTCTCTTGTTATATCCTTACATAGACATTGGCTTGTATTTGACTTTTTTTTAATTTTTGTAACTTTTTTACTTTTTGTCTGGTATCATGACCCAGCTTGTTTCTGACTTTGTGTATTCTGGTATCCTGACCCGGTTTGTTATTCTGTTTATCCATACTCTTATATCCCGGACCATGGCTATTCCTGATTTTGTCTGTATCTGTTAACGTTAAGTTTAGACACTCTAAGGCCTGGTTATATGTCTATCTAGTACTTTTTGTTTGTAGGTTGTGTCATTCCTGTAAGTTGGGGTACAACCCCCGTGACATTGACTAGGTTTACTTTGTTGCTCTTTCCAGCTAGCCAGCTATTGCCAGGGGGATGTAAAACAACTTTGAGTGGGAGATAGAAGATTGGCATTTTGTTATTTAGACTATGTTACCAATATACAGTCGGTAAACGTTTTTTTTGTTTGGAAGTAAGTCTTTGGGGGCTTATAGTGTTCTGTAACAAGGAAAGAGTCTCTTTCATAGCCTGGGTCATTATTTCTAGTGTGAGACTAGGTGTTTAGCTTTCTGTTTTATCTAGATAGCAGTTAGCTCTTTTTGAGTGTGTTGTTCATTAAAAAGAAAAAAAAAAGAAGAAGAAGAAAGTTCCACTTACCTAGCTACTCCCACATTGGCACTCACACAAACTTGGAGTGGTATAGATGGCCTGCTTTCATTCATCCTAGTGTGACACTGTTGTTAATGCTTAGTGCAGGGTGGCACTGCTAGCCACTAGCTCTTTCATAAGATTACAGATTGACAGTTAGTCTTTTTTTTCAATTCTAAGGTTTTGGAGAAAGCAAATCCTTTTTTATTTTTTTCTGAGTGTGTACAGTCCAGTGTGTGCTGTGCAAGTGTGCAGGCAATATTTTCTAAAACCAATAATCTTACAGTAGAAAATCCACCAAGCACCCATACATTTTGCAACATCAACATTTTGCAAAGTTGTGTTAGGTAACACAATACTCAAACATTCATATCTGAAATTTAAGGTTATAAAAACAAACCAACCATTATCAATTTCAAGTATTAAGCCCAAGACAGGATTGAGGGAGGGTAGGGGTCATGTTCCCCAATCCACCATCAACTGTAGTAGCATGACTTCGGAGAGTTTCATCAGGTCTTCCTCTACCATGAGGACTGCTGACACCTCTTCACTGCTACCTCCACCACCTATTAAGTAGCATTTAGCCTCAAGTTAGTGGGATTAGCAACATGTACTTAACTTATGATTCAACACCCAAGAGGTGATTAATTTTTGCCATCCTTTTCATGCTGCAACAACGTCCTCTTGCACTGCAGCTCCTTCTACCACAGTCAGTTTTATATTCTCTTGGATCCCCCTCAATAAGCAAATAAGGAAGAGCACAGCAGTCTCCCTACAGAGGGATGCCTCGTCGGAGCACGGCTCTTCAGACAATGCGGCCAACCTGGCCACCCATGCTACCGCTTCCCGAATGCAGCAACACTGAAGGCAGAGCTTCGGAACAATCATATGGTGCACACGCCAAAACATGGCTTCTTAGAGGGACAGGAGGTGGCGACCGGGGAGGATCTACAGTAAGCAGACCACCCCCTTGATCCATTTTCCTTTCTGCATTGTGGGCTTAATCTACTAAACAGAGATCCAGACATCAACATTTCAATTAGCATTAATCAACCAAGTGCTAGTGTATAGGCTAGTGTTGTGACACCTTCTACTTACACCAATGTAAATCCACCTGCATCATCATCAGACATAAGGCAAAGGATAATGGTGAATGTATCGCACTGAAGCAAAGTTTGGGATCACTTTAAGTGCCTCCAAGGGAGCCAGCTTTCAATGTTCAAATTGTGCAGCAAGGAAGTGGGTAGGGGGTGAGTGAAAGGTCATCTCACTAGTGCTGGTATAAAGAAAAATTTGCAAAGATACCATAATTCTGTATTACTGAGGGAAGAAGCAGAACAAAAAAGAACTAGGGCAGGCAGAAGGTCCATTGATGTGGTATCTATTTGTGTGCTGTTTTCACAACCCACTACCAGCACTACCTCCTCCAATACTACTACCACTACTACCTTGAGCCAGAGCAGGGTAATGGTGAGGATAGTGCCAGTAGTTGGACCTCTCATTATCCGGTGAATTAAAAAAAAAAAAAAAGGTTCCCCTACCCTAGCTACTACTGCCAGTGCCACTTCCACCCACTTCCATTAACTGATTTACAATTGTTTTACTAATTTGTGATCTATGTTTTATTTTATTTCTCGTATGAGACATATTTGATTTGTAGTGTGATACTGTGCCACTGCTTGTCCTTTGAAAATTGCAAGCAAGCTTCTTCCTTCGGTATTATACAGCAGTTTTGCAGACAGGGTACGGTATAATTCAAGATGAAGAATCAGCCTGCATATTATTTTCTTCTTTAAAAGGACACTCCACTATATTTCATGTACAAGAAGAGTAGGTTGCTAGAATAGTTTACAATGAAAACTTCATTTTTTTTGGATGACAGTTGCAGAAGAGGCAGCAATGTGGGCTACCAAGGTGCGGTGAGAGAAAGCTGTACTGTTGGTGGTGGACTGAGTTGAGAAATGTTTTATGTAACCAAGATACCTGACATAACCCTTGCAAGTCCTGCAGTGCAAATTGAGCATTTGATTTGGTTAAGTAGGTTGTATAGCTATTATGAATGTCAGGGAGAACTAACAAAGTCCATGGTTTATATTCTGTTTCAGTAACAAGAGATAAGGAGTTTCAGTAACAGGAGTTAATAATGATACTCATGATGACCAGATTACAGGAAACACTAAGAGTAGGAAGCCCTGCAGGAATTAAGACATGAGTCCAGAAAGGAAGAAAAATGGTTACAAAGAAAGATTGAGAACATTGTAAAAGCCATAGGAAAGAGAAATGGATAGTCACAGTCATTAAGAAAATATAAGGAGCATGAAACATTAAAGAAAGGGACTGAGCACTGATCTGCATAATCAGCCTAACTTCACAGTAAATTGGCTCCATACTTGCATTTCTGTGCCCGCTGGGCACGCAAATGTAATTATAGTACCAATTTATTATAAAAGGAGGCCACTGTAAAATTAGGCAAAATAAATCACAGTGCATCTATATGCACTTAAAATATAGTTACAGTTACATAGGTGAAAAGAGACACGAGTCCATCAAGTTCAGCCGTCCTCGCGTCTGTTTTTTTGCTGTTGATCCAAAAGAAGGCAAAGAAGGCAAAAAAAAGTTTGAAGCACTTCCAATTTTGCAACAAATAGGAACAAAATTCCTTCTTGACCCCAGAACTAAATCCAACGGCAGTCAGATTTATCCTTGGATCAAGAAGATATTATCCTACAGATCCATCGTTCAATACTAAGTGTTATTTCTTTCTTTTTTTGGGAGAAGCTCTCTGCAGTACAAGGCACCTGTGACAGGGATGGGTTTAAAACCAAGGAGTTGGCCTAGACTCCAAAATATATATATATATATATATATATATATATATATATATATATACATACATATATATACACATACATACATACATACATACATATATGAAAACAGAAGGCTGCACTCACCTTAACATGCATAAATGGGGTATATCATAGTATTACAGAAGTTAATATAAAATATATATAGTTATAGGTCATACTGTATGAATATATTTTGTTTACCCTTTATTTAGAGCTGTGAAATATGTTTCCACATTATAACTAAAACAATATTTTTAGAAATATGATAAATTGAAACTGAATATTTGTCTCTTGTATTTGTGTTTAGTAACATGGACAGGTAAAGCTCATTGAAGTAGGTATAGATACGCTCTTAGTTGTTGACAGCTGTTTTCATAACTATTATATTGTAAAAGATCTGCAGCATATTTTGACAGTGCAAAAAGTTTTAAAAAGTTAGCTCTTTTACAAAAGGGTGACAGATGGATGGATGTCTATAACACCACCATTCTCAAAAGAGGACATAGATTAAATATGTATAGCATAATATAGAACAGGATACATTTTTCAAGAATGCCCTCTTTATAGCAAGACTTGCTAGGCCTTTGTTGAACTTTACCAAATGATAATCTAAGGATAAAAATAACTAAACTAAACAAATGATTTTCATTCTCTGCAACTTCTTTTTTTCCTACCCTAGGCTTTTTACCACCCGAAATAAAAATACAGTTGCCGCTCCCTCATGTATTCCACCTTCAGTCACTTTGCCAGATTTTCTGTTATCTAATTATGATCTTGCTTCTGGTCACTAGTCTCCACCTGCTTTGTTCAACTCAGTCAATCCTTTTTTCTGTTTCTCAACTCTCTGTCCCCAGTAAATAATCCAAGGGTGTTTTTTTTTTTCTGCTGTGAGGTAAAAAGTGGAACTGTCACCCAACGCAGAGGTCACAGTTCCACCCAGGTGCAGTATATAGGGTAGGAGCTAGTGCAATTATGTACATATAAGTAGGGTGAAGTATATGGCCTTCAAACTGGACAGCTAAGCACTTTTATATTATCTATGTAACACATTAACAGTTGTTTATTTACATGTTTTTTTAAGGAGTGGGATTCAGTGTTTTGCACAGAATGTCAGTCAGTCCATGGTTGTGACTGAGGACTCCCATATGTCACTGTAGTTTTAAGTGGTATGCTCTGTACTAAATGACAGACACCTAACAGTGATAGGGATCACAGAGCCTTGCAAACTTGCTTTCCAAATGATTCAATACTGTTAGAAAAACTCTCAAAAGAAATCATCAATAAAGTCTGTGAGAATGTTTGTAGATAAATTATTTGGAACATTTTATTTTATAATATGTTCTCAATAGTTGCACGAAAGGGATAGTTGACAAAGAGTTTATATATTTATTTATGGGTTTTTTTTCCAGTACATGAGGTTTGTAAAATAATCATAAAACTGATCCAAAATTATAGGCAGATTTTGCCCAATTCTGATGAATTATTATAAATTATGACCGTTCAGTTAGGTATTTCTGTTATTATTAGTACCATCATATAAACATAGCGCCAACATATTCCTCAGCGTTTTACAATAATATAATTTGGTTCCAGATTCCATCTGTTTGGATGCATCTTGAAATCCAAATGATACCTGAATGTTTTTTCCCGGAACTGTTCATTAAAATATGACATTATTAAATCTTATGATAAATATCTAGAGTTCGGTGTACAAACGACCCTTGGTGGTATTGTATTAATTTTTACAATTTGCAGGCAGTATTCGGATTTTACTGAATAAACCTATTTATATTAGTTTGGGTTGGCTCATTATCTGGTAAAGTTAAAATTCATTAAAAAAATAATTGCCTATAAATAAACTATTCACGATATCACTAGAAAAAGAAAAACATATTTTGCTCTAGTTTTATTTTGTAAGTAAAGTTTAATGATAAAATAACTTTTTGGGTGAATATATAAAATATTTCCAATAACTGACCAGTTATATCACTAAATCCAAGTGTGCACGATATATGTTTGTTGTTGCAATATAATACATTTGTATAATATATAATTATACAACATGTATCATGGAAAAAAATTTCAAAAAGTGCCACCAAGTGAAACCAGCTGAAGTATAAGCATGAGGGAAAATGAATGTATAGTACACAGCTCCACTTAAAATGCTCAGAGAGGGGGGAGGATGTGATGTCACCGCCCCTCCGGTGAGCCCTGTCCTAGTGGGGGCTGTAGGAGAGACAGGCACAGGAAGGGGGAGCCACGCACTCCCTTAACATCTAGCACTGCCCTGCCTAGACATGTCCTCACATCGTGAGCATTAGATCAACTTTTCTAGCCGATCTATCGCTCGGAACTTCTCCCTGTTTTATGGATTCCTATCCTTTTTGATGGTGTCCCAGCACCGGATCCAGGGATTTAGCAGGAGTCCCGCTGATGCACTCCAGGGTGGATATGTGGAAAAAGAAACGGAGGAGGTGAACTCAACAGCTCTGCTAGAACTTCTCTGGCCGAATCTGATGGAGATCAATTCGAACGTTGGGACTATGCGCACAAGATTCTAATAGCCCCTGGTGAGTTACTAACAAAATGGATACATGATAGCTAGTCGGTAACTGCCGAAACTGTCTTTAAAGCAGCACGCACTTTGATACAAAGTACAGGAGTTTTACTAGCTCTCAGCGGTCAGTCAGCTGGCAAGGAAGGGGTTAAGTTATCTATATAGTTTTGTGTGTGTGTCTGTCACTGATTCCAACCTTTGAGAACTTTGTGCAATAAGGGGGAGTCCTTGGGTTAGCTTGTATTGAGAGACTCTGTACAACAAAGCATTGTTCTCCGTGGAAGGTTTTTATGAAGGAGGGGGAGGCCAGTTATAACTTGAAATCGCTCTAAAAGTGCTGGAGACGTGTATGGGCATTTCTCTGAATAAATCTAGCTTTCTCACAGTGGAATGAGGTCTTATTTGTCTTGAGAAGTGTTCAGAATGTGCTGTCCAACAGTTATGTTCAGAACCCATTTGTGAAGTGCCAGATGTAATCCTGTCCTATCACAGATGGGAGACCAGCATTTAACTCATCGGGTGCCAAAATGAGCACACAGTGTATGTATGTGTGTATGGGGGAACGTGTATGCAAGTGGTTGGCACTGATATGGTTAAAGTAGTTGAATTTCTGCAAAAGCTGACTTTTCAGTGCCATTAATGCAGTTGTCTGCTGTAACCCTCTTGGGGCAGCTCAGCATCATCTCACTGTTTTTTTTCCTGAGAACTAAATAACTTTTTTTCCCCCTTTCCCTCCTTTGATTTATTGTTATTGAGAGGCAATCGCTGAGATGTAGTGCTTGTAGACAGAAAGGTGACATTTTGAAGTAATGCTTCTGCCTACAGTAATCAAAGCTGCGAAAATCCTCTCTAGATGGGAATAGGCTGTGCTGTTGTTTAAAGGAAGTTCTGTTCCTGATTGATAGGTGACATCAGACAGGTAGTGACTTCACATTCAATGAGTTGATGGTCACATTGCCACTTTTCCCTAGAGGTGCCCATACAGCATGCTTCCTGCAGGGCAGGCTGAATTCCCATAAGCTTCATTTTTTTTATTTATTTAGGTAAGCTATGGTTTCCTTGCACACAGACACCAGTGACCTTCCCAAGAGGGTAGGGACAGCAGGATGATAAATAGTACAACGTTTCCAATCTCTTGCTGCTAGGCCACCATTTTATTCCCCTGTCCCTGATTTATGAGCCAGTAATTGTGAGATTAGTGCAGTCTGACTGCAGGGCACATGATTTTTTTTTCCTCCTGACTGTAGATGTAGCTCACACAGAGGCCACACCTGTGTATACACAAAATGTCCATGGGAAAATTGCTGGGGCAGAACTGCTAAAGCAGTGAGAGAGATCTCGAGAACTGTGCACACATGCATGGCTGTTTAGTATACTCTGCACTGTACAGAGTTAAATTGCAAAACGGAGGCAAAAATTGCTGATCTTGAATATTTCTCTTACTCCTCTTTAGTCACAGCTAGGCTCTTTATTTTGCCTCGGTTACGTAATTCAGATTTTAGTTTGGTATAATTCCCAGTTTAGTAAATAACACTGGTTTATTCAAAAGAGAGTGTATTGAAAACAGAAATTGTGAAAAATAGCAATGCTATTCTCTAAACTGCAATCTTTAGGCAAAGTAAAATGGAATTACAAAAAAATTCACAAGTCTGTTATGTGTCTAGCTCTGCTTATTTTAATCTTAAATTTACAATTTAGAATAGGATAAAACAGGTAAGAACTGACTTGGCTCAAAATAGATCATTTGAAACCATTCCTTGATTTATCTCATTTTCAAATCTGTAATATTTTTATGCTTTGGTTCTTATTCACCGTTCGTAGTTGCATACATAGCTGAAAAGAGACCTGCATTCATCAGGTTCTGCCTTCCTCACAGTTAACTGTTTAGTGGATAAACCCGATTGGATATCCTGAGGTTTAAATAAATGTATGTCAAAGACAATTGTTACTTTTTAACTTAATGCTAATAATATATAAATATACTGTAAATATCTGTGCCCCCGCATAGCACACAATCTATCGAGTATGTTATAAAGAGACAAAATAATTACACATTTTTATACAAGGATGATAAGCAGGTTAGAGTTGCAGATTTTATTACAGATTTGACCATTTTGGCCTAAAATTGGGATTTGCCTTGCTATTTCATTACATTTGACAATTTAGTGAATATACCTCTAATTGTTTTATCTATATATTATGATTGAGATATATATTCAAAATTACACACGCACATACAGATATATACAATTAATAAGGCAGTGGCAAATTTTGGTTACAATAAACAAACTGGAAGTGTGCTCTAAGTTGTCAAGTTCCACACATCTGATATTCTATCCTAAAAAATGGCCCTAATTGATTCGCTACAGTTCTCAGTTTAGTGAATCTGAGTCATAAAAAAGACACATTGGCAATTACATAACACCACCAGAAAAACTGAATTGAGTTTTCTCTGTGTTTGAAGCATGTCCTAAAAAGATATTTGATTATCTTCTATGGAAATATAATTTCTCATTCGGTGTACACATACCTAGGATAGCGAGATCCACCCTGTTTTCCTGAATTCCCCAATTTTGCAAGCTGATAGACAGGAAAATAAAAGTTCTGCCTTGCAGTATGTAGCATTCAAATGCTGCAGGAGCAATATCAATATCACCCCCTAACAGTCTGGGATTTAGGGTTTATCCAGTTGTGTCTAAGGTGTTTTTATAAAAAAAAAAAACACCTTAGACACAATAGGGCAATCCCTAAATCCTGGACTGGTAGGTAGGGGGTACTTGAGGACTGGGTGGGGAACCCCTGGTGTAGCACATTAGGGCATTACTGAAAAAGTCATGAATTATTTTAAAAGTTTATACTAGGTATATTTGTTTGTATATTTGAATAGATGATAAACATTTATAGGAGTACTTGACTAGAAGGAATTATCTTGTAGTGATTGGAAAAGGGTTAATAAACATTGACATATAAACACGGGTTTGTTTGTTTGATTGATATGAAACTGGAATGGAAAAAATGAGATAAGGCGTCTCTTTGGTGCTTTTTAATAAGGGGTCACTGTATGAATTGTTTGGGGTTTTCTTTCCCTGTATTCCTGGCAATGGTTTCGGAGTGATATAGAGTATTCTAGGCGTATGCTTGTCTCAGAGGTCTATAATCTTCCAGCAGCCACATGGCTCCCAGGGCCCCTTTTTGAAAGCGTGGATTTCGCTTTGCTGTGCCAAGAGAAAAATAGTTTTGCGAGCAGCTCCTGCCCTGGTCCTCCACCCCTCCCTACACACACAGGGAGGCGGCAGCAGGAGTGTGATGTGGCTGTCCCAGAAATTGGGGGAGGGGAAGGGGAGAGAGTGAATTTAGACTGTTTTGGGAAGATAGAAGGATGCAAGACCACCATGCAAGACACATTCCCAATACTATTCCAAGATTTCTCCCTAAAGCAGTGATATACCAAAAACCAGAGTTTTTAAAAGATTTATTATGGCTCACCACAAACTTTCCAGGCTGAGTAAATCAATTGAACTTTGTTTCAGACATAACAATGTGTCTGCCTGTTACTGTCATAGGGATTCTCTAGTATTGGGATCCCTATAACTAATTGCTGAGTGTTGGTGGATTCCTGTGGGACATGTGATGTTTAAAGTTATAGAGCCTGCACTAGGACACAGAGAAGGGAGGGGGCGCCTGTAGGGTGTAGTAAATGGTCAGGTTTGCAGAGCTGTGCAGTGGGGGTTGCTGGCTCTGATCCCAGTGGATGGGGGCTGGGAATAGTGCTTTAGAAGGGGAGTGTGCTGAGAAAGCATGGGAGGCTCTTTTAGGGTAGTTTGAAGAAAGGAAAACTTTTATTACCTATGCATAGCTCCTAACAAAGAAATCTAAATCCTTGTTACTCGATCTGTGCTGTATTGGGCCTCCCTGAACAATGGAAAGGGATAGATGCCTAATTGCAACATTAACCTTTTCAGTACAGAGAACGATGGCTTTACTAAAAAACAAAAGGCTAAGCTGTTGAAAGGGTCAATCTCCATGCTTTCTTAAAGAACCCAAAGCACTTTATTTAGATTGACTCTGCTCCGGCACTAAGACAAAGAAAATGTGTACTACAGGTCTAGCTACTGTATGAGCCCCAGGGTAGCACAAAATTCAGGATGAATCTTTCATTGCCCAATATGGGCTCAAAAAATAAAGTAATACAAATGACCATTATTTTTTGAAGATTGTATATAATGCAAATTATTTTTTCCCATACCCATGACAGTACTATGCAGTCAAGTATGATAATGTTTCTCTCTAAGCCTTCAAGAGCCCAAATGTTGTTAGAGTTTATGATTTTAGTAGTTAACATGTAACCAAACATGGCATCCAGAACACAACGCGATGGGGTTTACTCACTAAACATGCAACTGTAGTAAAATGAAAACCAAAATTCAAAATTTAAACTAACATAGTCACACCATGGCTATAGCTCAATTTCAGAATGTTTTCATATCTGCTGTTTTTGTCTTAATGTTGCGGTTCATATTTCATTTTGATAACATTTGCAGTTTAGCGAATAACCCCCAAAATGTAATTTATTCTGAAAAATTATATTCAGTAAACTAGGAGTTTTGAGAGAAAAAAAAAAAGAGAAATTGAATAAATATTTGAGTGGGAGAGGGCTTCCAGTTTGGCTGTTTTCTTCCTAAAATGCTAATTTCTTTTCTGCTCCTGGTTTTATAAATAACCACCTGGATTTCAACATGCAGGACTGTAGGAGTTGGTGATCAGCACTGTAAGGAATAGAACTTTCCAGTCTACAATGAATTTAAAAATGAGTATATACTTTTTTGGCAGGGGGGATGGGGGGATCTGTATGGTTGTAATACACTTTTTTTTTTCTGTGTGCCCAAATAAGGGAAAGCTACTTCTATACTAGAGAACTAGTAGTTTTCTTGTTGCTAGGATAACAAATAATTGATCGCTTACCCTGAGCTGTGCTTTTATTGATCTGTTTATACATATAGCAACTTCTTTTTATTGTTTTTGTTTGTTTTGAAATAAGTAAACATGGGTAAAAAAAGCCTGCAGCAGCCAGCAGGGAAAAAGATGATTTAAAAATTAGTAAAATTTTTTACTAATATTGGCGTTCTGTATATTTGTTAACCATTAAAACACACAAACACATTTTAAAATTTTAGAACAGACATTCCATTTGCAAGGGGGTTGCTTAAGGGGTATGTTGGGGGGTACATAAGAGGATTTAATTAGCTGACTGCTGGTAGAATAATAAACTAATGAAAATACCATGCAGAACTCTTATGAATTTCTGTGTATGTTTCAGTGAATAAAAAGCTCTCAGCTATAAAATGTTATAACTAAAATCGACTTTAACAAGGTTAACAAGACATTCGCAATAGAAGATATCTCAGTGTGAAAGTTATATTAATTATATAAACAGAATTGAATCAATAATGTAAAAGAATAGGTCTACTTATTAGATGAAGCTTTTTTTAATTTGTTTTATTGTTGGACAACCAACTTTGTTAAATTTAGCCAAGAAGCAGAGTTTTAGAAATTCTACCAATATGGATCGGTTATATTTTTTTAGTTTTAGCTTAACTAAATTGCATTAAATGTTGAAAATCCATTGTAATTTCTAGCTGTACACATAAACATTTTAAATTGGGAGGTATGTGTGAAAAGGGGCATTATTGGGGTAGTGTATGAGTTTACCTACTAGTAGTAGGTGCCAAATGGTTATACAGTTTGTTTGTGAGCTGTACATGTAGAGTGTGTGCGTCCAGGTGCCTCAAACAAACGTAGGTATATATAATCTGGTTTAGCTATTTCTTTGGACCTTTCACAAACCTTAATATTTACTGTATGTACGATACACACAAACATACATACAGTAAATATTACCCAGGGTTCAATATTTCAGCTAGCCACTGGCAAGTGGAAATTCATCATTTTGATTTGACCCAAGAGATGGAGCCTGGGTACAAATAATACAGTGGCCTTTTTGAAAATTCTAGTTGTTATGTGGTATACAGATTATTCTCAACCTACATTTTTTTTTTAAATCCAATTCTACTGGTTTGGCCTAAAGACTGAAAAAATACCACTCTAAGTTACTAACTGTTCAATCTTTAATAAATACTTCTATTAATCTTGCCATGCATGTGTTGTACCTATGTATCTATAGATTTCTAGACATAATTACAATAATAAAAACAATCAGAAGTTGAATTCCAGACTTGCCACAACAGGTAGCCCCAAAGTCTCCCACGTGCCAGCCACCTCCTCTGCATTCTTTTCTGAATTGTTCCAGAATACATGGATAAAATTAGAGAGGATGCAGGGTGAGAGTGCAGGTGTGTTCAGGATTTATTTTGTTTGCTCACCTGTGCAGATACCGAATGTAGGAGAGAATATGTGCATTTGTACTCTATATGTAAATCCATTGCTAGCTATTAACTAACACTTTTCCAACAATGACCTTTATTTGTAAGAATCTTCTCAGTAACAGAAAGCCTGTAACGGAACATGGGAAATCAGTAGCCTCAGTTTTGACAGAAAATGTGTGAAGCACACTTCTCTAAATGCAATAGGAAGTTATTAAAGTCTACACAGGAAGCTTGGAACATACTATTGTCTTCTTAGATGAAACTGATGTGTACACTGCATTCATTTTAGTTGACTTCTAAAGCAAAATGAGTTATACCAGTGATATTATATCAACCCTGATACTCAGGGCTTTCTGTTCATATTATTGTAGGTTTAACATATATATTTAATTTAGATAAAATAGAAATATTTCTATTATTTATATGTTCAAACATGTATTGAGGTAAAAATGCAAAAAAAGTATTCCAAATTAGTATGTAGGAACTTTTATCTGTGGAAAAGGACAGATTTTTATTTGATACCACGGAAAATGTGTTGCACAGAAAACTGTATTTGCTAATTTTTGCCTAGAATAGACCAGCATGGAAAATAGATTACCTGATTTATTTTTATTTATTTTATTTTTCATTTAGAAAATTCTATTTTCATTCAAAGGAAGACTATAGGGTCAGGAACACAAACATGTATCCCTGACCCTCTAGTGTTAAACATCCTATTTAGCTTCCTTGTTCACTCTTGCCTCCCATAAATATAGTAAAAACATACATTATTTCCAGTGCCGGGCGGGTCAACTGGTGCTGGTTCCGTCCCAGATTCGCCTCCTTGGCTGATATTATCAGAAGAGGAGGGATGAAACCAAACAGCACCCTTGCCAATCAGCATTGACTCAATGCAGCTCTATAAGGAAAATTCAGTTTCTCCATGCAGAGGGTGGAGACGCTGAACGTTGGTGCTGCACATTGTGCAACAGTGCCCCAGGAAGCACCTTTAGTGGCAGTCTAGGTGTTCCTAGGGAGCAATGAAAACCTTTGGTTCAAAACAAAAAGTATGCAGGGACAGTCTATAGACACCAGAACAATTACATTAAGCTGTAGTTGTTCTGATGACTATAGTGTCCTTTTAACTTGGGTCTGTTTGCTTTCTGAAGTCCCAGGGGAAGTGATACATTGTGAGCCAATTCCAATCTTTTACTGTGCATTTAGAAAACACTAGAACACTGTGCACTAGATATCATGTTTCATTTTCACAACCCTATGTGAAGAAGTTATGAACCCTCTGTGTGCTAGTAATGTTGTGTGATGGATTGCTCACACTACCATCAAACAGATTTAATGCTAGTAGCAGCAATAGTAGTGTGTTTATAAATAAATTGTAGTTGAATATACTCTGCATTGGCATCACCTCTAGCACTCTGCTTGTTTTTCACAACAGTTCTTTAGAAAGAGAAATCTCTACCCAGGAGATCTCAAATATGAACACACTTGTATATTTGATGGATTTTATTGTATTATTAAACAAGCCAATGTCCTGGATTTACTTTCAATTTACTTTCGTCTCTGTACAAGCCATATACTTTTACATACTATGCGGTGTGTGTGTGTGTGCCGTGACACACACTCACACACACACACACACACACACACACACACAAATATGTGTGTGTGTATATATATATATATATATAAAGTGGAAAATGCAGGCTGCACTCACGGAATTTTGAATTCAATAGTGTTTATTTCATCAAACAAGTAGAAAAAAATCAATGTTTTGGTCCGCACAGGGATCTTCCTTAGGATCAAGTGATAAATGGCCCCATGTTGAAATGCTTGATTTTTCCCTGCAAATACCCGAAAGCCGGGTCATTCGGTACTTTCCCTATGTGAGCAGTGTTACCCTAGATAGCTATGCCATGGAGCCCATTCGTATAATGAAAGACTATGTGAAAGACTTTGGCTCCATGGCAATTGAACTGTATGTATGTGATCTGAGCACCATTCAGTATTAATGTGCGCTCAGATCTAAGCTATCTGGGGATATGTTGAATGTACCTATTTTATGTAATAGCTGCACAGTTATATATTTTTATGTAGTTTATTGTATTTTGCTACCATGTGGCTAATGGAGTTTTGTCTCTGTCCTTGGAGATAATTGGATTACTTCCCAATTATCTCCAGGATAGAAGACTCTGTGGAACTGATTTTCAGCAGAAAAGCCATGCTTCATTTGGTCACAAAGGACTTTGATCTCACTTTTGACCCACTGGACCAATTTGTATGTTTTTGACTTAGGTTTGTTTTTGGAGTATGCGGATTCTGAAAATGTTTTATATGAATGTGATGCATACTTTTAAAGTTATGAATATTGTGTAAAACTGTGTATTTTCCTGCCTGTGATAATTATATTAACCCATTGTGTAAGGTAATTGTTTCACAGGCAGAGGGGAGGATATTGTGTGGGAGTGTCTAAGTGTATTGTACGTGTTTATTGGTTGTTTTACAAATCCCTGTGGGTGGTACTAATGTGTAAGAATGTGTATATAAGAACAATAAACCCACAGCTCTGTCAGTTCTACTTCACCCTCAATTTGGAGTGCCATCTCTTATTGGTGGAATCTGCTACAATGGATTACTATTTTCGGCATACTCTCTTGCTATATTCACTGCTAAGCTCTTGTAAGAGCTTGTTCCTGTTTTGCTCTCTGGAGGAGTCTACGGTGGTTATGCAGTGCTTGGAGTCCTCAGGAAGCGCTTGGAGCATCCTTCAACGGAGGTACCCAGTCGGGGTGCCAGGTGATCCGTTACACACAGTTTGTTTGTTGTTTTATGCTAATGTGTTATGTTCCCAATTCATGGGAATTGTGATAGAAAAGTGAGGTTGGGATTGAAAAAGTGAAATCTGACTTTTCTCAGGTTTTCTGTTCTTCTTGTATTCCTAAGAATAGTTTGCAGAAGCAAGTGAATTCCTTGACCTAGTTTATGTGAAGAATTATGAAGGTTATTCCAGTTTCCTTACATCAGGATTTCTAAAGTTTGTAATCACAATCTTAATTTACAAATATCCCACCGGAGGAATGTGCATCTAAATAATTGACTAAGCAAGTGATTATTCTAGGTATACAGACAGAGACTCTGTTAATCCTTTGAGCTGCATTCTTTCAAATACTGTATATACTCGAGTATAAGATGAGTTTTTCGGCACAATTTTTGTGCTGAAAACCCCCCACTTATCTTATTCTCGAGTGAGTGTCTGTATTATTGCAACTTACATTGCCATAATACAGACCAGGATCACCGGGTTCATTACAAGCCTGGCGGTCCTGTTGGGGGCTGGCAGGAAGCGTTTACTTACCTTTCCTGCAGCTCCTGTCAACTCCCTTCTCTCTCCTCCGGTCCGGTCAGCTCCCTTCTCCTCCACTGTAAGTCTCGCAAGAGCCGCGGGGTCAGAGCGTTGCCACGGGTTATCATGGCAACACTCCGCGCAGCAGTCACACCGCGGACCGGAGGAGAGAGAAGGGAGCTGACAGGCTGACAGGAGCTGCAGGAAAGGTAATTAAACGCTTCCTGCCAGCCCCCCTCCTACACAGCCAATGCCACTGGACCACCAGGGAATGAGAGCCCCCATGTATCAAGCTTGGAGGGGGGACAAAAATAAATATAAATAAAAATTTAAATAATATAATAAAAATATTAATAATATTAAAATAAAAATAATAATATAAAAAAATAATAATATTAAAATAATAATTAAAAAAAATAATAAAAATTTCCAGCCCCCACCAAGGTTACACACACTGCATTCATACACACACTGCATTCATTATATACACAAAATAAATATTCAATTAATGTAATTTTTTGGGGTTCTAATTCTATTTAGAAATTTACAAGTAGCTGCTGCATTTCTCACCCTAGTCTTATACTCGAGTCAATAAGTTTTCCCAGTTTTTTGGGGTAAATTTAGGGGTCTCGACTTATATTTGGGTCGACTTATACTCGAGTATATACGGTACATTTTTTGAAAGAGCGGTCAAAGAGGCAAGATGCCTTAAAAAAAATTAAAATTAAGCTATGGTTCAAACTTTGGCAATCTTTCACTTTCTCCATAAAAAAAAAAAAAAAGGCTGGTGTGATAGGCTGAAACAACACATCCAAACCCATAGCTTGATTCACATCTTATTATAATCAGTTACCCAATTTAGTTCTATTACTGGAACACATCCACAAACGATTCTGCTTTGCTGTTTCTCCTGTGAAGCTCATTCACAGTATCCAAATAACAGACGGCAGTTATTTAGTGACTGTTCATGCTGTACACAGCAACTCTTTTGTTTTCCCTTTACATATACACGCTTTGGGCAATTTGTTCCACTGGTACAGAGTTTTGCAGAAACCAGTACATTTCTGTTCTGCGTGCAAAATATTATAATGTAACAAAACACTTTTTTTTTTGTTACGTCTCCAATATGAAGCAGTTACATAAGTTCCTTTATCCACGTTATTACTATGTTTACTTGTCGGGAAATCGGTAATGGTGCAAATTAATGGCAACCTATTCTCTGCAAGTATTTAAATCTGCTGGTTTGCAGTAATGCGCTTCAAAGTACATAAAGACATAGAGTCCTCCCGTTTGTATAAAAATAGTATGGAAACCTTTCTTTAAGGGCACTGTAGCTAAGGGGTAAGTAACCTTTGCATTCTGAATATTTTTGGATAGCAACTTCATTCATCTTCTGTCAGCAACTGGTTGACATGCAAGTTTCCTATTCTAGTTGTAGATGATGCTAATCAAGTTTTTCACAGCTGCAGTTCAGTGCAGTTATAGATAACCTCCTGACATTGCAAACTATATATCCCATGATGCTCACTGGCCACTTGGCAAATATAGTCTAATATAGTTTCTGCACTGAAGGTTAACGATCACTGGTGTACTACAAAATATCTGTATAGAAAATATGACTTTTGATCCAATAACATTTTACACTAAAAATCATATGACTTAAACCATCCCTGATTCATTTTTTTTGTTGTTGTCATGAATATAGAAAACTAGACCTTTTTTGTCAAAATGTAATTTACAACAATGTATCTTATTTACACATATATTTTTTTTTGTAGGCTAAAGACACATTACAATAAAGGAACATGATAGGGCCAGGAACACTAACATGTATTCCTGACCATGTAATGTTTAAAGGACCACTATAGACACCCAGACCACTTCAGCTTAATGAAGTGGTCTGGGTGTCAGGTTCATCTAGGATTAACCCTGCCTGCTGTAAACATAGCATTTTCAGCGAAATTGCTATGTTTACATTAGGGTTAATCCAGCCTCTAGTGGCTGTCTCATTGACAGCCACTAGAGGCGCTTCCACGCTTCTCACTGTGACTTTCACAGTGAGAAGACGCCAGCGTTCATAGGAAAGCATTAAAAATGCTTTTCTATGGACTGACTGAATGCAGGCACAGCTCTTGCCGCGCATGGGCATTCAGCCGATGCCGTCCAAAGGAGGAGGAGAGTCCCCAGCATCGAGGGAGCCCGGCGCTGGAGAAAGTTAGGAATTTAACCCCTTCCTCCAACTTCAGCATGGTGGGAGGGGGGACACATGAGGGTGGGGGCACCCTCAGGGCACTGTAGTGCCAGGAAAAGCCACCATCTAGCACCACCCTCCCTTCTCCCCTAAATATAATAAAATCTTACTTTTATTTCAATCTGCTGCTGCTGGCTCTGCCCCTGATCTGCCTGCTTGGCAGACATCATAAGAAGGTATGATCTGAGCCAATCACAATGCTTTCCCATTGGAAAGCATTGGATTGGCTGATATTGTCAATAAAGCTAGTACACTCCAAACACAGCCCTGGCCAATCTGCATCAATCAATGCATCTCTATGAGTAAAGTTCAGTGTCTCCATGCAGAGGGTGGAGACACTGTCAGTGCAGGATGCAACTCTAGTAGCCATCTGGGGAGAAGCCAGTAGAAGTAGGCTGTAATGTAAACACTGCATTGTCTCTTTAACCCCTTAAGGACTGAGCCAAATGTACACGTTGTGAACAAAACAAAACGTAAACAAAACCTGGCATTTGCGCTATATATCTGTTCAACCGTAATTCACCTCTTTCATATTAAATGCACCCACCCTTATTATATATAATTTTATTCAGGGGAAACAGGGCTTTCATTTAATAGCAAATATTTAGCTATGAAACATAATTTAATATGAAAAAAATGGGAGAAAATAAGAAATGTTATTTTTTTTAGTTCTACATGACATTTTAACTGTCAATGTCATAATACTGTTTGCTTTTACTGCAATAAAATACACATATTTGTATTCAGCAAAGTCTCATGTGTAAAACAGTACCCCCTATGTACAGGTTTTATGGTGTTTTGGGAAGTTACAGGGTCAAATATAGCACATTACATTTGAAATTGGCATTTGCCAGATTGGTTACGTTGCCTTTGAGACTGTATAGTAGCCCGGGAATGAAATTTACACCCATAATGGCATACCATTTGCAATAGTAGACAACCCAAGGTATTGCAAATGGGGTATGTCCAGTCTTTTTTAGTAGCCATTTGGTCACAAACACTGGCCAAAGTTAACATTAGTATTTGTTTGTGTGAAAAATGCAAAAACCACCAATTTTGGCCAGTGTTTGTGACTAAGTGGCTACTAAAAAAGACTGGACATACCCCATTTGCAATACCTTGGGTTGTCTACTATTGCAAATGGTATGCCATCATAGGGGTAATTTTCATTGGGCTACCATAGGGTCTCAAAGGCAACGTAACCAATCTGGCGAATTTTAATGTGAAAAAAATGAAACACAAGCCTTATATTTGATGCTGTAACTTTTGAAAACACCATAAAACCTGTACATGAGGGGTACTGTTGTACTCGGGAGACTTCGCTGAACACAAATATTTGTGTTTTAAAACAGTAAAAAGTATCACAGCAATAATATCGTCCGTGTAAGTGCTGTTTGTGTGTGAAAAATGCAAAAAACTTCACTTTTACTGGTGATGTCATCGTTGTAATACATTTTACTGTTTTGAAACACACGTATATAATTATGTATATAGATATATATATTATTTCGTTCTACATGTATTTTGATATAAATATATATTAATATCACAATACAGTTAGAACGAAATAACACACATCTATATATTTTTTAATTATTTATTTATTTTATTTTATTTTTTAACGTATTTAAATTTTTTTTATATATTTTATAAATATATATATAAAACAATAAATAAATATATATATATATATATATATATATATATATATATATATTGTAAAATACACCTAGACAGTGTATGTGTGTGTTTGTGTGTATGTGTGTGTGTGTGTGTATATATATATATATATATATATATATATATATATATATATAATCTAAGTATATTATTTTTTTTTACACTGATTTTAATTTAATTTAATTTAATTTAATTTTATTTTATTTCCAGCCAGAAGGGGGACTGTCATTACAGGCAGCCAGCTAACCCGGCCATGTGATTGTGAGGTCCTTGCAAGGAACTCACTCTTACATGGTCTTGGGGGGATCCCAGGTGAGTCTCTCCAACCGCGATCGCCGACGTGGGATCGCCGGCGACCGTGTAAGTAAGAAAAACTGGAGGGCGTACTATTACGCCCTGCAGCGTTTAGAGCCGCTTAGAATAAGGTGTACTAGTATGCCCTCCGGTTTTAAGAGGTTTAAAAAACAGTGTTTACTGCAAACTGTCTGACGGGAATGATTTTACTCACCAGAACAAATACAATAAGCAGTAGTTGTTCTGGTGACTACAAGTATTATTGCTGTGGAGCTCTGTTATACAATCAGGCACACAAACTAAATGAAGCTCCTAGAAAAGAGGGACATTAGGATGAAAAGAGGTACAGAGGGATTAAGGCCCAAAATAGGGACATTTCCTCCTAAATAGGTACGCTTGGGAAGTATGGATCACTGTTGCTGTTTTTACGTCTTCATTTTTGAAGTGCCAGAATGTTAAAATATTTACTTAGCTGCCTCTGCTATGCTGTTAAATTGTTGATCATGGTAGTGCTAAAGAGTTGTGAGAAGAAGGAGAGTTTAGAATAGAATATTTATTGAAAATTCCAATTCATTTAAAAGATACCATAAGACAGTGAAGGTATTATGTTTAAACTCATGGTAACATCATTGGCTTAGAACCAAAAAAAACAGATTCATATCCCAGTCAGATATGGCCTGTAAGTGTCCCTTGGCTTGACACCTTATGGTATATATCTACCTACCTCAAATTCTCATAGATTGAAAGCTTGTTTAGCAGTTGCCTCTTCTCCTCTTCTATAATTGTAAAGTGCTGCAATTTGGAAGAACTATACAAATGCTAATAAGAATTACTTTCTTTTATGTGGGAGCTGATTTAAAGTGATCAAAAGGCAATCTCCAATTAGTTTCCACCTGCCTTACTATTTCCAATCATCTGTCATTTACAATGGCTGATAAAAACAGGCATTCTCTCAAAATAGATATATTCTCAAGTGATGCACATTTGATGCACAATGACCACCCATGGGAGCTTCCATAGACCCCTGTTATGACGATGTAGCGTCTGGTGGCACTGCAGATGAGGTAGTTCAGAAGATCAAAGGGACGCTATAGTGCCAGGAAAACCAACTTGTTTTCCTGGCACTAGAGCTCCCATCCCATGGTGCAGAAGGGGTTAAAGCCCCCTTCTGTCACTTACCTTAGTCCAGCGCAGATGTCCCTCGATGCTGGCTCAGGTCCGCCTTCGCTCCTCTCCTACCAACTTCTGCTGGCGGGGAAGACCTAATGAGCAATTTGCGTCAATGTCCAAGCTCACAGTAGGATTTTCACATTATTATATAATGCATAGCGTGAGGACGTCCAGCATCACTTAGGCAACCAAAAATCACCTACACCACTTAACCCTGCAAGTTAACCATGAAAGGTAATTATTGTAGTTTTTTTTTAAAAATGGCAAATATTATCTTTGCAAGGTTAAGAGTACCGGGACAGTGCACCCAGACCATTTCAAAGAGCTGATGTGGTCTGGGTGCCTATAGTGTCCCTTTAATGTACATGGAGGAAAAGATTTAGCTGAGTATTTCTCCTTTCCCACTTTCCGTCCTGGCAGCAACATACTAGTGGATACATCACCTTGTGGCTGAAAAATTTACAGATACAAGAAGTGACTACGTGAGTTTAAACACTTGGTGCTAACATTTTAAATAAGTCTTTCTAAACCTTTCAAAAAAAGAAAAAAAATAGATAAACTAGTCTCCTCTTTTGGGGACAATTTTTTATTTTTTTTTTAAAAGCAAGATTATAGCCAACATGTTAAAATCTTTACAATAAAAGCATGACTGATCTGGTCCTGGCTGCCAAAACAATCATTGTATGACATTCACCATTAGTCAGTTGATTTAATACATCTGTCTACCTTGGAGATGTACAAAAGGTTCTATATTATTCCATTAAGCCTTGGCAGAGCACAGCATGGACCATGAACTGGTTAATCACCAATCTTTTAAAAACGTTAATTTAGTTTGAGACTAAGCCTGACACAAAAATTAGGTGAATGGTATGAATCATATTCCTCTAAGTTCAATTTAATATTTGAAGCTTTTTTTTCTAAGTAATTGCAAGGGCAACATTTGTCTTAACATGTAATTCTAATTTACCCCCTACAGCAAACATTTTCACTTCTTTTCTTTCATGTGCTGAGCGCTACATCATTAGCAGACTGTCTTTGCCACTTGAAAAAAATATATTTTTTCTTGTGATACACAGCCTCCTGGCTACAATAGCAGATCCACATATCAATCCCTTCACAATTTAACAATATATTGTATTTTTTATTTAAAGCCTCACAAGCACGGAGGTATGGCGAAGGGAAATAAGCGTGGTTAGAATATCTAAATTCAATGTGAATATAACAAAAACACACAAACAACAAGCTATGTCTGCCTTTTTAACAGCTCTGCTTGAAATGAGCATGTAATTTCAAATTCTGGCATTGGGATAATTTGTTACAAGCTTGGCAAACTGCAGCTGGCAGAAATCTTGAATTCATCTATGTTGTCAGTGCGGAATTGGAAGAAAAATATGCCGTCCAGTCACCAAGAATATATTTTTAATAAGCTGTTTGTTTGCATTGATAGATGATTACTCAGTATCCACTATTTCCCACAGTCCCTGCTACAAAGTTTGTGTGTTTGTTGCGCGCATAATAAATAAATAATAAAAAAATATATATATCATCTCAATGTATCCTTCCGGGTAAAATATTTTATAAATACGTGTGTGTGTGTGTGTGTGTGTATATATATATAGGTGTCCTGAGTAAAGTTCACAGTTGTGAACTGAAACGTTGACCACTTGGATTAAATGCCTATTTTTTCACATTGAAGTCCTTGAGTGCTGGCTTTCTTTTTGGAGACTGTATTTGTGTGCAGCTGAGCACCGGGCCAAGATTTGGAGGAGAGCTGGAGTGCAAAACTCCCATTGTATTGTGTGTATGTGTGTGTATATATATATATATATATATATATACATACATATATATATATATATATATACATACATACCAGTATGTAGAAATATAGGCTGCACTCACGGACTTCAAATAAAAAAAAAAAAAAAGTGCTTTATTCCATAAAACAAGAAAATCGACATTTCGGTCCACGCACGTACCTTTCTCAGGATGAAGTGATTCATCCTCAGGAAGTTCCCTGCATTGACCGAAACGTTGATTTTCTTGTTTTATGGAATAAAGCACCTTTTTTTTTTATTTTTATTTTTTTTTTATTTGAAGTCCGTGAGTGCAGCCTATATTTCTACATACTGGTATATATCAAGATCCCTAAAAGGACTGGCACCATGGCATCAAGACAGTAGGACATTCAAGCGTGAGTGCAAGGATATATTTATTGTGTGTGTATATGTTTAGCAATTTGTAGTAGTCTACATTCCATCAGCAACAATGGGTTATGTAGCAGTTAAAAAAATGTCTTTGATAAGGTAGCATTTTATTGGTCTAATGATATAACAACATCCAATTATGTACCTTGTGTTTTGGAGTGTATCTCCTATGTCTTTGAAAATTAACACTATAGGCACCCAGACCACTTGATCTCACTAAAGTGGTCTTGGTGTAGTGCCCTATCCCCTTTACCCTGCAAGTGAAAACATTGCAGAGTTAGAGAAAACTGCAATGTTTGCATTTCAGTGTGAGCCACTAGAGGCACATCCTGCTCTTTAAAGGGACACTATAGTTACCTGAACAACTTTAGCTTAATGAAGCAGTTTTGGTGTATAGAACATGCCCTTGCAGCCTCACTGCTCAATCCTCTGCCATTTAGGAGTTAAATCCCTTTGTTTATGAACCCTAGTCACACCTCCCTCCATGTGACTTGCACAGCCTTCCATAAACACTTCCTGTAAAGAGAGCCCTATTTAGGCTTTCTTTATTGCAAGTTCTGTTTAATTAAGATTTTCTTATCCCCTGCTATGTTAATAGCTTGCTAGACCCTGCAAGAGCCTCCTACATGTGATTAAAGTTCAATTTAAAGATTGAGATACAATTATTTAAGGTAAATTACATCTGTTTGAAAGTGAAACCAGTTTTTTTTTTCATGCAGGCTCGGTCAATCATAGCCAGGGGAGGTGTGGCTAGGGCTGCATAAACAGAAACAAAGTGATTTAACTCCTAAATGACAGTGAATTGAGCAGTGAAATTGCAGGGGAATGATCTATACACTTAAACTGCTTTATTTAGCTAAAGTAATTTAGGTGACTATAGTGTTCCTTTAATAGAGTTTAACTTGTGTTTTGCATGAGGTCGTCCAGCTTCTTCTAAATCCCCTTACAAAAGCATTAATTCAAGACTATCCTATGGGGAAGACCTTGCCACTCATGTGCATTAGGTTCTTCCTCGCAATCGAATTGGGGGAGACAGAACAAGCGCCAAGGGATCTTGGTGCTGGATTAATATAAGTCTTTGAAGGGTTATTTAACCCTTTTGAGTGCCGCTGGGGGTGAGGTGGGATTGGTCGCAGAGGGACACTAAAGTGTTAGGACTACAGTGTTGTATTTCTAACCCTAGAGTGTGCCTTTAAATGGATCCAACATAATAGGTGCCAAGCTTCTCAGTGATTTTTAGTCTCATTTGGTTAAAAGTCAATCATTAGCCAATACAAGCAGGCATTTCAGCTGTCATATCTTTTTATCTGTTGTCATTTCTGAGTCATACTTGTTACCATTGACAAAGCATTATTTATTGAGATAGTGTATTGCATATATGTTGCTTGCTATATTACCTAAAGTAAGCAAGAAATTAAAAATATTTTATTCACATAAATTGAGCTTGCATAGCTACAGTTTTAAAAGTACCATTTTTTTTTGTTTTTATTTTTTTGGGAAAACTACAATTATATTATATAAAAAAAGCGATAATATTCACATAGCTCCTCTCTTACACTGCTATTTATAAGCATGCTGTCCCCCTTAACCATTCTTCTGTGCTTTTAAAGCACTGTTTGGAAACCTTTAGAAATATTTTTCATTTAACTAACTCAAATAATTCCTATAGAGGAGATTATATATGTATGTATGTGTATATGTGCAATGTTGGATACCAAGATTGATACAGGGACCTCAAGACTATTGTAGAGCTTGAGCTATGTGAATATTTTCTTCCGCTGATCAGTTTAGGTTCTAAATGGAGTAGGTGTGGGAGGGTAGTGAGCTAGAAGAGATATTATTTATTTAATTAAGAACATTTAAATATTATTTTTAAACCAATGTTTATTAAAAACACTAACTGACATTGACAAGTTAATTGTTTTTTTTATAGATTCAATTTCAGTCAAGGTTTAGTTTGTTCAAAGTTTGAGGTTAAAAAAGTCCACAATAGAACACACATGCTAAAATGAATAACAGTTGCACCCATGTTTTTTAGTGCTAGTTATCTAGTTATTTTCGTGTGTATTATTATTATTATTATTATTATTATTATTAAACCACTGTGTTTTCTTTGTTTTCTTTTTCAGGTGATTACGTGTTCTTTGCTCACCATGGGAACATACTTGACCACGCTGCTCTTATTGCTGCTTCTGCAGCATTTTGTGAAGTGTGAAGAAAGTCTACAGTATTCTATGTCCATGCAGTTTACTCAGCACCAATACAATGCTACTGTGTACGAAAATTCAGCTGCAAAGACCTACGTTGGTCACCCAACAAAGATGGGTGTTTATATTCAAAGTCCCTCATGGGACATAAAGTACAAAATTATCTCTGGTGACTATGAAAACATTTTCAAAGCTGAAGAGTATGTTCTTGGTGATTTTTGCTTTCTGAGGATAAGAACCAAGGGTGGTAATTCAGCAATTCTCAACAGAGAGGTCAAAGATCACTACCTCCTCATTGTAAAGGCTGTTGAGAAGAACTCAAATGCTGAAGCACGCACAAAAGTTAGTGTTCAAGTACTAGACACGAATGATTTGAGACCTCTGTTTTCTCCCACTTCATACAGTGTTTCTTTGCCTGAAAATAAAGCAATAAGGACCAGCGTTGCCAAAGTAAGTGCAACAGATGCAGATATAGGAACGAATGGAGAGTTCTACTACAGCTTTAAAGAGAGAACGGACATGTTTGCTATTCATCCAACTAGTGGTGCTATAATATTGACTGGAAAACTTGACTATTCTGAGACCAATAAGTATGAGATGGAGATCCTGGCAGTTGACCGTGGAATGAAATTGTATGGGACTAGTGGTATTAGTAGTATGGCAAGGCTTACTGTTCACGTGGAACAAGCAAATGAATATTCACCTGTGATTACTGCCATTACACTGACTCCTTCTGAACTTGATAAAGATTTAACATATGCAATTGTAACTGTAGATGACCATGACGAAGGGCCAAATGGGGAAATAGCCTCCCTCAGCATAGTTTCCGGTGACCCTTTACAGCTTTTTAAGACTGTTAGATCTGCTCCAGGAAGTAAAAATTACAAAATTGTGGCTTATGGAGAGGTTGATTGGGAGAAGTATCCATATGGATTCAACTTGACTCTCCAAGCAAAAGATAAAGGATCCCCTCCACAGTTTTCCTCTACCAAGGTCATTAACTTGACATCCTCAAGGTTTAAACAAGGTCCAGTTAAATTTGAGAAAGATGTCTACAGGGCTGAAATAAGTGAGTTTGCACCCCCTAATACACCAGTTGTTATGGTCAAAGCATTACCAAGCTACCCTCACTTAAGGTATGTTTTTAAAAATGGTGTAGACAAAACAAGATTTAGCTTAAATCCCATTACAGGCTTGATTAGTACACGATTACCCATCAAAGCTAAACAAGCATCACATATTGATTTGGATATTCAGACAAGTGACAGAAAGGCTTTTACAAAAGTAATGATCAAAGTACTTGGTACGAACAGCAATGCCCCGGAATTTACACAAAACACATACAAAGGTGTGGTAGATGAGAACGTACCAATTGGCACCAGTGTCCTACGGGTTAGTGCCATTGATCACGATGAAGGGGAGAATGGATATATAACCTATAGCATTTCTAATCTGAATCCTGTGCCCTTTGTGATTGATTCATTTTCTGGCATAATTAGTACAAATGAAAAGCTTGATTATGAATTGATGCCAAGGATCTATACAGTGAAAGTCAGAGCTTCCGACTGGGGTTTGCCGTATCGCAGAGAAGTTGAAATTCCTGCTACAATCACTTTGAATAATTTAAATGACAATACACCTTTGTTTGAGAAGATAAATTGTGAAGGGACAGTCCCTAAAGATCTTGGAGTCGGAGAACAAATAACTACTGTTTCTGCTATTGATGCAGATGAACTTCAGTTGGTAAAATACCGAATAGAATCTGGAAATGAGCTTGATTTATTTACAGTGAATTCAAATTCAGGAGTACTTTCATTGAAACAGTCTCTGTTAGATGGCCCTGGGAGTAAAGTCTCTTTTCACAGTTTGAGGATTACAGCTACAGATGGGGAAAACTCTGCCAAATCAATTTACATCAATATTACTGTGACAGCTAGTCGAAAGGTTGTGCATTTAGACTGTGAAGAAACTGGAGTTGCCAAAATGCTAGCTGAGAAACTTCTACAAGCAAATAAGTTATTTAACCGTGGCGCACCAGAGGAAGTTGATTTTGACACACACTTGGCAAACCTGCATGCACCTCAGTTTAAAAGTACACTTCCCAGTAGAATTGTCATTAAGGAAAATCTACCTGTGGGAAGTAATGTGATTCATATGGAGGCCAATGACCTTGACACAGGTTTCAGTGGGAAATTGGTATATGCTCTTTCAGAAGGAAACAATGATAGCTGTTTCAGCATAGACATGGAAAATGGCTGGCTAAACATTTTATCTCCACTTGACAGAGAACTTAAAGACCAGTACACTTTAAATATTACTGTGTACGACCTTGGAATACCACAGAAGTCAGCATGGCGTCTTATAGATGTTGGCATTCTTGACGTAAATGACAACTCACCAGAGTTCTTGCAGGACAGTTACTTTGTTGAAGTAAGGGAGAACGAAGAAGTAAATCAGATCTATATTAAAATTGAAGCAATAGACAAAGACCTGGGTACGAATGGGGAAGTGAGATATTCCATGGTTACTGATAGTGATAGTTTTGCCGTAGACAGTAAAACTGGAGAAGTCAGAGTTATAACACCATTGGATCGAGAAAAACATCCAGTACATTTGCTCAAGATAGAGGCTAGGGACCAAGCAGAAAATGAACCTCAGTTATTTTCCACTGTCCTTTTAAAAGTAATAGTAGAAGATGTGAATGATAACCCGCCAATGTTTATTCCATCAAACTATCATGTTAAAGCTAGAGAAGACCTTCCAGTGGGAACTGTTGTCGCATGGTTAGATGCCTATGATCCTGATGTTGGTGTTGCAAGCCAAATTCGATACAGTCTTATAGAAAATGGAGATGGAAAATTTGAAGTAGATAAATTGAGTGGAGCAATACGTGTAGTACAGGAGTTGGATTTTGAAGAAAAACAAATTTACAACTTGACGGCAAGGGCTAAAGATAGAGGAAAGCCAACTTCTTTGTCATCTACTTGTTACATCGAAATTGAAGTTATTGACGTAAATGAGAACTTGCATGCCCCTAGGTTTTCACATTTTGTACACAAAGGTGTAGTAAGAGAAGATGCCCCAATTGGGACACCAGTACTGACTGTTTCAGCTCACGATGAGGACACAGGACGGGATGGAGAAATCCGATATTCCATAAGGGATGGATCTGGAGTTGGAATCTTCACAATCAATGAAGAAAAAGGTAAAAAATAAAAATAAATGCTTACAAGTTTTCATTGGTATTATATTTGCTTAACATTGATTTTTATTTTATTTTGGCTGCGTGAACCCTTTAATGGTCCGCCTTCTGTGCAGTGTGAATGTTAAGGTGAAGACACTAACAATGTGCCTTTTACTGCTTAGTTTTGCAGAATGAAAAGGTCTCCTTTCTATGCTACATCGAAAAACGATTGGTTTTGAAAAATCTCTAGTCCGAAACTTATCATTAGGGCACGACTATACCTATATCACAGTCAACCTTACTCATGACAAAAGTTTTAGTAAAGGTTTTCATGAGTGCTAAAGTTGTACTTTAAGGGACACTAAACTTACACAGACCATTTCATCTGCATGATGTAATCTGGGTGCAGTGTCCCTGTCCTTTTTAATGTTGTAATGTAAAGCATTGCAGTTTTTCAAAAAAACTGCAGTGTTTACATTGCAGGGTTAAGTCCACTTATAGTACTGTCAGCCAACTGAGGTGCTTCCATTGCACTGACCGAGGGGGGACATGACTCCTAAATAAAAACTAGTACAGGAATACTATTGCATTAGAAATACAGATTTGTATTTTTAACGATATAGTGTTCTTTTAACTTAGGCAGGAACAATCTTTCTGACAAGTTGATTACTATACCAATTTCGCATAGCTTGATTAATTCCATAAATATAACAGTGAATTTTTTTTAATGTAAATTGTTTTTCTTTTATCTACATTTAAATATAAATATGATTATTCAACAGTTTAACAATGAACAGCATGGCATGTCCTCAAGGTAGATATGAAAGCTACTTTAGATGCATTGATTTTTAGTCTCTTGCATAATAAGTTGCATTTTGCATTACAACCATTTATGCCAATAGACTTTTTGTCGCATTGTAAAAACACACAGTTCTGCTTAAAATGTACATTAATGGTCACAACCTGTTTTATAAACACTTCTTTTACAAAATATATTATCTTTTAAACAAAAGGCAAAAATCAGAGTGCGTGAGTGTGTAATGGTAGCATTAAATATATATATTCTACAGTCAAACATAATATCTACATGTTTGGGATATTTTCTAAAGAATTTCTTAGTTTTGCATTCCTAAACTCGGAAAATATATCATAGATATTAGTAGATCTGCTTTATTTTGCATTTATAATTAAGATAATATCTGTCACATTTGAGATAAACATACTCCAAAAACATGGCTTTTAGTTATATCTACATTTTATATTTTTAGATGAATGTAATTTTTTTTTCTATTTGACACCACATCTACAAGTAAACCAAAACAAGTCGTAAACCAAATAAAAAGCTTAAGGGGGAACTATAGCTCCCTATAGCGCCCCCTTCCTAATGCTATCCCCTCCCCCATGGTGCAGAAGGCATTAAAACCTCTAATGTCACTTACCTGATTCCACTGCTAGTGCCCCTTGGTTAATGGTTAATGCCCCCTTTATATTCCTAGTACTATAGTTTCCTTTAAGCAAGTACTGCCAGGGAAATTCTTAGTGAATGTATGGTCTGTCCATGGGCAAATGTGAGTGTGTGCATAGTTTTGAAACGGGTATGAACTTGAATGTATACTAAAAAGTTACCTGCGCTCTCTCCTCAATCCCTATGTATATTTAAATAAATGGTCATTTAGTTACTCCAATGGCCATTGGAGGAAATGCCCGCCTGCCAGCGTCAAGGCAGACACCCATTAAGCGGGTCCTACACTAACTCTTCACCTTGCTTCCTTGAGCTTTTGGCAAAGATATCTCTAATGAGACAGAGAGGGGTATTTTTTATATACATCCCTATATACTTATTAACCCTTAATAGGGAACACATGGGATGGGCGGCAGCATTGTAACAAAGCTGTGTGATACAAAAGGTGAATACAAATACAAAAATGTAAGTCCTGCGCTCACTGGCATCACTCCTGGGAGGCAGCAACGACTGTTGCTGCCGCGGGGGATTTAATGCGCAGTAAGCGCCACGCGCACATTATGAATCAATGCTTTCCTATGAGGTTTTGCAAAGTGTGATGACATCTAGCATGGTTTCATGGAGTTAAACTATGTGAAATTGCAGGAAGCCCCTCTTGTGGCTGTCTGGTAGATAGCCACTAGAGGCAGGCTCAAGCTTGTAATGAAAATAATACAGTTTCTCTAAAACTGCAATGTTTTACATTGCAGGGCTAAGGGTCAAGAAGGGACAGTGCACCCAGACCACTTCATTGAGGTGAAGTTGTCTGTTTGCCTGTAAAGTCCCTTTAAGCTGTTACTTACACCTCCAATAATATCAGGAGTGTGTGGGCAAAGGGAGAGTAATATAATACAAAATTAAAAGGTGGGGAACAAACTTGAAAGTACAAAGAAAACTCAGAAATGGTTGGTGCAGGATGTGGGTACCATAGTTATGTTAATCTCAACATTGCAACATTGCCTTCAAAGCAAACCTGCTTACTTAAAGGGAAACTCCAGTGCCAGGAAAACAATCTGTTTTCCTGGCACTGCAGGTCCCCTCTCCCTCCCACCCACCAATCCCCGGTTGCTGAAGGGGTGAAAACCCCTTCAGTAACTTACCAGAGGCAGCGACAATGTCCCGCGTTGCTACTTCTTCCTCCGCGCCGCTCCTCCCTGTGATTGCGTCAGCCGGTGGTTTTCAATGCTTTCCTATGGGGAAATGAGCGACACAGCGTGAGGACGTCCAGCGACGCTCTAGCACAGGTTTCCTGTGCTAGAAACCAGGAAGTGCCCTCTAGTGGCTGTCTAGTAGACAGCCACTTGAGGTGGCGTTAACCCTGCAAGGTAATTATTGCAGTTTATAAAAAACCTGCAATAATTACCGTGCAGGGTTAAGAGTAGTGGGAGTTGGCACCCAGACCACTCCAATGGGCAGAAGTGGTCTGGGTGCCTGGAGTGTCCCTTTAAGCAAAATTCTCTTTACATTTTTTTTATGTTTTTGTCATGTTTAGTGCATGAGTTGTGGCCAAGCCATTGCATGGTGACAAACAATACCAAAAAATCATAAACGGCTAAAAACTTTAAGTGCCTTAGGCTGCTTTCAGATGGTTGCAAAATTAAAGAAAAAAGCTAAATCTACTATTTTATCTAAATGTGCAAAGATTACCTAAACACTTCCTAAATTAACCATGTTAGCACACTGGGGAGTCGAGAAATGGATTAAGTTTTGAAGCAGCATTGAATGGGCTACTTACACCACAACATAAAATCTACAAAATGTCCGTAGACCCTCCCTTTTAACAAGGTAAGTCTGACACTGCTTTAATTTTATGTTTACAACAAGCCCCTACATAGGGTGGGATGCTCTCCAGGTGCATAGCAGAACACCACTGTGATTAATAGGGGTACAGGGGTCATCTAACTTATTTCAACCTGTCGGTTCACCTCCAATTTTTACTGAAAATCCTAAAGATTCCCAACATGTTCAATTGATTGACTTTGTATGGGGAGTAAGTATATAGTTCACTGATAAACCTGTCTATTTGTGGCTAATATTGGACTCAGATTCCTGCTATTCATCCCTTCCTGAATGAATACATGGTAAGTGAGGAACTTTTTGATATCTAAACTGGTTTTCATAATCATGCTACATACATTTTGAAATGGCATAAATCGTTGTGGAGCACTAAGTTACGTAGATGCTTATATAAATATTTTCATTTTAATAGTGGCTTAGCTAGACTAAATATTTACATATTACAAAAAATAAATAAAAAAACTACAAGCCTCACATTTTTAGAATGTCCAGATTCATTTTCAGACCATTTGTTTTTTTCCGTTCATATAGCATACTGTCAGGATTGTGGAAAGAGTAGTGTTTCACATTTGTAATCATACTGTGATTAATGTGAAGAGATCAGAATTATCTTTACAGCATTTTAGGAGATCTGGCAAATATGAGATTTGCAAGCATCTTGGTTGAAAGATAAAGTGGTTTGATTTCAGAGCAATCAGCTTTACTTTGCATCTTTGATAACAAAATTGCATCAGTAACTTGTAGCACTTTGCCCCTTAATGGCTTCCTGAACTATCTCAGAAAAACATTAAGACCAGAACATAATTCTTTTCTGGAAAATAGAATATTTTTTTTCTCCATTCATAAAGGTTTTATTTATATATTTTAAGATATGATAGAACTCTAAATTAAAGCACAGGTTAAAGGGACACTATAGGCATCCAGACGACTGCATTGAGTGCAGAGTCCCAGTCCCCTTAAACTGATAAACTGCTATAATTACCTTGCAGAGATTAACTCCACAGTCATGAGAGGTGCTTCTGGGTCCTTAGCGGACTTATGGTCTGCTAAATGGAGCTGAAGTAGTGTGTGTGGAACTGCACTCACTCCCATAAATCTGTTCCACAGACCTTTGTGGTCGAAATGTTGCTGTTGTGGTTATTAATAAAGTACCTGTCTTGAACCATGGAGTGCCTGGACCCCTATTACTTTGCTAAATGGAGCATTTGCACGAGGACATCCAGCGTACGCTAAAACCCCATAGGAAAGCATTGATTCAATGCATTCCTATAGGAAAGTCCTATTGCAATTGCAATGCATGCTGTGATTAAGCATTAGGTCCCCAATGTAGGCGGAGAGGAGGGGGAGCCTGACCCTGTGCCGCTGGAATCAGGCAAGTGAAAAAAGGATTTTTAACCCTTCAACTCCACAGGGGGCACAAAAGAGAGGGAGGCACTACAGGGTACTATAGTGCTAGGGATAAAACTTATTCCTAGCACTATAGTTTCATTTAAGCAAGTCCTGCCAGGGAAATTCTTAGTGAATGTATGGTCTGTCCGTGGGCAAATGTGTGAGTGTATATTTTTGAAACGGGTATGAACTTGAATGTAGTCCCAAAGAATGTCTTAAAGGAACAGTATAGTGTAAGAAATACAAATCTCGATTTCTAACTCTGCAGTGTCTCTATCCCCTCTTTTCTCAGGTCACTCCTCCCCTGTGCCGTAAAAAATTAAAATAAAGATTTATTAATCTTTTCGCAGCACTGTTCATCCCGCCTCCTGCAATATCGCCCCCTCCATCATAGTCTTATCAATGCTCCTCACAAAAGAACATTGGGAATCTAATGCACATGCGCAGTGAGTGCCTTGTGCACTTTCAAAATTCCCCATAGGAAAGCATTGACTTAAGTTTTACTCGGTCAGTGCAGTGGAAGTGCCTCTAGCACCTGTCATACTTAACCCTTTAACAATTTCATTGAGATGATCTTTTCTGGGAGATTATAGTGTTCATTTAAGGGAACTCTCCAGTCCCTAAAACACCTTAGCTTCTGGAAGTGCTTTAGAGGTTTACTGCAGGTCTCTCGTCTAATTTTATACAAGTTTTTATAGAAGTGCCAATTTCAAGAGAAATAAACAATGTTGCAAAAGTCCCTAGTTGCACCCTCATAGATGTCAGACTGCAAGAGGCGTTACCTGCCTCACTCCACATTCATTCAAAGTGGAGGTCAGTTTTCTACATAGAGAAGTATTGGATTCAGTGCATCTCTATGAGAAGCATTTGATTGGCAGAGCATGATGATTTTCACCTATGAAGCATACGTCCCTAATTATTTTCTAGTCCTTAGTGATGAGGAAACGATCTTGGCACTGAAAAATAATGTCAGGATACATTTATATTTATTGTTATTAATACAGGGTGGCTAAGCATAAACTAATAAGCACAACCTCACTATTAAAATATTTGTTTTTAAAGGGACACTATAGTCACTAGAACAACTACAGCTTATTGAATTTGTTCTGGTGAGTAGAATCATTCCCTTCAGGCTTTTTGCTGTAAACACAGTCTTTTCAGAGAAAATGCAGTGTTTACATTACAGCCTAGTGATAACTTCACTGGCCACTCCTCAGATGGCTGTTAGAGATCCTTCCTGGGTCATGGCTGCCTGAAATGCATCCAAACATTCAGTATCTCCTCCATCTGCATGCAGACACTGAACATTCCTCATAGAAATTCATCTATTTGATGAGATGCAGATTGACCAGGGCTGTGTTTGAATCATGCTGGCTCTGCCCCTGATCTGCCTCTTTGTCAGTCTCAGTCAACCCTATGGGGAAGCATTGTGATTGGATCAGGCTACCACTTCTAATGATGTCAGCAGACTGCTTTCTGAGTCTAACAGCTTGCAGAGTTACAGCTTCAGGCTTGAATAAGATTTTTACTATATTTATGGAGGCAAGAGGGGCCCAGGGAGGCTAGATGGTGGTGTTAACACTACAGGGCCAGGAATACATGTTTGTGTTCCTGACCCTATAGTGATCCTTTAATGTTGAAGTATTCTTTTAAACTATGTTTCTATGCTAGGGTTCTTCAGAAATGAGTTGTCATCCTACCCATGACTATAGCATGGAATCCATAAAGACCAATTAGAATGATGACTGAAAATGAAAACATGGACCCAGAGACTGTTTTTGCACTCTAAAATTTTGTATTTTGGTCTGACCCTTCCAAAATGAACCATTATTGAAGTTAAATCTCACAGGTTTACAGGAAATGTTACACAAATTATTTCCTATTACTGTGCTTTATCAATATTTTCTGTGATCAAAATTACGAACTTCTAGCCCAGTAAATGAAGGGTTGATTGTTGACCAGTTCTGATCTGTTGCATTATCTGATCTGATAAGTTGCAATATCTTATCATTGCATAACTCTTTCATTACTCCTATCCACCAACTCTCACATAGTTTAGGTATATAGTTTGTTCTGAACTGCACCAAAGTCTTTGATCTAAAGCAAACATGTTTGTTTTGCTGTGGGCTGGGAATCTGCTGATGTAGTCTAAGCATTTTTAACATCCTGCTGAATGAAGCAGGCTCACAGGTAAATAAATGTAGACCTGCCCATCTTTCATCTCACATAAATGTATTTGTTCACTGGAGATGTTAACAGTTTCAGTGCTGCAGTGTTCTCACGATTCCAAAAGTCTGGATGTCTAGAGCAAAATGTGTTGTACAGAAATCTGCATATACCACAATATTGTATTTAGTACTTTGCTCTAATTTACAAAGTAACATATAAATGAATTGTAATTTTGTGCATTGGGTTCTGTAATTCTCTCCAGAAACCATACTGCCTCACTGTAGCCTATAATGAATGCTGCTGCTAGGTTTTTATTTGCTCTCCTATCACTCCACACCTCTGTTAATCGTAACATTGGCCTTCTGTACAATACAAGATTCAATAAAAAATATTGACTTTTACCTACAAAGCTTTCAACATCTTTACCCCCACTACATCTCTTCACTAATTCATACATACGCCTCTTCCCGCTCTCCCTTTCCTGCCCTCTGCTCCTCCCCCAACCCTCAGTGCAGTACTCCTGCTGTATTCCCAGTCAGCCCCTGCGTGTGTAAACAGTGTCGGCTGCCCGGCGCCCCTGCTGCCATGGTGCCCTGTGCAGCCACAAAGCTCACACAACCCCAAGCCTGGTCAGCCCTGGTAGCACCCCCCTACCTTGTGGCACCCGGTGCGGACTGCCCCCCCCAGCCTCCCCCTTGTACGCTACTGTTAATAATAACAATAATACAATCACACTCTATTAGCCATGCCACCCCTAAACTAAGGCCCTCTTTGTTGCCAGTGGCAATATTAAGAGATATGTGGCCATTTATAATTCCTATACGGCATTGTAATGCCATCAAAGGCTTAAAGAAGACCACACACCTTTTTGTTTTATACCTTGGAACCTCGGAACTCGATCTTAATCCATTCCAGAAGGCTGTTCGAGTTCCGATTTGTTTGAGAACCGAATCAACATGTCCCATAGGAATTAAATGTAAATGTATATTTAAATTTGATTAATCCGTTCTAGACCCCCCTAAATTACAGCATTTTAACACAATTTTTACAGTTTAATAATACCTTACATGCATAAAATCATATAAATATAAAAAATAAACACAATGTACAGTAAATTAAATAAAAATGTAGCTTCACTTTACCTGTAATTATGAGAGTTGATGGCGTAAGTGGAAAGGAGAAGAGAAATTATTGTTTGGATGGGGATAGGTAACTGTTCTTCTGGCATTTAAATGTGTTTGAAGTGTGTCTAATTGAACATGTTTGTGGCATGAATTGTTCAGGTAACGAGGATCATTTGGGTACTGAGACGTTTTTTACGCAAAGTTTTAGTTCGACTACCGAATTGTTAGAGAACAGAACCGTTAGAATTCCGAGGTTCCACTGTACTAATAAAGTGTTTACTGCAGAGAAGTGTGTGTAGCAGAACTGTGCTGTATTCTAATGCACATTATAAGGGCAATGTTTAGCTGTCATGGTACATTTTGCATTTGCCTGACATTTAAAAAAAAAAAATATATATATATATATATATATATATATATAATTATATTGAAGAAAGATGCACTCTCCGGTCTTTTTAAGAATATTAACGGTCTTTAATCCATCAAAGGTTTACCGGTTGTTTGATCAACGTTTCGACTCATTCGGGTCTTCCTCCTTCCGATCCTGAGGAAGACCCGAACGGGTCGAAACGTTGATCAAACAACCTGTAAACCTTTGATGGATTAAAGACCATTAATATTCTTAAAAAGACCGGAGAGTGCATCTTTCTTCAATATAATTATTTATCAGCATAAGATTGCACCAGGGCACTTTACTATTCATTACATCAGGAAGGGTGAGTGCCATTATTTGTGATATATATATATATATATTAATAAAAAAGGGTTACAAAATGAAAGAATATGCTCATTTTAGTTAACTATTAAAATGCTCCTTTCCATTGGAAGTGAGGTTTTCTAAAACGTTATTGTAATAAATGTAAGTTGAACACAGCTGCAACATGCACATTTTCTTTTGATTTTTACATTGAAAACTTTCAGCAAAATGCAAAACCTGTACACAAAGAGCAGGGCATTCCTCTTCCTGTGCCTGCCTCCTGCTTTTGTTTAGATCTATATGTAGGCCATCTGTTTTGCTTTTAAAGGTTCTTTCTTGGGTCAAAGGGAAGAGTTTGTAAATGATTAGCCAATGTTTACACTTTGCTTTGATCCTGCTGTGCATTCACGTATTAAACAAAGACATATTTCTAAGCAAACTTCCACCTACCCCCTCCCTTTTTTGCATCTTTTAATTATCGACGCAGAATTTTTTTACATATCTTTTTCTTCTGGGTTTTTTTCTGACCTTTTATATTTATTTATTCAGCCATCTCCTGGTGCAATGTGAGCACACAATGCCCATCACGCTCAACAAGTCCTCTTTCCGAACTTGCAGCAGTTTTGCGGTGACATACAAAATGTTGCTCATCTAAGAGCATGGTGCTTTAATGCGCACTAAGCTAATAGCCTACACATACAACGGAACACCAGCTTTTGCACGAAAATATCTGGCTTTCGTTTTTGTCTTCCAGCCTGTCAACCTGGCACACATGTTCACCAGGGGCACATGCCTAACGGCACACAGGGTGTTCACTAAAATTAGTTTTTAAAGTGAATTCAAAGTAAATTTCAAGTTTAAGGTTAAAATAGCCGAACTGGAAAAATTCTCACACAATTCTCACACATTCTCACTATACCTTCAATTTGGCTTCTTTAGCCTTAAATTGGAATTCAATTTGAATTCTCACTTTAGTAATTAACCCTGACAATGTGCATGACATCAGTGTTATGAATTGTGTCACAAACAGGCCCGCTCCCATTCTGGTTTCATATCTTTCCCTGTTGGCTGGTATGGCTAAACTTGTGCATACATCGCACACTTAAAGTATAAGTTCACAAAATATAATTTTGGAATCTTTTATTCTTTTATTATTTCAAGACACATCCCTCCATATGAAAAACATTGCGTGATATCTCGGAAAACACATGATCATTATTTTACTTTACAGCCACTGCCTCTTTAAGCCATCTAGTATTTAGGGAATGTAGTGTTTCCGTGGTGATGCAACTGAAAGATAACATTTACATATATCACACATAAATCTAGCAATGCTTTACATTTTGCTGCACATCTGAAATTATGGTTGCCTGTGGTTACTTTGTAGTTTATGAAGGAGTGTGATCTGCTATGTAGGAACAAATCTAAAATAGTGCTCGAGCAACACCCTTACTATCTACGTCCGGTAATTATGTATATATATATGTGTAAATTGATGAGTATATATGAGTCAAACTGATCTTGAATACGGCTGGATATAAGGATTCTGAAATAGTAAGAGCAGTTGGTACCCACCTTTTACTATACATTTGCATGAACAAAACAGAATTAAATTATTATTATACTTTCTTGCATTTTTCTTAAAACTTTGAACTGTTATTAGACTCTTAATCACAGGGCGTTTAGAGGTTAACATGGTGATTGTGGCATTTTAAGTTCCTTAGTGACGTAAATATAATAATATATTCTATGTATGTTCCCTTTATTTAATTGCGAATGCCTAGCTGTCCGCAAGGCAGTTCAGCTTTGAATTCCTTTGTGTGGTAGAAATATGCAAGTTGGTAATGATTTACAAATGTTTGGCTAGTTACCTAAAGAATGTTTATGGGTGCTGTGGAGATGATTTGTGAGGAAGGATTTTCAGCTTAACACTTTATTTTTTCTTTCTGTTTTTTTTTTTTTTTTTTTTTTTTTTTTTTTTTTTTTTTTTTTTTTTTTTTTTTTTTAGCTATATTTTATTTAATTTGTGTAGTTGTGAACATACAAACGAAGTGGATTTTGTCTCTTAATGTGAAAGGTTTTTGAAAAGTGTTTTCAGTAAAGCCATGAAACCAGTTTAGATTTGTTTACCAAGAAGGTAGCAAGTAAACACAAACAAAAAAACACAAAGTAAATTTTTAGATTCACATATTTTTGTGTTACACAATAAATTAAGTATTTTCATGTGGTGTAAAGTTAAAAAATAAAATGAAAAATGTCAAATGCAGATTATAGCTTCAGTGAAACATAGCATAGTTATAGTATTGATTGCAATCATTGTTTATACATAATTATAAAACTGCAGAATTAGTTATCTTATTGTGTTGATCACATTCTCCCATTTTCAAGTGTAGTTGCTGAAATAAGGATTGCTATAACCGCTTACTTTGTAGTATTTATTTTACTTTACTAGAATATGCTAAACTTTAATTATCCTGTTTTGTAATCTGCTAGAACATAAATAAAACATGTGTAAAATTGCATATATCACCGCACCTCATCAATAAGGTTTTTGTTATAAAAAGTGTTGTTATACAGCTGTGGGGGGAATGTTTGTGAGGCCTCGATTTAATTGTATTATTGCATTACCGACAACTTGATCTGATCTTTATCTGAGCTTTGATAATGGGAAAGGAGAGAAACAAAAAACACAACACTTGGTGTTCTCATGTTTTTCAATACAACATTGTTTTTGCAAAAATTGTGTGAATATTTAAGTTTAGTAACTAGTGGCCCCTCCCTTACCCAGAATCAATAATCCAGAACATTCCCAGTAAGTGTTGAGGGATGATGGTCCATTCCTCTATACAGTATATTTGTTTCAAGTATCGCCTATTTTACTCAAACTTGTGATCATTTTAAAAGAAATGTTACTAGAATCACAGAAGGCAGATATTCTGCAGGCCTTGTTGTTCTGGCATGCCCATATTATAGGATAACATTGAAGAAGCATGTGAATTGGAACATGAGCTATGTTTCCAAATGAATGGAACTTGGAGAACAGGCCCTGCTTATTATCTATTTAAGGGAGGGATATCTATATGTACTATCTGCTTTATTAGATTATTTATCTCCCAACTTACTCTCCGATGTGGGAGGCAAGGGACGTTTGGCTAAGGTGAATGTGCTTTCACAAAACCGTGTAGATTTCATACAAAACATCTGCATCATTTGTTGTATGATGTTCTCCTGATCATCTTCATTAATGAGAGTTCAAGGTTTCAAGAGTGATGGATGAAAGTGTTTAATAAACACATGATAAAGTTGCTACTTTTTGTATGTTATTTGGTCAGATTATCTTTTTATTAGGCCTTGGATGAACTTTGAATCACAGTTTAGCTCAAACTGATGAATAAATACTCTTCTGGACCAAAATAGATATTTGGTTATCTACCTCTTTGTTTCAGTACCTGGAGTACTTCTGTGTTGTGAGTGGAATCAAACCTTTTATTGGTAATTAATTGGGAGGATACGTCATTGCTGTACACAAAAAAATAGGAGCATTGATACAATAAAAATCTGTCTATTATTTCACCCTTTAGGGCTTTTCCTTCTGCATTTTTATCTTTTTAGGATTAGTCATTGAGAAATAAAAGCCTCAAGTGTGGTCTTTAAATCTTGTCTGCATATTTTTCTTAGGTAGCCAGTGAGGGTATTACCTAGGGCTTAGGCTTGTTTCTTGTTCACTTTGAATTGAAGTAGGTTTGGGTTTCTTGGTCAGATCCTCCAGGTGTGTTTAAGGAAGTTTACACATTGTCAAAGGTGCAAGATTCCGCACGTCTGAAGTATTGTTAAACATTACTGAATTGATTTCTAGAATCCAGAAGGTATTTCACAGGAGGAGTGAGAGGAAAATAACATCCTTCATTTTGGTTTACGCACAGAGCAGAAAAATGTCATTACTTGGCTATTAAAACCTTAACCTATGAACCTTTTTGGTATTTTGTCTAGGACATTTTATTTTTTTATTTATTTTTTTTAGATATCATTATATATATATATATATATATGTGTTTGCTTCAATATTTTTGTTGGTACATATGGAAAATTGCAATCTAGTTTAAATGTTCTAAATGTTAAAATAAAAACTTTCTTCCTTTTCCAAGTTTCCAAATACATATTATTTGTTTCAATTTATACTTTAAACATAAACTAAACTATTCAACTTTTATTCCAGCAGACCTGGAGAAAAAAAAAGATATTTAGCAAAACTCGCTTAGAAAAGCATTGCCATTCTAACACCTTTTTACAACAATTATAGCACCTATTTAAAAATTCTGACACTGTAGCAGCTGGATGACAAAAATAAGCTTACACTATTAAAATAGACATAAATGGGATGATAGTGGAAGCAGTCTGTTTTTTTTTTCAAAAAGGTTTTGTGGAGTGGAAATAACATGCCGAACTGAGGTATAGCTTCAGTACAGATTCTCTAATTGCATCATCTCTTCCCATTTATCTGCAGTAAATGCACGCTAGCCATTACTTATGGCAGGAACTTTTTTTTTTTTTTTTCATTAAACAAAGATAGAAGGTACCAAAAAAAAAAGAAATGGAAAAAAATAATCAAACAAAAATAAATAAATAGAAGATAGAGAGAAAAAAAACCTTGGTTGACAGGTTTCAGATGAAAGCTTTTAGAGCTTTGTCTTTTAAATAAACACCTTTTGACTTCCCTGCTAAATGATGCAGATACGGGATTTCGGAAATCCATCACTGCTGGGCATGTTTTCTAGTTGAACAGATATGATCCTGCTGAAGGTGCTGCCCTGTGAAGGTAGTTTAATTAGCTCAGACGAGAACGCGGTGACATGCACCATTGCGTGATGTTTGTGTTGAAAAAGGAGTAGACATAAAGGAAATATATCACGATAGAAAATCTGGCTCACAATTAATGACCGCTTTTTCGAGGGTCATTTTTGATGTTTTAATGTACTCCAAGCGAATCTGTCCTCACCCTCAGTGTTATTTTCCATTGTATATTATTAGACGATCAATGAAAAATAAAAGAGAAACAAACCTTGGGGTTAATTTATTAATTATGATTTTATATGGCGAAACAAGTGACGTTTTTAAGGTTTTTAAGATCCTCCAAAATAATATTTACTTTCTGGTGAATGCAGCACTTGATACTAAACTATAGGAAGTGTAATCCAGTTATCTATATACTAAACAGTGTTGCAAATGTTAATGGGAGTTAAAAATACCCTTTTTTTGGGCATAAACTCTATGGCAGAGGGATCATTTAATACAATCGATAAAAAAAAAGTTTTCCTCTGTAATGCTTAAAGGATTACTCCAGCCATCATGCCCACTTCAGTGATTTGAAGTGGTTATGGTTTTCTGCTTGAAACGCTGCACATCCAGAGAGATTTGCTAATTATACTCCTGGCACACATGACTTTGTCAGCCTGCAAATATGCATTTCTGTCCTTATATATATATATATTTTTTTTATTAATTATGTTTTTGTCTGTCACACAGTTTGCACTCCCATCCCTCCCATTGTTTGTATTTCATAATTTTTTTTTTAGAAATTTCCTCCTTCCGGCATCAGCTAAGGGTGCACGCACGCTTTGAACCAGCGAAACGGTCCAAACACAGGCTTCTTTATATAATTTTTGTTTTATAGCAATATGTTAATGTGTTGAAAAGTAAATGATAAGTCTGCCGTTGCCTGCTTGTCTTCCTTCTTTTATTATTATTTTCTATAATTTTATGAGCATGCAATTATTCCTTAAAATAATTATGTAGACTTATCCTTGCAATGTCACATCTTTTTAAGCAGCTCTTTAAAATTGTGCATCGCAATGTCCGGGAAACATCACTAGCTTTAGGCTTTAATTAATTCTATAAGCAGTGCCTTCAAGCAAATGAGTTAAGAAGAAAGTTGGTTTGCAGCATAATTGTACTTTACAATCTGCATGTGCAATCTTGTCTGTTCTTGTCAAATATTGCTGCCAAAGAGAGGAAAGTGAAAAATTACCCCGAAGACCAGGCTTCTGACTAGGAGCAAAAAACATTTAAAGGAACCGTCCACTAATGATTTTGTGAGTCTCATTTACGTACATGATTCCTGGAGTAGTATAGCTTAGCTCAGTCAACCGCCGTATGATGCTGGTATCCTAGCCCATTAATCAAATTTCTTTGCCACTGGGCATGCCCTGTTTAAGGTCAGAGATGGACCTAGAAATCCTAGAAATGTATTTTATGCTTACTCTAGCACACGGGCAGTTTTCATCAGTTTGCTATAAATTTGTAATGCCAGAAGATGCAACAAAGTTTGTGCATTATCATGTTTTAAGAAATGCAGCTTGACTAGTAAGCACTTAGCTTTACTACTCCTGCCAAGAACTTATATCTAATATTCTGTTATGCAAATAAATTAGAATGTTTAGTGTTTTAATGCTGCAGACATTCTCATCATCCATAGTCTAACTTTATACATTACATATAAGCACTATTGGATATGTACATATGTTGAGAGGACACAGTCTGTTGGAGATGAGGAATCTCTGGTAATGGCCACTGAGGGATAAAAAAAAATTCTTGGCACGGAAAATATAAAAATATGCCATGATTGATGCCATAGATGCCTAGCCCTGTGTATTTTGTCCCTTGGGATCTTTTTTAGGAGACATTATCACAAGCACATACATATAACCACTGGAATAAGTATGTTTAAAACTTATTCAGCTTTATTAAAATTTTTAAAGGATTATTGTGTGAATTGAGGATTGTTCTCCCCCCCCCCCCCCATATGATTACACAGAAATGTTTGTTTTAATATTTTTTTTAAATCACACTGTACATATCACCTAGTGTTTACATATTTTGGGGGATTACTTGTCCATCTTGATGTAACTGAAATTCAGGGATATATTTTTATTGGAAAGCTGTGGACATAATAATATGCTTATTTGACATAATGGCTACACAGCATGTGTTCTCTGTGTGACTAGTACAAAAGTATAACTTGGCTTTATCTACTATAAATTCACATAAACAGAAAAGAATGTCATATATGTATCCTAATTTTAAAATTATCACAATGAACTAAACACATTATAAACAAGAGGAAGAAGCAAAGGAAATAAAAACATGTCAGGTGTATCCAGATATGATTTAATAATCTTTTCCTTGAATTGCTCTCAAATCCATGTAAACATCATAAAACTCTTAAAGATCCAAGTACCCTGTGAACCTGTTAAAACACACAGTTTGTGGAGCTTGTATGTTGTATTCAATGAACATGTAAACAATATCATAGAACATATCCAATACACTCTTATTGGCAGTTTCTGTTGCCATCCAATAAAGGTACAGAGTTGGAACTAGATCTTCGTCCAAAGTGGACCTAGTCAACAACATTTGAAGAAAATGTCCAGAGACACTGCAGCAGAACAATCAAGTAAACAGTTTACAAGACTTTTGAGCATAGAGAATAATGGGAGCTGTGAAACACTATTTAGCGACTGTCTTAAAGTAGCGGCAGAAAATGTCATCAATCTTCTAGTCAGTAAACAGCCGTTACTAGCTAATCATAGCAACAGGCACTTTGCAGAGTAGCTGTAGTTCGGTAAAAATTATTAACAGTATTGAAAAGGAGCCCCAAGATTCTCTTGCTTTAATTTAAAAAAAAATTTTTTTTTTAAAAGACCATTGTCATATTAGATTTTGAAATACATTTTTGAAATGTGTGACAGAGTGCTTGGACAATAATAGAATTCTACAGGAGGAAAACAGTTTGGACTGCCCCATGAAAATTGGGACAGTTGGCGAGTATGATTGGAATGCTTCAATGTTCTGGTTGGAGTGTTCTAGTGTTTCTATGCAAGTCACTTATTGCTTGTGCTAAGTTGTATATATAAGCGAAAGAGATATCACAGCTTGACAAACCTTGCTTGTTACGGTCGGCTTCAAGCGTTAACCAGGCTATTTACTACAGTGAGAATTCAATGTGGATTTCAAATATAAGGCCAGAGTAGCCAAGCTGGCCTGGAAGCATAAACGTTTCCAATTAAGCTATTTTGACCTTCTAAAATTTTAATTTTCACTTTAGTGAATAACCCTCCAAGTGTTTACGCTTTGTCATTCTCTCCTCAGGTAATTACTGTGGACTTCCTGAATATTAGATAAACACCTCTGCTATGTTAGATGGATTATATTGTAACCTGTGTTAATGAGAAACATTAAAAAAAAAATGAAATGTATTTGTCTCCTGTTGTAATGTTCTGTGTTAAGCAAATACCAGTATATAGACTGGAGCCTTGGGAGTGGAGAAAGAAGGCTAGAGAGTTATAAAAAATACATATGTATGTTTTGTATGCTACTTTTTTTTTTTTTCCATTGTATTTTCTTGCAAACTTAATTACATGCCTACAGTCTAGTTTTGGGGGTTGGTCTATATATCAATCTATGTGTTAAATATCAAAATAAATAATTAAGGTTTATTTTATATTTTTCCTATATTTTTATTTTTTGTCAATTTAATGTCATTTGGCTGAACTCTACATTCATCTTTGTTTAGGTACTATACGAACCTTGGACATCCTTGACCGGGAAACTACTTCTCATTACTGGCTGACCGTTTATGCTACTGATCGTGGAGTTGTTCCTCTTTCATCTTTTATCGAAGTGTACATTGATATAGAAGATGTCAATGATAATGCCCCCCAAACATCTGAACCTGTGTACTATCCAGAAATAGTGGAAAATTCACCCAAGGATGTGTCTGTTGTGCAGATTACTGCTTTCGATCCAGACTCCAGTTCTAATGAGAAGTTAACCTACAAAATCTCAAGTGGAAACCCTCAGGGATTTTTTGCAGTAAATCCCAAGACAGGTATGTCAAAATCTGAAATGTGTATGTATTTATTTTAATGAGAAATCCATACTGCAATTGGGGAGATGGCACATCTTCAGACTTTCATTTGAAAACCTATTCATGCTTGAGTGAATGCAAGAGACATGGTTATTATCCCTCTCCTTTTTCAAAGTACAAATGATAAAAAAAGGAAAAATCCCAGTCACAACTCTATAGAAGCATCCCTTTCATATGGTAAAAAAGTGGTTTATTGAGGATAGTCTACAAATCGTAGTAGGTAAGACTTGTGTGATATTGAATCCGTGACATACACATAATAAACATTTGTTGCAGAATTACACATATTTTTCTGGTATTAAACAACACGATTCGTTGTGGAAAGAGAAGAACTAAGACTAAGACTAAGTGAATGAGACCTTGGTTCATACCATAGCTCAACTTGAGTATCATATCTAATAATATCAGGAAGTATTTATTTACTGAGAGGGTAGTGGATGCATGGAATAGCCTTCCAACGCAAGTGTTAGAGATTACCACAGTGAAGGAGTTTAAGAATGCGTGGGATAGGTATAAGGCTATCCTAGATATAATATAAGACTTATGAAAGTATGTAGAAAATTGGGCAGACTAGATGGGCTAAATGGTTCTTATCTGTCGTCACATTCTATGTTTCTATATCTCAAATCAAATAAAGGAACAGGGATCTTTTATGCACAATTGTACTTCTAACCTACAAGGCAAAAGGGGAGGGTGAATATGCATCATTGCGGAGAAAAACAATGATTGAGATATACGAAGCAAATAATGCTATTTATTGCAATCTCAACTAACTAATAATGTCAGCACAATAGTGCTTTCAGGATGGACACCTGTAGGGCCATAGAGTGGAACAACTGTGCCTTAATCGAAATTTTACAATATTATAAAGAAAATAACAAAACAGTGTGATTTTCTAGTAAAGCACTTATGTCATTGAGTCCTGTTCCCCTCCGAGACAAAAAGCACCACTTTGGTAAATGAATAGAAGTTGGTCTAGGAAACTCTGAAAAGGAAGCAGTCAGGCCCAGAGCCAAAAAAAGGTAGCAGCATCCATGGGTGTGTAGCCTTGAATGTCTTTCACTATGAGATCCTGCAAAGTAGACCAGCGGTATGCAGAGCCCACGTCTTGGAGGTTTTATGATATGGGCTGCATAGATTTCATAGTAGAGTGGATTTGCTAAAATTCTGGAAGAAGGTAAGCCTACGTGATTCAGATTCATAGCATATTTTGTTCTGCAAGAGGACATCTTGAGAGACATTATTGGGTGCCTGAGGGGATTTGGCTATACGATAAGCTCCATCAAAGTGAAATTTCTTAACTTTCTTAGCTGGATCGCTGACATTATCAGTCCTTGAATAAAATGGCGTATCTCTTCAACTCAATTTTTTTTCCTCTACCTCTGTCATCTATGTTGTTAGGGTGAAGTGAGAGAATGGCTTGAGAGGCCTGTATTTGATGGAAAAGTTGAGCAAACTTCAGTTGTACTATTCTTGCTGGGGTTTACATTTCATTGGGTTTGCTCATCTGAGGCTGAAGATAATTTGATTTGCAGTCAAACCACTACTTGAGGTCTGTAGACAGATGAATACTACCTTACTTTGCAATAAATGTCATATGCTATCTGCAAATATATTTAGGAAGATTTTCCTTGATATCGTCCATTTTCTTTAATTTCATTAGATGATAGTCACAAAGGTCTCGCCAAACACAGGCAATATTTGTGTACTAGAGATGCCATACAGACAACTTCCATAGCATAACAATTTGTTTTGAAAGCTAGCTTGCTTCTCTGCAGCTATGAATATCTCACAATCATTTTAGTAAATAATTCAAGTCTCTGTCTAATGCATGTATTTCCACTTTATAAAACATTTGTGCTCCAGGATGTGTGACGACACAGGCAAGTAGAAATGGCAGAAAAATGAAAATATCTTTATCAGACACCAAAACGCACATTCCAGAGACTCTCAATAGTGGATACACATTCCAATGTCTTTCATTATAACAAGAATGTATAAATAATATGATCTATTTATAGACAGATAAAATATTTGCCTGGTTTGTATTCCCCCTTTCAGTTTCCATAATAGCGCAAAATTCACTTTTTTTTTTCCCCAATGCTTTTGATTGCAGAGCATGTATATGTTTTGATTTAACATTTATTATTCACTTGAAAAAAGTTTGAGACTCGTTCATGCATGCAAGTGAATATAGGCCACTGGCGGCTTACATTGACTTTAGCACAAGGGTCTCACAATTATTTTATATTCTCATATGTGCAGGCTCTTACATTTTTTGAATGAGAAACCATTCAGTGTTACATGAAGAGTATAGTTTATATGGTTGTTTTTTTTTTTTTTTTTTTGTTAAAGGTTTTGTTTTTCGTTTGTTTGTTTTTTTGCAAGGTGTTTTAGCACATTCTTCTTTATATTGCACATGCAGAATGAAGTAAAGCAAGGGTGCAAATTTATTTTGCATTTTTTTGCAAAATTTATTAATTTGCATCATGTATAAACACCAATATTACAATTTAAATGATATCACAGACATTTTTGCAACTTTGGTGTCTGGATTGTCCTTAAAAGACTACTTCTCCTTTTAGCAATCTAATTTGCACTTCTCAAGAAGGAAAAAACTGCTAAAGAGATTATAATCAAATGAGTAACAGTTATCTCACTAATGTACAGAGCAACACTGTAGCTTAAGTGGAAATTATATAAACGAAAATCTGATTTTTATTTAAATGCATCTGGAAGCTCCATTGTATTATTATGTATACTGAAATGTTATAATATATATATATATATATATATATATATATATATATATATATATATATATATATATATATATATATATATATATATATATATATATATATACATATATATATTTATATATATATATATATATATATATCATAGTTACAAAGCTGAAAAGAGACTTGTGTCCATCAAGTTCAGCCTTCCTCACATTTGTTTTTTGCTGTTGATCCAAAAGAAGGCAAAAAACCAAACAGTTTGAAGCACTTCCAATTTTGCAACAAACTAGGAAAAAAAATTCCTTCTTGACCCCAGAATAGCAGTCAGATTTATCCTTGGATCAAAAAGCTATTACCCTACATTAAAAAATTATATCCTTGAATATTCTGTTTTTGCAAGTATGCATCTAGTTGCTGTTTGAACATCTGTATGGACTCAGATAAAACCACTTCTTCAGGCAGAGAATTCCACATCCTTATTGTTCTTACAGTAAAAAAAACCTTTCTTTGCCTTCTGTAAAGTCCAGTTTGTGAATAGATTTCTACACAATGGTTTGTACTGGCCCCGAATATATTTGTATAATGACATATCATATCCCCTCTGAGGGGTTTTTCCAAACTAAAGAGATTAAAAATTTTTAACCTTTCTTCATAACTAAAATGTTCCATTCCTTTTATCAATTTTGTAGCTTGTCTCTGCACTTTTTCTAGTGCCATGATATCCTTCTTTAGAACAGGTGCCCAAAATTGCATAGCATATTCAAGGTGTGGCCTTACCAGTGATTTATAAAGAGGCAACATTATATTTTCATACCGAGAATTTATGCCCCTATTTATACATGACAAAAGCTTACTGGCCTTAGCAACTGCAGATTGACATTGAATATTGCTGCCTATTTTGTTGTCTATAACAATTCCCAAATCCTTCTCGTGTGTGGTTATCCCTAATTCACTACCATTTAGGGTGGAAGTTGCTAGTTAATTCTTGACCCTTAAGTGCATAACTTTGCATTTCTCTATGTTAAATTTAATCTGCCATTTTAGTGCCCAGTCCCCCAATATGAACGCTAACTTTGGCAAGTGTTTGAATACCGTGGGTTGTCTACCTCTACAAATGGTATGCCATGATGGGTTAATTTCCATTCCTTGGTTGCTATACAGTCTCAAAGGCAACATATACCCAGCACACCAATCTGGCAAATTTCAGTGTACAAACATGGAAAAGGGGAAATACTTACATTTGACCCCTGTAAGTTTACAAACACCCATAAAACCTGTACATTGGGTGCACTGTTGTAGTCGGGAGATGTTGCTGAACACATATTGGGGTGTTCTTTGTCAGTAGCACATACCAGGAACTGATAATCCACGCCAAGTACAATCTGAGAGAAAAAGAACACAAAAAATGACTACCCAAATGTTAGACAAAGACTGGTGATAGAATGAGTGCATGGAAAGTGTTAAAATACCACCGTTTGAAAAACCCTAGGATGTTTACTTTTTATGGGTCATGATGACCAGCTATGAAAATACCAAGTTGGAAAACTGGAATGCGCGCACCCTCCAAATAAGGTATTTTTTAGCCCCCAGGAAACCGACACACACCCATACATGGGTGGTATAGCTATACTCAGGAGATGTTGCTGAACACATATTAGGGTGTTCTTTGGCAATAACCCTTAACATTCTCCGTACATGTATTCTTAAATTGCCATGGGTGTCAAAAAAATAAATAAAATTATTTTTAAATTTGGCGTATATTGGTGGTAAAATGGTTGCATGAAAAGAGTCAAAATACCCCACGTTTAATACTTTAGGTTGTCTTCTTATAAAAAATAGATACATGTGAAAGGTTATTCAGGGATTCCTGACAGATATCCGTGTTACAATGTAACTTGCGTTAATTTTGAAAACAAAAATGGTTTGGAAATAGCAAAGTGCTACTTGTATTTATAGCCCTATAACTTTCCAAAAAAAAGCTAAGAACATGTTAACATTGGGAATTTCTAAACTCAGGGCAAAATTTTGAAACTATTTAGCATGGATATTTTTTGGTGGTTATAGATGCGTAACAGATTTTGGGGGTCAAAGTTAGAAAAAGGTTGGTTTTTTTTCATCATATTTTATCATTCTTTTTATAGTAAATTATATGATCTGATGTAAATAATGGTATCTTTAGAAAGACCATTTAATGGCGAGAAAAACGCTATATAATATGTGTGGGTACAGTAAATGAGTAAGATAAAAATTACAGCTAAACACAAACACCGCAGAAATGTCAAAATAATTTTTTTTTTTTATTATTGGGGTTTTTTTCTACTTTAAGAAGGAACATTGAGATAACCCTTGTTTTGTATTTTTTTTTCTTAGATAAAAAGTAAAATTATATACTGCCCTTTAAACTTCCTACAATTTCTATAAATCATCAAGCTTAACAGCAATCTGTAGGTATGTTTGTATGTATATATATTTTCACATGGTATGAGATTGATAGTACTGGCCCAGCTAAAGTATATTGTGCAACTTAATTTGACTTAGAGAATTCCACACTTGTAGGTGTACACAACATACAGATACATCATACAAGTAGAAATATACAGATATAGGCTCAAAATTCCTACCTTGGCTAGTAGAAATTCTCATAGCAGGGATTCTTTGGGCTTGCAGTGGTAAGTAACTTTTAAGGCTTGGCTAGTAGAATAGTACTTAAAATGTTAAGCCCTGCAGACAGATCGATATAATACACATGCTAGTTGTATTTTTTGTCTTTATGAGGTCTGGGAGCTTGAATATTCTAGACACACAAGTACAATGAAAGGCAGGAATGAATTTTCTACACGACCCTGACAAGGCCACTGGAGTGTAAAATGTTTCAGAACAATCTAGAGCCAGGTCGACAACACGCTCAATGAACACATGAATTTAAAGGTCACATATGTCATTTGTACACAGTGGGAAACAGGCAAAATATCAGCTTATGTCTTTTGCAAAGAAAGCCTCATTTAATGGTTGCTGCTGTTCTGTAACCGACGTGAAGTGCAACGGATATATTATGTTGACCCCAACAAATAATTCTTATTTCCAACTTAAATGAAAGCCATTCTATTTAACACACAAAAAAACAAACACAAACAAAGGAATTTTCTACTGTACTATATAGATAAGTAACATGTTTGCAGTATATTGAAATATTTTATATATGTATTCATCACCCTCCCACATGCCTTTAAGTGTTTTGATGTAGAAAATCACACACATATAAAAACTACTTTCAAATGTACAGCTTCCTCGGTGGATTTTGCAGATAATATCCACCTTTAAAACTGTTAATATACAATGTATATCATAGAGATGCAGTTGTAAATCTACAGAGAAAAATATCTGATATAGTGTAAAACAGCTGTAAGATACAAAGACTGCACTTAAAATGTACATTTAAAAAGCACTCACAAGATGAAATTTAGAAAAAGGGTCTACTCCAAAACACCTCCCCCGAAATGCCAATGGCTAACCAATGTCGTCTTCACCCCAGACTGTAACCTACTTGCTAGTAAAAAGTGTGTGTTTTTTTTTTTTTGTAACATAATCTGATATCCGTAGGAGTAGTCTGTCTGTATATGAATGTTTATATATGCAGGTAAATAAAATGTATGTATGGGTGTTTAGTTAAAGTATAACTATTTTTAAAGTACTAAAATACTTAACCTATAAATTACTGGGGTAATCAAGAATAAATGTAATTCCCCTCTTGCTTATCTGTAAAGAGAGAACTGTAATCCTCTACTGATCTCTTTTTACTTTTGTTTTTTTTAACTGAAAGAGACACTATAGGCACCCATACCTCTTCAGCTCATTGAAGTGGTCTGGGTGCCTAGTCCTATTTCTCTTAACCCTGCAAAGGTAATTATTGCAGTTTTTACGAAAGTGCAATAATTACATTTCAGGGTTAACTCCACCTCTAGGGGCTGTCTACCGAACAACCACAAGAGGAACCTCTGGGCTCCTATGCGAATTTTGGTCACCTGATGCTGGACGTCCTCACGCCATGCATGGAGATGTCCAGCGTCACCCCAAACCCTATAGGAAAGCATTGAATAATCCTTTACTATGGGAACATCCTAATGCAAGCGTGCCCTTTGCCGAGCGTGCACATTAAGTCTCCCCCCATCAGCTGCCTTAAGCAAAGACGGACCTGAGCCAGCACGGACCCAGGTAAGTGACAGGAGGGTCAAGCTATAGTGCCAGGAAAACAAGTTTGTTTTCCTGGCACTATAGTTTCCTGTTAATTTTGATGATTTCCATTTGCAAAGAAAACAAAAAATATGACTCCTGTGTTTGGCAAAGAATCATGGGATTAATAATTCTGCAACAGCTGGAGATCTGCTTCCTGACTACCCCTTATCTGAGGGTTTTCCTTAAGTTGGTTTTATCAAATTTTGCCTCACTTCTCCTTACTGAATTTCTTCTTTCTTACGGGATCCTCAGTATAGCTAGAGTTACAGTAGTGATGTCAGTTTCTGGGGCTAAAGTGCCAGGAACTGACGAGGACCCGCTGGGAAAAGATGGCAGCGCCCGCGACGCAGAGGTTCAGGTTAGTAGAACTCCCCTTTAACTGCCCCCAGCCACCGGACTGCGGCAATAAAGCAGCTGTAAAATATTGATCGCAATACTTAGATAATTTAAATATAGTTCTTTCATTTGAATTCAGCGTTTTATTATTAAAATGTCTCTCACTGAAACCAAATTTTCTATACTTGAATTTTTTTTCCAGAGAGTTTTGTTGATAAAATGTATGTGAACAACTTACTTGATCTTTAGAAAACTTAGGTACTCGTGCTTTTGTAGAGCACCATTTTTTCTTTCTTTCCACTTCCACTAAATGAATGTCATTCATATCATATCCTTTTCTAACCATTCAAAACACTCACAATAGTGATAGACCAAATAATCTGAAAATCCTTGGACATTACCCTATTCTTTGAGACTCCATGAAGCTTGTGCTGGGTTGAGGCATACCCAAGTTACCTGGCACCAGAAGCAGAAAAGAATATCTTGTATGATCTTATGGCCCTAAACCGTAGATTTATTTTTGTCTGTGTGTTTTTGCAGTACCCTTTTGTTGGGAAATTACAAACCAGCTCACTTTTTATATAAACACAAATGTTCATACTTCCACATGCTCACATTCACCTAACACCTAAGTGTCACTATTTTGGAGGTTCAATCCTTATTTTGAAGCCAAATACATATGTCACTTGTTCCCATCCCAATGTTCTAGTAGCTTCATTTTGCTGCCGTGTCTGTGTCAGAACTCCACAGTAATAATAATACACATTTATTACAGTTTTGTAATTGTCACTGTCTTTAAACCACAATAAATGTTGTTCTAAATTTTAATATTGGTTGCACACATTTTTATTAGTAAGTAATCTAAAATTTTTCAGAACAGCCCCACCCCTGGCCACATCCACATTACACCCCTAAAATGAAAGTGTCTCTCTTTGTCCATTTGAAATGTTGGGAGGTATTCATGTTCAAATTCACACACACATTCATACACGCAAACACATTCTTGTGCAAAGACATACTTTCATATGTATGATCTGTAAAATCTATGGATACAAACACACTCCGCTATACAATATGATGACTAACTTCAGTCGTATAAACATGGGATATTTATAACATCAAAAAAAATTTGTTTCCCCTTTGAAATTTGTGCTGTGCTGATATATGTAGAAAGACTCCAAGCATTTAAAATGATTACTTTCCTGCATTCAACAGATAAAAAACAGCTTTATTTTTGGCAGTTAATTTGACTTGCATAAGTAGACTTGGCATTCATTGAACTAAAATGCATATTCTTCATACAGTTTTAGTTTAAGTGTATTGTGAATGACAAGCTACTGAAATATGTAAATACCTCTGCTAACATTATAACATTATAGCACTAATTGATACCCACGCTTAAGTTTCTTTTAATCCAGGTGAGTCAATATTTCTTAAATGAGTGTGTGAATATATATAATATATATAGTGTGTTTGTGTGTGTGTGTGTAGGCTTATATTTTGTCTTGGATGGAGGGTCTGTCTTGTTTGGCTGCACTTGCAAGTGTTGGCAAATGTGGAAGAAATTAATACAAAATATGAGTAGATTAATAAATGCAGTCTTAACTAAGGTATTGTGATCATATGTATCATTTCATTTGAAATAATGATGCGCACGAAATTAAATTCTATGCATTTGAATAGTCTGATTAGTGGCATTGATGACGAGGTTGGGGGACTCAAGCTGTGAATGTGGGGCCCTATGTCTCTGGATCTTTTTTTTTTTTCTCTACTCCGCTACCGGTCTCCTCAGAGAGTATCAGTGTTGGCAGGCAGTTAAACAGCGAAGTGATAGAGAAACACAGGGCTTTTGATCTTGTCATATTCCCTGTGTGTCTATCACTGCGCTTTTACCTGAGGAGACAGACCTTTGACAGGAAGAGCAGCAAAGCCTGGTAGCAAAGGAAAGAAAGAGTTGCCCTGTGGTATGTACAATTCATATGCTGCATGAAAGACCTCAGGGAAGAGCGGTCCTGCAGATTTGGTGTGCTGCAGAAGGTGATTAGGTTAATCAGAGTTCTTGATTTGTTTTTAAACACACAGCCCACTGCACTCAGAGCACTTCAATAAGAGGAAGTGGTCTGGGTGACTTTAGTGGTTCTTCAATGATAAACTTCGAAACCTATCTTATCACCCTCCCACATGTTACATGTACATAATATATAGGATTACATATGGCAATGCCTATAATTATTCAGGATGTATCAAAACCCATTTAACCAAAGCTGGGATTAAGAGGAAGTCGATTTATTCTACTGTTATCCATGCTATCCACATAAGTTAGCAGGGACATTTCTGTGCAGTGGGGGGCTGACAGAGGACATTAAAAGCCCCAAGTCTAGTTTTGGCACCACTTAATTTTTAGTCCCAAGTCCCTTGTAATACTGAGAAAACAAAATGCCACCAATTATACAATTTGTGTCAGTGCCTCCTTAATACACCATATGTGAAGTTACACAGCACTGTGTATGGCTATTGCTGTGGGTACAGAGTTTTAATGCAGAGAGGTGATTGGATGAAACAGCATGACTTGGGGTTAATACGGCACATGTTAAGACTACACGTATATGTTAATGTAATACCATGAGTTCAGTGAAAGGTTTGGTGTTCATTTTATAGAATAGAAATGAGCATGAAACTCCAAGGATGAAATTAAGGGACCTTTATTCACACCACCTTCAGAGTAATGTTTCAGATCCAATGAGTGTTTCTCATGATTATTTCACTACGAAAAAGTCTTAGTGGAGCCAAAACACTGCTGTGAAGGTGTTGTGAATAAATCACCCAGTATTTCACCCTTGAAATGTTGTGTCCATTTGTATCCAATAGTCGTGGAGGTGGATCTTCAGATTTCAGTGGGCGAGTGTTGGAGTGCATGGGCCAACTAAGGGATTTGTTTGCTCTGAATGTGAATTTATAGAACACATTGGAGTCTAGGGCTGGATGGAAGGCATGGTATAAGCTGATTTTAGGAAGGGGTTAAGTTAACATATGTGGGGGAAAGCGGTAAATTGACTCCTTGCCTTTTTGCGACCTAGAAATGCAGCTGCACATTTAGCCATGGCATGACTGTCTCCAGGAGAGATTGATATTTGTATGTGAATATGAAGTGAATTCAGTCAAGATTTTGTGTCTCGTGGGCTTTCCATCTGATGGCCATGCAAGTTTAGAGATGTAGCCATTTTAGTTTACTGCATATTTATTTTTTTGTTTTGTTCAAAAGACTTCGGTATGATGCAGGATGGTCCTCAATCTTCCAACACAAGGTCTAATAACAGTAGCTTTAACCTCACCCTGGTTCGAATATGTTGCTAGTATGTACTTGTATTATCCTGAGAGGTGGAACAGCAGTGTTTTATGGAAAGTGTAATTCTAATGTAAATGTTCTAATCTAACAGAGCCACTTAATACATTTTTAACCTTTGTTGTCAGACCCTTAATACATTCTAATCCCTACACATAAAAAGTTTAACATGAGATGGGATTAATACCATTGCGTGGTACAAATGAGTAACCCTAAATATTTTCTCACCTGTACTACTTATTCTGTCAGTCTGCAGTTAAAAAAGCATACTGCAAAAGGCTACTTTATTTTATGATTAAATTACGGAGTGCACAATGTTTTCCCCTTTTTCCTTTTGCACAATGTAAATGCGGTAAACATGACATGATTAATGCAAACCAATATCCGTATTCTAGGTTCACAGATTTTAATGACAAAAATAAAACACTGCACTTTAAAACCCGATAAAATATCTCTTAAATGTACAGATGCCATCTTGAAAAAGCTAGCTTCTCTGTTTAGGAGAAGAGGCAAAGTGAACTGGGGACTCGGATTTTTCAACTTATAATGAAGGTGTGACTAAGGTACAAAACACTTCACAAGTGCTATTCAAGCATTTATAGTGCTGTAAAAAGCTAAGATAAAGAAGCACAGCACACAGTGATTTCCAACTTGCAAATGTTTTATTTTTACACCAAAAGCATACCGCGCTAATCTCTGGTAATCTGTCTACAGAGCTAATTAAACTGTTAGTTACACCTGCATATATACCCTGCATTGTGTCCATAAATCTTATGTTTGTTATGCCACAAGCATAAATTGGATAATAAAAGAATACCAACGCAATTCCAATTTTATATTGTGTTACATTTCTAAAGATATAACTTGAGCCTTCTTATAAACAACTAGAAATGTCATAACATAATCTTATGACTCGTTACACTCAAACAGTCTTTTTACTATGTTTGGCATCTTCAAAGCAAAATATTCAGAAATGTTCATTCTAGAGGCACAAGGTCAGTAAGTCAACCAAAAGTATTGAAATCGTGTGCTTCACAGACCATTAAGATTGTGTGTGTGTGTGTGTGTGTGTGTGTACATGTACGTGTGCAGGCTCGTTTACAGTTTGTTGTGAGTAATGTTGGGTACTGTGTGCTTCACATACTTCTGGGATTATTTTTGAATTGCCTATACTTGGATAATTGAAATCCAGTTAAGGTAGAAAACTGGAACTAGATTTAGGATTATATTAAAGAATAGTGTAAAGATGCCAAATGTATGGAGTTAATTTGAGAAAAAAAGCATATCTGAATCGTATGTATTCTTTCTAAACTACACATTGTATTCTATTTATACAGTGTTAAACATGACCCACGGGCTTATTATTCAAGTCGTTTCAGGTAACTTGTGAACCACGCATTGATTAATCATTATTTACTACTATAATTCACTGGTAATCAAAAGTGATGCCAATAGTAAATTCTAAAATTGGCAATTAAAAGTGAGCTAATATAAAGAAATGAAATGCTTACCATTGGAAATAAAACAAAGTAAATATAAAAAAATATTTGAAAGGTTCATAGGAAATGTATGTATGTAAAAAGTTACCAATGTTTGCCCTCCCCAATCTGAAAGCAAAAAACCCCCCACAATTTCCAAAATGAGAGAAAACATATGGCCCAAACTGTTTTTTCATGTTTCTGAATCTCATGGGGATTTTACAGGGGCTGCCATTTGTTATTTCCCTGTCATAAATGTACCAAGCCTGAGTATTACATATTCTGTTCTCCTTCTTTAGATAGTTAATACATTCTATGAAAAGAATACTACCTGAATCCGCATGCCTAGGACCATGACCAGACACACCATCATTTTCTGCAAACATTATTTGACTATTATTCTTCCAAAAATGGCAGAGTAAATCAACTAGTGACTCTTTCTTTATTACAGCAAATCTAAGTACTGTCCCTGGAAATCCGAGACCACAGGGTTATAAATCTGCCAGAAATAATGGTCTTCAGATCAGTTACTCTATCCCAAATCATTAGTGTTTCCATTTCTGAGATTGCCACTCGTAAAATGTTCTTGGGTAAACAATAGTCTGAGAAAGCTCCCATGGATGCTAATTGCTGGTTTGTAATCTAGTGACTTGAAAAGAAACCTGCTGGCTACTTTCTAACACCTGAAATATAGGTTTTATTTTAGGAAAAAGTTGAAGCACTGAACTCAATGTGTTTTCGCCATTGAACAAAAGGGCGAATACAATTTGCAAATCCCGAAAACAATAACTTGGCTAATACAGATAAAGCAGTAAACTAGGATTAGCAATTCCATATTCTGCAGGGGTTTTAGTGCTGTTATCTGCTACTACAACTGTGATGGACGATACTAAATCTTGTATTGTTCTCCAGTGTACTGGGAATCCTTAAAAATCCATCATGAAAGGTGAAGTATCTTCCACTTACTGTGCACCATACTTGTTTTGTTATTTGCCCATTTCTGATACCTGTACACTAACTGTGATGTATGTAATAGATATTGAAAACTCAATAAAAACAAATTAAAGGAGAAAAACAATCCCATTAAATCAGTGAACAAATTAGCAGATCAAAGAGTAATTTATAAGCAATTTAAGCATCAATTTAAAAGCATACAGAATTCATGCAAGGGGAATTTATATAATGGTTAACCCTGTCACAGATTATTCTGATTAGGACAGATATTTATCATATCTTTGCAAGAGCCTCCCTGTAAATAGGTTACAACTAATCCTATTTGATACAGTTACAGTTTTCTTTTTAATCACACTTTGTACCGTTTATACGTGACTCCACAATTTGTAATGATCTATATCAATAATAATACTATAATAAAAATAACGCAAAAATAATATCCAGAGAAAAGAAATAATAAAAAAAGCGCATAATATACCCCAGGTGTTCTTAAACAGTTTGACTACTTACATTGGGACTGTGTAACGTGCTCTTGACACCATAACCACTACAGCGGGCTTGAGTGGTTATGGTGTTTGGAGTTTTCCTTTAAAAAAAAATAAAAAAATGATGGGTGGTGACTTGTGGAATGTTCCTTTGAAATATTGTTACTCTGTTTCACTCACCACATTTTATTCTAAAAGAGGAGTTCACAAAAAAACATATACAGCATATATATAGTTCTCTGAGGACAGACCCATTTGGTGTCGGTATTGATCTACAAACAGTGGAAAGTTAGGACATTTGAGGTAAAGTCAGGTAATTGTACCTGGCAAGCATTTAAATCCAGAAGTCTGTTCATATTAGGACCAATCATCTATTAATAATTCATGGCTGCATCTGTTGTTTTGTTTCTACTTATGCAGAATTTATTATGCTTGCCTGTTGTACTTTGACGGCCAGTAATTATACAGTAAATCTGTGTTTGCTCCAAAAAGTACATTTACTTCCTGATGTTCTCACGTGCATGGATCAAACTTAGTTCTCTGTGAATTCTAGCTAATTTAATGACATTTCCTCCTGTACATTGTAGCTTGTAGAATATAAATACTAATATGCATTTTAACAAAAATGGTGGAACTATTTTTTCCGCAATCTTGTGTTATTTGAGCTTTTTGTGGAAAGTCTACTACAGCTACAAAACTTAATGAAATTTCATGGATTAATTTGCACCCAAATCATTACTTTTCACATTTTTTTCTTTTTTTTTTTTTCTTTAACAAGAGCTCAATTTGTTTGGTTGGTACAAGATAATTATAGAACAACGAACATCCACCTTGTTGTTATCCCGAACAATTCAAAATTTAAATGTTTTTCTCACTTAGCAGAAAAATGATACCCTTTAATTGCAAAAACGAAGCAATGTAGGTTTAAATAGTTCCTTGTAGTTAAATATCGTTGGTGATGTCTATCACCTTTATCCTTGCTTCCACAAACTCCTCCCTAAAATGCACCTTTCTTTCAACTTTTTGAATAATACATCTACGTTGGAATGTGTGAGTGAGAACTTTGTTCCGACACAGGATTTGAGGTTAGTTAGGGTAAGTTATTAACCTTTCAGATCTATTTGTTTCCTATCTGCAAGTCTAAAATTGATTGTGTTTCAAAAAAATAGACATCTGACATTCCTGACTTCCTACACATGACTAATCTTGTTAAAAGTAGCAGCAAATGCTTATTTTAATGTGCACGTTAAGAACCACAAAATTCTTCTCAAAATTACTGTTCTCTACCCAAAGCTATAAAAATCATACATTACTAAAATAACTCATCTTCCATTTAAATTGTCGTTTCTGTAAATCTTCATTTGTATATTTGTATTCTTATACAGTTATAACTTTCTTTTGTTCTGTATTTATGCGAAAATTAATAACTTTGAATGCATTTAGAAAATAAGTGCAGGAGCAAAGATTGTATCCACAAGTACACCAGCCTCCATCTGTTGCACATAAAATAATTCTGCTCATATGTAGAAAATATTAGGAAATTAATGGCTGACACTAATGTATGTACATTTACGAAGGTATTACAACTGTAAAGAAACAAGTAAAAGGTTTTAAAAGTAAGTGCTACTATCACCTTGTATATGTCGCCCAACTACACACAAAATACAGTGATTAAAACAAAATAAAATGGTGAGAGCACACTGAAAAGTACAATAAGTATATGTAACCAGTACACATACAGTGATATCTTATAAAATTGCAGTGACAAGATAAAACAGGGTAAATAAAAGGTACACACACATGCAATTTTACCATCAACTTGGTATAAAACCTAAGATACAAACAGAAAATAGACCATAGTGAAATCTGTATAATTGTAATACAAACAAATTAATACAAATTTACATGTTACTGAGCCACTTTACAGCAGGCTCAGACTATCAGCACCTTTTGGATAAGTGTAGATGAGATCAGGTAGGTAGGATTTCCAGTAGGTTCTGGATACTGGATTTCCCACAATTGATTTGTAGGTAGTAGGTAGTAGAAAATATAGCCATAACATATTAATTAATACAGATAATTAAAAATAAAAGATCTCTCCGCATAAAAGCACTAACTCGTTATAACAATAAATGTCTTTATCAAAGTGTTCAGTATTCACGCTCTAGCTGCTATTCAGATCCAAAAAGGCACACGTTTTTCATCCACCTGGTCTTCCAGATGAAATGTCACTTCCGGGTCAAGGGTCGAGGCCGCGTCACTTGAGTATTACGTGTTTCCGGCGTTATCTGATCAGCTGACCCAGTCACAAACTTCACCCTCCTCTCCTGGATATTCAGCAAAATGTTCAAATGTTAATCTCAGTTCAATAGTTATAAACAATTTATCGGCACGTCTCGGACGCCATTTTAGTGGAGCCTCAATAACAGGCTATCCCCACAAAAGATGTATTTAGCTTAAAAGGGAGGCAAATGTAGGGGAATGATTGTCCTTTCACATGTTTATAAAACTTAAATTCCATAAAAAGAAAATTTGAATCCTATAGTAACAACAATAGAAAAATATATAAAATACATTGCAATAAATGTGACTATTCGTAAATAATAGAAGGAAGAGATAAAAATATCATTAGTCAACATAATAAACGCAATAAAAAACTAATAAAAATTGAATCTTGGATAAAATTCTTAAATAAATTAATCTTCAGGCACTCCTAAAAAAGAATAAATTTCAAAATCGACATTCAATCCATTTTGGAGTCAAAGTTTCAAGGTTAAACAACCACTTAATTTCTGCCTTACTGTTTAAATTTCCTTTACATCCCTCTCTCCAGTGGATTAAAAAATGTTCTATCCCTACAAACTGCAATCCATCTGGATTTCCTCAGTGGAATACCAGAAAGTACTTGGAAACACTATGGTTAATAGATTTATTTTTTTATGTTATTAATGTGTTCACCAATACTTACTTTCAATTTCCTAGTGGTCTTACCAACATAATGGTAGGGAGACATAGTTCGCATGCGCGGCAATGGCCGCGCTCGCATTAGGATCTCTCTAAAGTAAAAAAAGCAATATGCAATGCTTTCCTATCGGGAAAATCTGACGCTGGAGGTCCTCATGCAGAGCGTGAGCACGTCCAGCGTCAGATAACGGACCAAAAGTCAGTTTCAATTCCGGGAAGTCCCCTCTAGTCCCTCTAATTCCTGAAGTCCCTCTGGTAGACAGCGACTAGATGAGGAGTTAACCCTCAGAGGTAATTATTGCAGTTTATAAAAACTGCAATGATTACCACTGCAGGGTTAAGGGTGATGGGAGCTTGCACCCAGACCACTTCAATGAGCTCAAGCGGTCTGGGTGCCTACAGTGTCGCTTTAAATATTTAAAGAGTTAGGCTTAAACTGCGTTAAATACTATCCTTTTATCTAAAAGTTTTGGAAAACATTTGTGTTTTATTAATTTTCATTTTAAGATGAAAAGGATCGTGAATGCCACTCAATGCCACACTATATTAAAAAATATATGAAGTTTGGGAGTTGAAACATTAAGTAATATGTTATGACTGCTGTGTGTGTGTATATAACTGTGACCAAGAAGTGCTCCCAATTGAGGTATGGCTAAGGTGGATTTACCCATACTACTTTTGCATTTTGGCAGTACTCAAACTAGTGTGAGAGTACACCCCGTGGATCAGTCTTTTCCAGTGCTCAGTAAGATATGTTTGAGAATAATAATGTTTGGCCAATAAAAATTTAATCTGTAGAGGTTTTGTGAAGCGAGCTTGAAACTCTCCTCCCAAAGAGACTGACGTGTTTTTTTTTTTATTGATTTATTTATTGAAATACTTTTTTTTTTTTTTAACGTATGAAAATTACCCCAATGCATTTTCTTAACTTTCTTTTAATTCCCCAAAGCTCTGGCAGTTGGTTTGCTTTTTAATTGTTGCCTGTGACACTGCTGGGTCATAAAACACAAAAGCAATTTCTGTCTGGGGAAAACAATAGAATGGTCAAAATCAATTTCCCGATTGCAGCAAAATTGGCTTGCAAATCCTACTGTGTTCAGAGCTCAAACTGTTGGTTCCTCTCTGTCTGTCACTGCCAGCTACAAAACCTGCAGGATTAAAGTTCTCAGACTGTTTGCACAATGATGAGTAGTCACTGTAAAACTCCATGTCTGAATTCATCTGCAATCATTGTACTTGCTCTGTTGTAGAAAGGAAGTGATCATTTTTTAGACAAATGAAATACCAAATATATATATATGTACAGTGTGTGCTTGCTTTTCTCTCATTCTCTCATTGGTGACTAAACCACATTAATTTTATCTCTGACAGATATTTCTAAAGTGTTTTATAAGGTGATAAAATCAAACAATATTTGCTATTGGCTTTGTCCACAAAATAAAAACTGTGCTCAAAAATCCACTCTACTGGAAAGATTAACGTAGTAAATGTCATGAAACAGGTTTAAAGTGTTTAAGGATATTAAGTGGCGGCTGGTCATATTTGTGAGTGGTCTAGTAAGTTACATTTTTAATTCCTACAAGTCTTACAAACAAGAACATAGTGTGTTAAAAAAATTTAGTTTTTCTTGCATTTGATTCAGGGATGACTTTTTTACAATTATTATTATTGCTTTATTTTAATTTAATTTTTTGTTAATTTACAAAAGCATTTTTGTGCTAATTTACAGCCTGCTCTCCTGTACTGCTGAGATTGCTACCAACTAGTGGAATTGGCTTTTGAGCCTGTATAGCGCCCTCTGTTGGTAGCAATAGCAATATGAACTACCTGAATACTGCATACTTGTAAAACATTCTAGGAAAACTTTAGTGAACAATTTATTTGGCACAGTAAATGTATTATTGCTTGAGGGACCCACGTTTCCTCTTCTCTGGCTTTATTGCAGAAGGCAAAACCCATTTTTACAAAAAATAGATGCTAGATGGTTTTATAGAGCTCCTGTGTGATTAGAGAAATGAGTTCTCTTTAAGAAGGTTTTTCCCAACCCTGATGAGTAACTGTGTAGTATAGTAATGTTTCCGACATGTGTATCTGCAATAATGGTGGCACTTGGAAGGCTGCTGCAAAATTTACTTCCCACGTCGAAGGCGAATGGCCTTGTTCAACATTTCTAGAGGAGCAAGGAAATATTCCTTATTATTCACTAGAAATCCTGTAGCTAGAAATGTATCAGCAGTAAATGGCAATAAAAGTCTATCCCAGAGCTGCAACATGATTGGCGCTTTACAATAATCTGACCTTTGGAAAGTTTAATCTGGATGTAGCCTGATCACAGTCATGCACGTTGATATATCAAAATGGAACACTCATTGTCGTAGAACTGATGAAATTATGTCAACAGATAGAAAAAGACTCTCTGGCCTTGAGATTATGACAAGACATCCATGTAAACACTCAAACATGCCAAATGACAATATTTCATGGCAATAAATTCCCATTACATGAGAGTACCTTTTTCTATCTTCTCTTCTAAACATATACATTGCAGTAACATGTTTATCACTGGGCCAACAAGGCTCGGGCCTAGGTCAGCAAATTCTAAGAGGCGGCAGGCTTTTGTATCAACAGCTGCTGCTGCTCCATTACAGCCAGACACATTTTTCTATCTTTGGATGGTAACAGGGCAGGCAGTGATCTGCTGCACTAGGAAGCATTATTGGTAAGCACACTTCGCATTATGTAAAATCAAATATGATCCTCGGTTAGCCTTTGATCTATAGGTTATTAGGAGTATATTCAGTAAGACCTTGTCCTTTCTCTGCACAGTGAAACCTGAGTGCAACTCTGCAAATCCGACTCTGATTGGCTGATGGCAAATCTGCAACCTTGATATATATTTTTTTTTTTTTAATTTTTGTTTTTTTTGTTTGGAACAATCACTAAGGGTTTGAAAATTATAATGCCAATCCAAAATGGCTGCCTCTATGCTGAATCACTGACACATTTTCAAGCACAAATTATAGATAAATATCCACAGCATTATTAATTGTAAATAATATAGATTTATTGGCGTTATTGAATTAAACTGATTTTCTGCAAAGCTTAACAGAGCTTCCCCTCTTACTTTACAAAAGGGCCTTTGTCAAGAGAAGCATTCTAAAGCATATGGATTTATAAAGCTGTGTGGGTGGAGTATTTTTCATAAAGAATCTGGGTTGAGTGCTTGTATAATATGGAAGTGCGGGCTCTTTATAGCGAGCATTAGTTTCCTGAGAAGCATTGCCAATGCAGTTTGGCACTTACCGCGCATGTTCCCTGCCTCCCAGTACTTCACTATGAGAAGCACTCAGTTGGCCAGGAGACCATCACTAGTGGTGATTTCATGGATGGTAAGTGGAGATGCAGTGAGGTACACTCTTTCTGCTGGATTAGCGTTGAATGACCTTTATAACTCTGGAATGTTTATTTAAGAAGCATAGAGATGACAAACATGCATGCATACTAATTTACACTAATAACCATTTGTATATGTGTGTACAGTTTTATGGAAGTACACTGCAGCAGCTTTTCTGATCATCCTGGCTATGAAGAGTACAATTCTGACGCTCAAGAGAAAAAAAAAAGTATCTTGCTGTTGACACAGGGACTGTTTGCGATAGGGTAAATACAAATGAAACAAATTATTTAATCAATGTATACTCAATAACTGTGACTTGTGTCATATCAACAGCTAAAGGTTTTCATTTGAAAGCACCACACACTTGAGGAATGCAAAACATATTTATAAAAAAAAAACACAAACACAGAAACAAAATATACCAGTGTGGAGACAAACCAAGATAGTGCTTGATTTTTTTTATCCTGTTAAAGATAAAGGCAAAATAGTTTTCTCGGTGAAGTAGATGTGAGACTCTGTTAAGAATGACTGCATTATTAAGAAAATTGTCTTTTTTTTTTCCTTTCAGTTGAAGATTAGCTTTAGTCACACAAGAGAAATTTTCACTTACCATTGATTTGAGGATTGACTTTTTTTCCCTTCCGTAGCCATTTATTGGGTGTGGCTAGATTTTAGAATAACCGAAGTTTATTCTTGAACAGAAAGCAGACAGATAATTGTGGTTGTTTCATTAAAGTAAAGGTTTTATCCGTTTGTTGTCAACACTATATTTCTTTAGAAATCGGTTGAATTTTGAGTCAGAGCAGTTTTAGAAGAGTATGGATTTTAGTTGTTACAATGTGAATTCTGGATTTAAGAACCCACTCGTGTATAAATAGGTTAAATCTTGTTATTTTTTATTATTATTATTGAATTTGAAATGCTGAGTGCCTTTCTAAGCTCTTTCTTTCCCACAGTGATTTGATGTTAAGATTTAATTTAAATACATTTTTCATGCACAGATATTTTTTTTTAACCCCTTAAGGACCAAACTTCTGGAATAAAAGGGAATCATGGCATGTCACACATCATGTGTCCTTAAGGGGTTAAATAAATGGTTGTAAAGGAGCTTTACCTAGTAGTCAAAATAGAATTTACTTAATAAAGCAGATTTTCTAATACTAAATAGTCAAGTACACCGCTCGTAGGTGTTAAATGTCACTTTATCATAAGCATACTCGGTTAGTTTAAAGTTAAGAAAAGTTGCTAAGAGACTTTTATCCTCCATAGCCCTGTGTCTGACTGGAGAACCCTGGTGGAAGAAGCCCGTCTGTTAAGTGTGTGCACCATCATCTCCAGTTGCAAATACTCTTTTATGAGTGAATCAAATAACTTTGCGCATTGATTTTATGTTATCTGTAAACTGTTAATGCATAAACAACAAACATTTAATTCTCCGTCAAGCAACCAATTTGAAATGTACTACAATTCATTGAAGCTTAGAGAAGTGGCCAGTTGGCCACACATTTCCAAGTTGAATAAGCAACCATTGTTAAACCTGGGTGGTCTGGCAGCTTCTGAAGTTTGCAGTCCATTTTTATAAAGGGGTTTTCCAAACACCTTTGGTAACGATGTTAAAACAAGGCAAAAGTAACACATAGAGCTGCAGCCTGCGAAAAGTGTACCTTTTTCTTTTATTGCAACAATTCTTATTTTAGCTCACGTGACTCAATTACTGTGATAGTTTGACATCTTTATTTAAAACCACAGACAGAGGTTTTAAGAATTAAAGATTTATCTTCTCTGGCTTTCTCGAAGCTCGACTTCCTTTTAGAGAAGGTTTTACATGCTCATGCATGTCAGTGACAATGCATACTGTGAAATTCAGAAAAGGTTATTGGCCTCACAGAATAGCAAATCAGAGTGACAGAGGCATTCCATTTAGAACATCCGTTCTTCCAGCTCTTAAAATACCGCCTGTCGTAAAATCCCTGAAGCCCATTTTCTTCCCTGTAAAACAGTGGGGCTTCAATAAGTTATGGTAACTTTCCTGGGGAACAGGGATATGCTGAACAGATGTGTGTGTCACTTGGGTGCCACTACTTATGACAAACTATGGGGATAGGGGGACTTTACGGGGGAGATAATAGCCTTTTGCAAAAGCCACAGAACAAAAATTCAGATTGTCCCAGGAGTTGGCAGTCACACAAGTGTAAGAATACAACACTTCATTATACTGCTCTACAAAGTAACTCAATTTTTATGTTTAATACAATGACTGGAAAAAGGACATATTAAATCAGAAATAGTCCTATACAGCTTTCATTTTTTAAGTGATACTTTTTACAAAGCTATTTATCAGAATACAAAATAAGACATCTAAAGGATACATTCATTATATGACTCTGTCGGAACCAGTTGCATGTTCTGTATCCAACACAAACACATGCCCTGTCATGACTCAGTCACACTACTGGGCCCACTGTGCAGGTGCTAGGTAATTCATGAAAGCTTTTAAAATCTGTGATATAAAGAATGTGTTTTGGTTTTACATTATATGCAAAAGATCTGGCATAGGCTTGATACAACATTTCTCATGCAGATTTACAAGAGATGCACCATCTGTAAACCGGCACAGAAATGCCCTTGAGAATTATCACTGGTTATTTTTTATTTTTTTTATTTTAGAATTGAATGCTGGAAAATGCAGTTCACAAGGCACAGCTTTTTAATAGATATTAAAATCCTTTTATGTCAGGTGGTATTAACAGTACAGAAATGGCAAAATATCAGACTGCTCGTTAAGCCGGTAAGGAAGGGCAGATTTGGCTTTCTCTTGTTTTCAGTTTTCATCTGGGGTCTTGGTGTTGTTAAAACATATAGATATTGTCTGTAGCTTTTCACAGAATTTAATATTAGTATTTTTTTATTACCTTATCAATTTTTTACATATTTGTTTTAATTTATAAACCTGTATACATTTTCCCCTATAAAACAAAGATTTATAATTAAAAAAAACCTGTAAATTGTTTTGTAAAAATTCCATTTTACAGAGATTGACTAGTGATTCAAACACCAGTTTAATGAATGAATGATTCTCGTTTCAAAAAGTAACATTTTCTGAAGTCACCTGGCTGCAGAAGGATTTTTTTAAAACTTTTTAGATTTATACATAACCTCAAACAATTTTCCTGCTCACATTTATTGACCCAGAGCATAATAATAAAGAAACTAATTTGGCTGTCAGGCTAGATTAGGACAATTAACTGTACAGTTACAGTGCATTTAAAATAAAATTTACTGAATTAATTCAAATGTATTCCTGTTTTAATTTAGATTACTGGACCGCCGAATCCCCCCATGAAAAAATACATTAAATAAATCAGATCTCCCAACCGCCCCCTTTTGGGGCTCTGTTCCACCTTCCCAATTTAGTTCCCTGGTGTCCTGCATCTGGGAACTGACCCTGGCGAGTTAATCATTAAAGGGATTCTACCTCCTAACACTATAGTGCCCTCTGGTCCCCTTTCTCTTGCCACCCCCTGCCACCCCCCCCCCCCCCCCCCATGGCACATAAAACTACCTTATTTACTCACCTTAATCTGCACTGGATCAGGATTCCATCTCCTCCAACATCATTTGGTGAGGGGACCTAATGCGCATGGGTGGTGAATGCCATGCACATGTTGGGCCTTCTCCATAGAAACGTATTGAATCAATGCTTTTCTATGTAGATTTCTCTGATGCTGGATGTCCTCATGCAGAACATGTAAACGTCCAGAAGTGTGTAAGGAACTAGAGGCCCTTCCAGGTAGTGCCTCTAGTGACTGTCTTGTAGACAGCCACTAGGACAGTCTTAGTACAGCACTGTAAACAGTATAGTTTCTCAAAAACACCAATGTTCCACATTGTAGGACTAAGAGGGACAGGGACACAGGGACAATGAGATGAAGTGGTCCGGATTCATATAGTGTCCCTTTTAAACATATTTTGTGAGCTAGGCGGGAGGTGGTCAGCCTTGTGTGTTTGCTAGATTGACACTCCCGCCCTAAAGCCACCTGTCCCAAGTTCCAACTTTCCTTTGTATAGTGCCATTACAGATCCGTAAGGATAGAGATACAGATTGAACTGGTATGGTTGTTTAGGGTTAAAAGAAAAAAAACCTCTAGAAATAGCCCAGTTTATCTTAGTTCTCTGATCTAAAATGACCCCCTCATCTCCTTCCCCACATTCCTGTGCCCTATTAAAAATAGAGCAGCATCTATCTGAACTCCCCAACTTTTAACTTTTTATTCAATTTTTTTTTAATGTTTTCTTGAGCTGGACAAGTGAAGATTGGCTGTAAATCATGATATATCCAGTAAAAATCCTTTGTAGAGATAAAAAGCTTACTAAGAGAGAAGCACAGTCTCTTCTGTCTGATTTTTATGGCTAAACAACCAGCATGATGTCTGTTATCTGTATAATATCACCATCCAATAGACTTTATTTGTTCCCCTTGTGTTGGCTTCTGTAGTGAGTGAGGTGACCAAATTAAAGGAAATATATTTGCAAATTGAAACCGTCTCAATCTGTCTTTAAAAATCCATGATATTAACAGAAAAGACCTGGCCAATTTAAATCTGCATTTCCATCCAAACATAAAACCAATTACAGTCTAAAGCTGTTTATTCTGGGCCAGGTTATATCCAGACATAATTGCATTCCTCATTACTATGTATTGGAAGTGCTGCATAGCCTACCATGTAATCAAATATTTAGTAAATGAGAAGGGGAAAAAAGCAAAATGTTTTATTGTTACTGTGGTCTCTACTGTGTCTGTGCATGTGTGTGTGTGTGTGTGTATATATATATATTTTTTTTTTTTTTTTTTTTTAATGGATCAAATCTTACATGTTAATGACACACCTTATACCCTATGCAGTAACTCCCATCAAGCATAGTCATCAACGATCGTAGTAGTCCAGGAATGAACAGCTTCTCTTGATTTATGTCTAGAGGACTTGAACTCTCATTGTGCACAGGCACAGTGATAGACAGTGAACTAAAACTCCCATAACCCAGCATCGCCCACAGATAGGTATTCTAAATCTAGCATGGAAAAGTGTAATGTCTGTCTCTGCAAAGCTGCAGCAGCTTTCCTGCTCAAACAATGCGTGGTGGAGTCTACATTGCCAGGGTGTAGCTTTGTAATTATTACCACTTTTGGTGGCAGACAGTGCATAATGGGATTTGCAGTCCAAGTGAAGTGGCAGGAGATGCAGGTTTTATTCACAGAATTTAAAATGAAATGGAAAATTACATTCATATCTACTGCAAATATAAAAACAAAGTATATCAGAAGTAAAAAAAAAAAAAAAAAAGATTTAATGCAAATTGCCTGCAGATTATGTTGTCTTGTCTTGCTGGGTTTTATTTACTCATTTATTTTAGCTTGAGATTTAAGACTTTAATTCAGACTCTGTCTGACTGCAGATCTATTGCACTTTGAGTACAGTAGATAAAGTGTTAGAATATTTGAGCACTGATAGTTTTTTTTATTTTATTTAAAGTAACCCTTTCAATAGGAATATGATCACCCGTGCTTTTCGGTGGAAGAGTTAGTATCTTTTCCCAGTGATTTGTTTGCATTTTAAGCTGCTTGTCATGCAGGTTAATTCCCTCCCCCACCCTCCCCCAAGCGAAAACATTTTGTGTGACTCAGGCTACAAGTCCACTACTTGCTCTCTGCAAAGAATCGTTAAAATGAATAATGCCTACAGGGCCTGATAACTCAAGTTCTTTTTATGTTTCACTGTTTTTTTTTCATGAACTTTTTTTTCTCCCCACTTCTTAATCCACATTGGATAAGGTGTGCAAGTAATTGTACACTAAAGACATAGACGGTGAGCAAGGAAAAACACACACAAAAAAAAAAGTAATATGATTCAATTTTCTGTTCTGCCATGGCAAGATATAAGAATGTTGATAACCGTCATAAAATGTCCAACTCCCACTTCTACCTGGTCACCGGTTTTTAATAGACTTGCTTTGATGACAGCTGGAGGAACTTTCTAATTCAGAGATGAGACATACAGAGTCATTGCACGCTAATTCCCTCATCGTCCAATGACACAGAGACTGAGGCTTATTTTATACCAGGGGTCTCAAATTTAAATTAACGTGAGGGCAGCATCAATAAAACCTTGTCATCCAATAAAATGTGTAGTCAAATAGTATGCCTGCAGTGTCCTGTTTTATTGATGATATGAAGATAGAAAGAATAAATCAAAATGAAGTAATCACTGATTCTGGCTATTTTAAACATGCACAGACAGGTGTTGATATATTGCAACATTTTAATACAGCATATATAAAGAAAAACAAATTCTATATTTAGTTAACTAAAGCATGGTGTATGTAGTTTTAAAAGTTGTCTCATTCCCCCACTCACCATGTGTCTAATGTCTCTCCTAGCCCCTCCATGTGCCTCATTTCCCCCCCCAAGCCCTCCATGTGTTTCATTTCCCCTCAGCCCCTCCATGCGCCTCATTCCCTCACCCCAAGTCCTCCATGTGTTTCATTTCCAGGTCAGCCCCTCCATGTGCCTCATTCCCTCCCCCCAAGTCCTCCATGTGTTTCATTTCCCCCTCAGCCCCTCCATGTGCCTCATTCCCTCCCCCCAAGTCCTCCATGTGTTTCATTTCCCCCTCGGCCCATCCATGTGTCTCATTCCCTCCCCCCAAGTCCTCCATGTGTTTCATTTCCCCCTCGGCCCATCCATGTGTCTCATTCCCTCCCCCCAAGTCCTCCATGTTTTTCATTTCCCCCTCAGCCCCTCCATGTGTATCATTCCTCCTCCATCCAGCCCCTCCATGTGTACAATTCACTCCACCCAGCCCTTACATGAGTCTCATTCAATTCCCCCAGCCTGTCCTTGTGACTTACCCCCCCAGCCCTTACATGAGTCTCATTGCCCCCCAAACGCCCTCATGTGTTTAATTCCCATACTACCATCCAGCTCCTCCATGTGTCTCTCCCTCCTCCCCTCCTATACCTGCGGTAGCAGGTCCGGTCTGACAGGACGTACTCTGTAAGCATTTCCTGCCAGACCACGGTCCTCTCAGACACACTATACACACAGTGGCAGGAGGGGAGTATCACGGGGCTCCTCTCCTTCTGGTCACATGGCAACCATGGGCCATGGACCAATGCAGCTGTGCACTGGCCCTGGGGTGATTGGCCAGGTCACAGCTGCAACCCCTGTGCCCGTAGTAGTTACGCCATTGATGTAATCCACCTTTCAATCTCTTTCCACTTGAAAAATAAACAAAACAACCAAAACTAATGCATAGAGCGTGTGCAATATTGTGATATATTCACCCCAAATCATTGTTTGTGAAATACTTAAATGAAAATTAATATACTCCGATGACGAATTCAGTTTATACATAGGGGGAAAACAACATTGTTCTTTTTAAATCATTTTTTATGAACTACGGTTAACAACCATCCTACATTTGGTGCTTTCTGTACTGTAAAAATAATTGCAAATGTGAAAAGAAAAAGTAACAATTGTGCAAAGGATGCTTAATATGCATGCCTGGAATGTGCTGAATTTGAGGATTCTGGAGGTTTCTGAGACAGAGGGATGAGATGGGTGATAAGCTGTAGGAAGTGAAAGGGGCAACGAAATAAAAGACAGCAAGGACGTGCTAAACTGGATAAAATACAATTGCGTGTTCCTGCACAGGACACCATTTAATGGTGCCAAGCAATGTTGTTTAGTGCTGAAACATAGTGAATGTAATAGGCTGAGATGGAGAAAAGATTTATCTAACTTGGAAGAAATCCTAGATTCTGAGATCGATTAAAAGTGGTGAATATGTCCCCACATGGTCTCAGTGGGGCAAATAGCATGACGTGAATGCTATTTATCAACAGACTATTTATCTTTATTTCTTCATATCCCCATTGTAATACATTCTTGTATTATTATAAAAATATAAATAGATTGCCTACAAAAAGAAAGTAACAATCCAAAAGAATAAAACACATAATGAGAATAAAACACATGATGAAGTAAATGAATTCTGCTTGCAAATAAGACTACATTGTTATAACCCAGAACACAAAATCACATATTGTATAATCGTTTTCTTCACTTCTAGTTTGTGGTACAACAAGAGCTCTTTATCAAGGTATTAAGAACTGTGACTCTGTCAGCCGGCTGGTAATTGGTAAATAGTGATTATTATTAAACTTGGCTTCTGCCTTGCAGAAATATTCCTACTTGATATTCTTCATTGGATTTGGTGTAAAGCGGAACCACTGTTACTTAGTATAAGTCTTTTCAAACAGTTTTCTGATAGTTTTGCAAATGTAGAAAAATGACAAGGAAATAAAAAAAATAAAAAGACTGTCGGCTTTTTGCACACATTGCAACAATTCACATTACAGGGAGCTGTAACAGAAGTCGGCGAGAACATGACATGCCTTTGTAACATTCTATGAATATTTAATCACACGTGGATTTCTTAAAACACAAATAACTGACAACAGTGAGATGTTCACTTGTATTTGTAGATAAAATTGAAGAGATCTGTTCATTATTTTTGGGAATGTATCATTTATAACAAAATTGATCAATGACGCAGTTGTAAACCTATACTAACTCTGATGCCCAATTTTATCAAAGTAACAATCTGAATAAAATTCAACATCTAAATGTTTGGGCTATATTTAGCACACAGGGAGTTGTGGTGACATGAAAATAAACTTTGTATGCAGAACATTCAAATCCACTATAGGATTTCTGGGACCAAATTGTGAGCACAGTAAGATATGTTGTTGGTCCTTATGGTGGTCCTTATTTAACTAAGGCTAAATAGAAATTCTACTTTTCTGCATAGAATGTTTTAGTTGACGCCAGTACCCAAGGCAATAGAATTTGTAGTTTAGTGATTTAACACCCTATTGTTTTTCTTTACTGAACAAGTTAAAGGATCACTATAGGGTCAGGAACACAAACATGTATTCCAGACCCTATAGTGTTAACACCACCATCTAGCCCCCTTTGGCCCCTCATGCCTCCATAAATATAGCAAAATCTTACTGTATTCAAGCCTGAAGCTGTAACTCTGCATGCTGTTAGACTCCGGAAAACAAGCAGTCTGCTGACATCATTAGAATTGGTGGCCTGATCCAATCACAGTGCTTCCCCATAGGATTGGCTGAGACTGACAAAGAGGCAGATCAGGGCAGAGCCAGCATGATTTAAACACAGCCCTGGCCAATCAGCATCTCCTCATAGAGATGAATTGAATCAAGGAATCTCTATGAGGAAAGTTCAGTGTCTGCATGCAGAGGGAGGAGATGCTGAATGTTTGAAATAATATTAGGCAGCCATGACCCAGGAAGGATCTCTAACAGCCATCTAAGGATTGACCAGTGAAGTTATCACTAGAGTGTAATGTAAACACTGCATTTTCTCTGAAAAGACAGTGTTTACAGCATAAAGCCTGAAGGTAATGATTCTACTCCCCAGAATAAGCTGCAGGGCCGGTGCAAGGATTTTTGCCGCCCTAGGCAAAAGTAAAGTTTGCCGCCCCCCTCCTCCCCCCCGTGACATCGCAATGCCCCACCCATATGACCTGCCATGTTAACTAACGCTAGTGCTGCAGTGCCGCTGTGTTTACATTTAAAGGCCTGCAGGGACAGGCTATAGACACCAGGACCACTACATTAAGGTGCAGTGGTTCTGGGGACTATAGTGTTTCTTTAATGTGAGGTAAATTAGAGATTAGTGCCACGAATAATATACTAGATTACCTACTTACAAGCAGATGAGGATGATGATGGGCTCTAGCTGCAGTCTGGCTCCACTGGTCTGGTGTATAACAGGATCTCTGGAGGCTGTTTGTAACTGTGGTCACACAAATCAATGTTCTGGGAGAACGAGAAGCAGCTCCATTTTTTGGGGCCCTTTACACAGCTCAAGGTCTGGGTCCCAGGGTCCACCTTCATTTTCCACCAATGAGTTTGTTCACAGGGGATGGAGTGTGTAGGGGATGTCCTGATTTGTGTGTAAGGAATGCATTGTGTGAATCTGTGTTTGTATGTGTAAGGGCTGCAAGGTGTGTTTCTGTGTATGTAAGGGATGAAGTGTGTGAGTCTGTAAGGGGTGCATTGAGTGTGTGTAAGGAATGCATTGAGTGTTTCTGTGTGTGCAAGGGATGCATTGTGTGTAAGGGTTGCATTGCGTGTGTGTGTGTATGTAATGCATTGTGTGTGTAATGCATTGTGTGTTTTTCTGTGTGCAAGGGGTTCATTGTCTTTGTGTGTAAGGGGTGCATTGTGTGTGATTGTGTGTGTGTGTGTGATGGATGTCAATCTCTCCCCCCTCCCTTGTCACTCTCTTCTCCCCCCCTCCCTTGTTACTCTCATTCCCCCTCCCTCCCCTGTCACTCCCCCCTCCCTGTCAATTTCTCTCTCCCCATCAATTCCCCTCCCTGTCAATGTCTCCCCCCCTGTTAGTTTCTTTCCCCCCCACCTCCCTGTTAGTTTATTTCTCCCCCCTCCCCTGTCAGTTTCTTTCTTCCCCCCTCCCCTCCCCTCCCCTCCATGTTTCTTTCTTCCCCCTCCCTGTTTCTTTCTTCCCCCTCCTTCCCTGTTTCCTTCTCCCCCTCCCTCCCTGTTTCCTTCTCCCCCTCCCTCCCTCTTTTTCCCTCTCCCTCCGTTTCTTTCTTCCCCCTCCCTCCGTTTCCTTCTCCCCCCTCCCTCCTTCCCTGTTTCCTTCTCCCCCTCCCTCCCTGTTTCCTTCTCTCCCCTCCCTCCCTCTGTTTCTTTCTTCTCCCCCCTCCCTCTCTGTTTCTTTCTTCTCCCCCTCCCTCTTTTTTTCTTCTCCCCCTCCCTCTCTCTCTGTTTCTTTCTTTTCCCCTCCCTCCTTCTCTGTTTCTTTCTTCTCTCCCTCCCTCCCTCTGTTTCTTTCTTCTCCCCCCCTCCCTCCCTCTGTTTCTTTCTTCTCCCCCTCCCTCCTCTGTGCTTTCTTCTCCCCCCCTCCCTCCTCCTGACATTTACCCCCCCCTCCCTCCCCTCCCCTGTTTCTTTCTTCTCCCCCCTCCACTCCCCTCCTTCTTTCTTCTCCCCCCTCCCTCCTCCCTGTTTCTTTTCCTTCCCCCATCCCTCCCCTCTCTCCCTCCCTGTTTCTTTCTCCCCCTCCTCCCTGTTTCTTTCTTCTCCCCCTCCTCTCTCTTTTTTTTCTTCTCCCCCTCCTCCCTCTCTGTTTCTTTCTTCTCCCCTCCCTCCTTCTCTGTTTCTTCTCCCCCTCCCTCCCTGTTTCTTTCTTCTCCCCCCTCCCTCCCTGTTTCTTTCTTCTCCCCCTCCCTCCCTCTCTTTTTTTTTTCTTCTCCCTCCCTCCCCTACCTGTGTGGTAGTGTGGCCGAGCCCAGTATAGTCCGACCGGTACAGGGAGCTGTTGTTTCCTGTACCCGGCCGGACTAACAGGAAGTGAACACAGAGTGTGCACTTCCTGTTAGTCCGGCCGGGTACAGGAGACAGCTGCTCTCTGTACCGGTCGGACCATGCCATAGAGGGCTCGGCCACGCTACAGAGAGGGAGCTGACAGGAGGGAGCGCTGAGCGCTTCCCTCCTGTCAGCCTCTCCTCAGGCTGCGCCCGGGCGGTGCGGTCCGCCCTCATGGACGCACCGCCCGGGCAAAGCTGCAGCCGCCTGAGGCTCAATACAGAGCGCTCGGGCGGCTGCAGGATAAGAGGGGCCGGCGCTCCTGACGGCGCCCCCTCCCAAGGGGCGCCCTAGGCGGCTGCCTAGTCCGCCTTACAGGTAGCGCCGGCCCTGATAAGCTGTAGTTGTTCTGGTGACTATAGTGTCCCTTTAAGATTGGGTTATTCCAGTTTGCTTTATATATAGTACTGTTATAGAACCAGCAGTCCTGTATATAAATCCTCAGGGGTAATTTGTGCAAACCTTACAGAATACATTTGTAGTGTAGACTGGTAGGGTCTGGGATAAGAGCTTGTTAAGCTGCAATATAAATGCTAATCGATAAGCATACCATCATATACTTTGATTTAAAGGCTCTAATAGTACTAATGGTAGCAATAAAAACATAAAAATTTAGAATTTATCATTCTTTTGTATACTGTACGCCAATCAATATTGTGATATATTCCGTCTATTTTATTATTCTGTGTTTGCTTAAAATTCTGAGTTTTTGAATTCTTTTGACCAAACACTCCTTATTACTTGGCTTTAGTGTGAAAGGTTAAAAAGATAGTCATGTAAAACTGATACAATCATATAAAACAATCACTGGCTCCAGACTTCCTTGTATAAAGTATGATTAGCTCTTGTTGTGATCAACACATTACTTAGAATCACTTTATGACCGTGATTTTGCTGCTAGGGATGTGCCCAATTATGTAGGATGTGAAGAAACTCTGATGATATTGAACAAAGATCAGCCCTCACTATGCAGTGAGATTATTATTGAACATGCCTGTGACATTTTAAGGAAGCAAACCTCAACAACTTTAGTTAGTTTTGCCCTTCAGTGTTACTCTCAAACAGACATTACCACTCAAACCAAACGCTGCCTTACTGGTTTGGTTTTTTTTCTATCATTGAAATCAATGGAACAATAAAACACAAGACAATGCTTTTTATATAATTGAAATAATCTGTAAACCAAACATTTTATACATACCTCCTAATTCCATAAAAAAATCGACATGCTGCAGTGCGTTTTACATACAAATATTTAAACCCCTAAATCATTACTTGGTGTTCAAAACCTGTAAATCTTTAGCTATATTAACTCGTTCAGCACTGCAAAGTTTATCTCTGCTTTATCTAAATAGAATAGTAACTTGGCATGGATTCCTGTGACCCCAATATGCACAAGGGGAACAAGACCAATGACTGTCACACTGTATTTGAGGAAATGGAGGAGAATTGAAGTGTTGTGCTCTTATTATATCTGCATTGCTGGACTAATGAGGGAATACATAACATGTGTGTATTATTGGGAAATAAATTCCATCAAGGAGTGACTAATCACCAACAGTTCAGCCAAGGACTGAGACTCCCATCACAGTAGGACAAGTATGTGCCGTATGAGCTTTGCACCGTTTGTAGCAAAAATCTTCTTCCTGCTTTATTGCATAGTAACACACATAATGTGCATTGTCTTGTGAGTGCTGCTGCTTTGTGTGTGTGTGTGTGTGTGTGTGTGTAGTTCACTAATTTATCACTATGACCATCACTTGCAACTCTTGCAACTCTTTAATGTTTTATTCTACTATGTGTCTTTATTTTCACTTATAATAAATAGAATTGATTAGTAAAGGGTTATGAACTATTGAGTGTTCCTGCACAGGACACCATTTAACGGTGCCAAGCAATGTTGTTTAGTGCAGCAATACCCTTCTGCCAAGGTTTGAAGAATCAAATTGTTTACCATATGTGTCACTGGGGTCCACTTATTCAGATACCTGTTATAGTGTGGGCAAGCTAAATGAATTAAAAAGCTCTGCATGTCTCTGCTCAACACTCATTACCCGACTTCTCACTTGCTCCTACTGATTTAGCCTCCTGCCAAGTTTGTTTCATTGGCAATGTCAGGTGGCTGATTAAGTCTCTATGAGGTAGGCATCCAACCTGCCAGCCAAACTGCTCTTGTCTAGAGTTTTCTGAATGAACATTTAGAAACATTTGAAAAACTGTGAAAGTGATTTATAGTGTTACCTGCTTTTTACACACAGCAGTCAGACTAATGTTCACCAATACATCTTCTGGAGTTACGGTTTGCATTTTTGTGTCTCTTGGTTCGAACTGAGTACATACAGTTCGAACCAGGAGTTTTCCCAGTTTTAGGATTCACAAATGTAATTTACTATGTCCTTTACAATCCCTAAAAACACATGTGGCAGCACACAGCTGTGTTATAATGTTACTAGGCATTAAATTATCATATGCATGTATTCCCTGAATAGAAAGGTGCTATATTCACCATCAATTAATCTAAACTATTAGCTTCTCCAGATTTCTCCAAAGGCAATGCAAAACTTTATTTTCAGATTTCATATTATCTGTATATTACCTTCGAAGAGACTGCATCACCAGTCTTATCAGATCAATGTGATGCCATTGTTTTTGTTTGTTTTTATACAGTTTCTTAAAAATAACCACTTGTACAATATAGATGTGCACTGAGTCATATATGTGTATAGTTGTTTACGTCAGTGGCACTCTCATTAACATATTCTCACAATATGGCATAGAATTGTGCGTCACCGTGTATTTATGCATTTTATAATCCTGCCATTTAAGTGTTATTAATATAACTCTGTGACATATATTTCAAGTTGTTCAATGTTACTTATATTGTAATCCCACTTTATTTATTTAAGGGTTCTTAATGTACTTCCGTGTCACATGCATTTCTAATTCCTGGAAATTCTTAATTTTCTTATCGTTGAGTGGTTTTTGTATTTCAATTTCTATGCTTAAGATAATGTAATAAAAAAAATAAACACTGACACGTACAAATATATGTATGTCTTTTCATTATAGGTTTGATAACTACTACATCTAGAAGGCTCGATAGAGAGCAGCAGGCGGAGCATATACTTGAGGTAAGACATTATTCAAATTTATAGAACATCAATACATTTTGAGCTTCGGAGCTAAAATTCAGAGATATATCTTAAGACTAGGGACAACCTTTCTGCACTTCTAGGGCTAAATCCAGTATTCTGGCTTTGAATTTGTGTTTTGGCCGTCACTGTTCTTGAGATGTACATCTCTGTGGAATCTTTATAGAATATTACATTTAGGGTCATGACCATCACACAATAAAATACAAATTGCAACTTAAAGATGCCTAAAACAGTGATTTCAAGTAATCTACTTCTATACATCTAAATCTACTTTATTTACAAATGACTTGTGTTCTGGAAGCTATTGCAATCCAAAAAAAAAAGTTGTTGTTTTCTCTTCTCAGGAGTTAATATGCTGATATATGCATTTTTTGCTCTGCAGTTATTATTTTTTTTATTTTTTATATTTGCTTTTTATTGCATTCCAAAATCCAAGCTGGTCTTTGTTACACATTCCTCTTTATTACCAGCTCAATGATATAGCAAAGACAATATAAAAGACTGTTATACAGTGTAATACAAACGTTAATGGTTTTATTGGTCCTGTTCCTTGTTGTCAGTTTAATGGAGGTAAGCTTGAAAAACCGTTTGGGAAGAAACCCAGAAACATAGTGGTGTTTAGCTTCGTGTAGCTTCCGCCAAGTGCTGGATGCATCTGGCAAATTAATTTAACATTGAAATGTTGACCAGATGGGTTAGTGGGTTTCTTTCTTGTTTACTAGGATATTTGATCTTTCACTGCTCTATAGTTCCAATTATATTTAGACGTGCGTCCAAATTGTTTTCTTTGCACTTGTAAATCTGCATTTAATTTCTATTGTTTTCTCTCTCGGCAATGCTATGGGCTTATTTTCCGTGTCTCATTTCAAAATACATATATTTTCCTTATTTGTCAATTCATGGAAGAAAAAAAGTAAGAAGACTGGTATTTTTTTGAAACAAAGATTACAACATGGAAGGGGTTGGGGGGAGGGAGGGAGGATGCAGGGCTGGACCATTGAGCTTACAGCAGCGGTCCCCAAACTCTGGCACACCCAGATGTTGCTGAACTACAACTCCCATGATTCTCTGGTTATCTATGTAATTCAAAGAATCATGGGAGTTGTAGTTGAGCAACATCTGGGGGTCGGAGTTTGAGGACCCCTGGCTTACAGGATGCTATATTTCACTGCTCTGGTCTTGAGCCTAATAAGCTGCAGCCATCCTGTTTATTTACAACTGCTCTCATCACTTACTGCCACTATTTGGCATAAATAATCCTAGAGCAACATTTTGATAAGCTTTTTGTGAAGTTTACCCATTGAGAACTCCCTTTATAACCTCTTCAGAATTCTGCTCACTACGGGACCTGTAATTTAGTTAAGAAGCTGTACTCTCCCCGCAAGATGATTTTAATTCTGATCGTTATTGCTAAGAGGAAACAGAGTGACAGAATCCCCCTCCCCACCCCTTTTGACCAATGGGAGTTATCCCAGTGTCCATGTTCAAGTTTCAGTTTGTTTAAAGGAACACTACTACTTTTTAGACCCAAGACACGATTCAGTGGAGTGTTAGTAGATACGATGTGTAATTTGGAGATAAGGTTCTTTCTTATACTACTACTATTTTCTAATACGATATTTATCTTGTAACCATAATATATCATATTGTTGCAATCTGCACCAATTATTTGCATTACACATCACCCTGCTGCTTATGTATACATGACATTTCATAGTACTGTTATTCATGACATATGCCACAACTATAAATAAACGTTGAATCACAAAAAAGATCACAGTGTTATCAGGTTTTAATGAAACCACTTCTAAGACATTACATTTCTCAGCATGACACTGGCATTGTCTAGGACAAGAATTCAATCATAATTGATTCTTATAGTATATGCAATTTTATGTAGTAATTTATTAACTGTCTCCATAACTTTTATGCATTTTTAGTTTTCATTTTCAATTCAGTTCAACTAGTAAAGAAATCACTTGCAATACTAAAATTTCAATATTTAAAGGGGTAATACCATCTACTTTCTTTTCTCATGCTTAAGTCCCCATTGTTTTTACTGAATGCTGCAAGATACTGATGAGTTTCTCAATTTGCATCATTAGTGTAACATTTTTTTTTTAGAGAACTAGTTGTGACGATAGATTTTTCCCATTATTGGCTAAATAGTTTTTTTTTTAATTTGTTAGTAAAACTAACCAGTAATCCAGTGGAGACAGCATTAAATGGTTAGTTAAAAAAAAAAAAAATGTGCAGTATTACCAGTCTGGAAAAAATATTGTATAAACTACATGAAAAAAATTATCTATAGGATTTTTTTTTTTTTTTTTTTTAAGAGAGTTCAGGTCATAAAATTTGGAGCTTCCTAAGCCAAAACAAAGATTTTAAGCACTTTGACGTCACATTTTTTTTTCCCTTTTAAATTTGAGAAGAGAAGCTAGGGCCTGGAATGTTAATTAACATCCTGTGGGCATAGCAGAATAGAAGAGTGCCGAAATGGGAATCCTGATTGCATTTAATCAGGGATTTGCAATACATTTGTACAGCTTTCAACAATTTTAACACCATATCATACTCTTGAGAGATGGTTATTAATTTCTTAAATGTATAATTTTCATTTTTTGGAACACTGATTTTCAAAGAAAACACTTTTTTTTTTTTTTCACCTCCCCCACCTGTCCCCCCCAGCTATCACTTATATTAAAAGCATCTGTTGTCACCTAGCATTTTGAATATTTTTCAAGTTGCCTTTCCACACAGGTTTATGCAGTAAGTGTTTTCATGGTTTAGATTTAAACCAAGCACCAGTGTTTTGGCTTTATTTTTTTGTTTAAAAATCACAACTTTTTGTTTTGTTTTGTTTGTTTCAACTTTTTTAGATCTACGTTGATGTCCGTAACAAACAAGTACAAACTGTTTTTGTTTTGAATCTGTAAATACAACTGAATAGTGACACAAATGGACAACAAATTCTTTTTTTTTTTTTTTTTATGGTATAAATTAAAATCCTTGTTGTGGTTGCAAGGAATATCACTGATAAAATCTCCTTTAAGGCTCAGTTAGACCTAGTATATGTTTCTAATCATTTTAATGCCTTTACCGCATTACATTGATGGACATTGGAAAGTTTGGCGAAAAGTCTTTTAAAAGCCTACTCAAATTTACTGAATTAGAACATTAAAAACGACTTGGGTTCGTCAATGGTGACCACAATATGAGATCCTTAACAGAACGCCTGATGAAGACAATAGGACCTCAGCTCAGTTCAAATGAAAAGAGAGAGGAGTAGCAATCCATGAATTTGCCAACCATTGCAACTTGAACTAGTGGTGATGTAACACACACATAAATTCCTAGAGATTCTAGTCTGGTTGCCTGCAAAACTAGGAAGAATGTCCTAACATTCATTTGGTGTTAGAATGACTACACTCCAGAAGTGCACTCACTAACACACTAAAAACAGTAAGGATTCAAAGTATCAGATTTTTATATTACAGTTCCCAATTAAATTTTTCAGCAGTCATAATCGTTTATTAAGAATTACAACATACCCTTTTATTATCACTTCAGTTTGGTTTAAATCTACCTTTGAGTTTAATTTGCACTACATTTTTCTTGCTTGTCTCCTATTTAAATACCAATTATTACTTTTCAGGCTTATTAAATAAATTATGTGCCGGTGGTTGACATAAATCTTACATATAAAGCTCGATCTCTTCGTAATGCCTTTGCTGCACACGTTGATGTCACATTGATGGTAAAATGCTTTTACAACAGTGTCATATGAGTGGCAGTACTTAAGTAGCAAATGGTAAAATACAAATGCATTGGTTTTCCTGTTTCATACAAAAGATTAAATGACACTTGACAGCTATCATCATTATGTTTTTTCTTCGTGACAAATTCAGAGACATGTCCCTTTTTACATCCTGGCACTTATATCTTCCAATAGGTTATGTGGTAATTTTAATGAACATGTCATCAAGATAGGGCCGCATTATATTTCTGACAAGCTACATCCATATTGTCTTAAAAGATATTTCGTTGTAAGGGAATTCAATATTCTTTGCTCCAAGACCTATATGTCTAACCAAACAAAACCAATTTCTGTTTAGTTTTTCCTGTTTATTTATGTCTTTGTTTTGTTATGGTGTTCCCCCCCTCCCCCCCCATTTGTGATAGATAATAATTTGAATAGATTTTTTAATTTCTATTGGTTATTAAAGCAGTACAGTACAGTGTAGACAATGCATTAGGCATTATACATCTTGGTGGCATAGTGCAAGACCAACCAAATGTACAATTTGTATCTGGGAATGCATTGAAGGAAATATAGCTCAAATATTGAGGACAAAGTTGAAGACAATGTAATAACATCAATTAATGATTATCTAAAAGAAAAGTGTTCAGGGTGTGTGAGTGAATGAGTGTTTCCTGTTACAGTGTAGACACAATCAGGGGAAAATTTATACTAAGAGGAATTATACAACATTAAAGTCGTTCTCTAGTCTCCAACTAATTAAGGGAGTTCTGTATAGGCTTTGATAGTAATAGGTGCATTTGAGTTCATCATTACTTAGAAGTGGGAGTAAGACATCTCTTGTCAGAGTAGTAAAGCAGCCAGGGATGCCATAACATACTGAGCATGAGAATAATTACTTGCTAAAGCAGTAAGTTCTTTCATTTGGCTATTGTCTTCAACTTTTTGTCTCCATTCTGCCATCGTGGGGGCCTGAGGTGATCTCCAGTGTAAGGGGATCAGTGATTTTGCTGCTAAAATCAATAATGGTAGGAAGATTTTTTTTTTTTTAATTTGGCCAGTGGGATATTTGTGTGAAGGAGTAGGATTTCTGTCGGCTCAGTGCATGTTGGATAACCGCAGTTTTTTTCGAATGAGAGGGATTATTTTTTTTTTTTTTTAAAATCTTTTTTTTCAAACAGGTGATTATAACAGACAATGGGCATCCTCCAAAGTCCACTATTGCAAGAATAATTGTTAAAGTGTTGGATGAGAATGACAACAAACCAATATTTGTGCAAAAAGTCTACAAGATCAGGTTACCAGAACTAGAGAAACCTGAGAAGGAGAAGAATGCCAAAAAGGAGCCGATCTACAGAGTCTTTGCTGTGGACAAGGATGCGGGTCCCAATGCAGAGATATCATACAGCATTGAGGATGGGAACGACGAAGGGATATTTTTTGTTGACCCTAAAACTGGAGCAGTTTCATCAAAGAAGTTTTCTGCTTCTGGAGAGTATGATATCCTCACGGTAAGTTACAGTCTATTCAATAGCCAATGTAATGATTCTCCTATTGGTCCTATTTGCATGTGTCACAAAGAAACTTACATGGATTGACTTGTTCAGTCTGTTGATTGTCTTGCTCCAAATGAGAGGATGATAGTATTGTTGTGCTGCTATAAAGATAAGATAATAGACCTCTCTTGTAGTTATATGAAGTTTGTTGAGCACATAGTGAATTACAGTTAACTGACAACTGAGCAGGGGCGGACTGAGAACCCTCAGGGTCCCCGGGCAAAATAAATCAAGGGCCCCCTTACAGGCCCCACCCATACTCTGCAGCAAGCGCCACCCTTGTCCCGCCTCCAGCCACACCCTACACAATCTTTAGACACAAGGAACAAAAGGGCAATAAGCCCTTCGAGGCCCCAGCAGAGACTACAATTGAGGGCTAATGGGCCATGGAGGGGGGTCTTTCTAGCGGGGGCTATCTCAGTGTCCTTTAGAGAGTGTGTTAGAAAGAATCCCCTCCAGGCCCCATTAGAGACTACAATGGAGTCTAATGGGGCCTGGAGGGTGGTCTCTCCAACACTCTGGTTTCTATTCACAATATAGCAACACAACATAGCTCGCTGATACCTAGGCCAAGTTGGCTCTTCTTACCTTAATTACTGTTGCTGGCTGGCAGTCTGTGGGCTTGCTTGCTGCGGCTGGCAGGCTGTGGGCTTGCTGGCTACTGCCGGCAGGCTGTGGGCTTGCTGACTGCGGCTGGCAGGCTGTGGCTTGCTGGCTGCGACTGGCAGGCTGTGGGCTTGCTGGCATGTGGGCTTGCTGGATGTAAGCCTGTGGCTTGCTGTAGGCCTGTGGGCTGGCTACTGGCCTGTGGGCTGGCTAACTTGCTGGCTACTGGCCAGCCTGTGGGTTGGCTGGCTGGCTACTGGGGCACTTGTAAATTATTTAAAGAAATAATCTATGCACAATAACCACTACTGCTCCAGAGTAAGTAGTCAAACCATTTAAGAACAGTTTGACAACTTACCTGGGATCTGCTGGGATATGGGGCTGTAGTAGGGAATAGGAGCAGTGGTGCAATGTGTGTGAAAGGTTCAGTGTGTGTGTGGGGGTGTAGTGTGTGAATGTGTAGGGTGTGTGGGCTGTGTATGTGTGTGGCAATGTTAGTATGGGGGCTGTGTATGGGGGTCTGTGTGTATATGGGTGGGCAGTGTATGTGTGTGTGTGAGGCAATGTGTGTAAATGTGTATGGTGTGTATGGGGGCAGTGTGTGAATGTGTATGGTGTGTGTGTGGGCAGTGTGTTTATGGGGCTAGAGTTCACTCTCACCACTGCGACCACCAGGAATCCCTGGGGGTCACAGTGTTGAGAGTGAACACTAGACCGTAGCTCCAGGGCTAGAGCTGACTCTCGCAAGAGCGGTAACGTTGCCATGGTAATCGCGGCAACGCTCTGTGCTCGTGCAAGAAGGACCCAGAGGAGCTGCAGGGTGAGCTCCCAGGTCCTCTCTTCCTCCCTCCCCTGCCCGCATGGTGCCTGCGGACAGGGGAGGGGGGCAATTGCCCTGTTGCCCCCCTGGATCCACCAGTGATATCTACAGCCCTTCTGTGTGCCTTTTTGTCTCCCCCCGTCCCTCTGTATGTTTCTTCCTCCCCCTCCTTCCCAGTCTCTCTTACCCCTCTGCCTCTTTCTCCCTCTCTTCCACTGTTTTTCTCCCCCCTTTCCCTGTCTCTCTCTCCCCCACATCTCTCTTCCTCTCTGTCTCTTTCTCCCCCTCCCTATCCCCCCTCTTTCTCCCCATGTCTCATTCTTCCCTCGTTGTCTCTTTCTCCCCCTCCCCATCTCTATATTCCCCCTCTTTCTCCCCCTGTGTCTCATTCTTCCCCCTCTGTCTCTTTCTCCCCCTCCCCATCTCTCTATTGCCCCCTCTTCCCCCCCTCCCCATCTCTCTGTTCCCCCCTCTTCCCCCCATCTCTCTATTGCCCCCTCTTCCCCCATCTCTATTGCCCCCTCTTCCCCCCTCCCTATCTCTCTGTTTCCCCCTCTTTCTCCCCTCCCCATCTCTCTATTGCCCCTCCTCTTTCTCCTCCTCCCCATCTCTCCTATTTGCCCCTCTTCCCCATCTCCTCTTGCCCCTCTTCCCCCTCCCATCTCTCTTGCCCCTCTTCTCCCCTCCCCATCTCTCTGTTCCCCTCCTCTCTGTGCCCCTCTTCCCCTCCCATCTCTGTTCCCCCCTCTTCCCCCATCTCTCTATGCCTCTTCCCCATCTCTTGCCCTCTCTTCCCCATCTCTCTTGCCCCTCTTCCCCATCTCTTGCCCCCTCTTTACATCTCTCTGTGCCTCTTCCCCCATCCTCTCTTGCCCCTCTTCCCCATCTCTCTTGCCCCCTCTTCCCCATCTCTCTTGCCCCTCTTCCCCCATCTCTCTTGCCCCTCTTCCCCATGTCTCTCTTCCCCTCTTCCCCATATCTCCTCTTGCCCTTCTTCCCCATTTTTCTTGCCCCTCTTCCCCCATATCTCTTCTTCTCTCCCCCTCTTCTCTCTTCCCCATATCTCTCTTGCCCCTTCTTCCCCCCCATATTTTTCTTGCCCCTCTTCCCCCCTCTTACTCAAGTTAGAGGGGGCCGGCCGTTTGATGCTGGAGCCGCCGGACCGGGTGGCAGCCTTGCCGGTCCGGCGGCATTCCGCTCACTAACGATGAAGGAGGAGGAGGAGGAGCATCTGTCTATCATGCTCCTTTGCGGTTCCCACATCCTGTGCTGGGAATTGTGGGAACCGCAGGGAGCATGATAGACAGATGCTCCTCCTCCTCCCCCTCGTTAGTCAGAGGAAAGCCGCCGGACCGGCGAGGCTGCTACCCGGTCCGGCGGCTCCAGCATCAAACGGCCGGCCCCCTCACAGTGTGCCACCGGACCGGCCACCCGGTGGCACCTTCCTCTGCCGCCCCCAATTCAGCCCTGCCACCGGGCCCCCTGAAGGCGGCCCTGGCGGCGGGCCCCCCTCCCGGCCGGGCCCTCGGACAGTGTCCGAAGTGCCCGACCGGTCAGTCCGCCCCTGCAACTGAGTTAAAAAGAATCTGTAACTCTGCCCAAAATCACAGCCTGGAAAAATAGCAAATTTTAACCAGCTTAACTGTTTTATTTTGTGGATTTGCCAAATTGCCACAATTCATTGTTTTACCATGATCCATTCTCTAAAATAAATGCTTTGATTTATTTAAGTATTTGTCTTCACACTGTATTCATTAAAGGGATTCTCTAGTGCCAGGAAAACAAACCCGTTTTCCTGGCGATGTAGAATCCAAACATACATGCACAATGTCGTGAAAGTAAAAACAAAATGTTAGTTACATTCCCGCTGAAGTGGCAAAAATAAAGGTTGGATTCATTTTTAATCTCTGATTTTCTTTCCACAAGTTTGACATTGAAGCCATAGTTCTTAGTAAATTAATTTTCAGTAAGGTTAGATACTTTTGTTTTTGGTAAAAGGGATTGCATCTGTTGAAATGCTGTAAATATCATAACCCTTTGTATGTAACATACAAACAGTTGTGGTTAAAGGGTACTATACACCAAAACTATAGCAATTTTGGCATATAGATCATGCCCTGCAGCCTCACTGCTAAATTCTCTGCCATTTAGGTGTTAAGTCAATTTATACAGTCAAAGATCCAACTTCCTGCATGCAACTTGCATGCCCTTCCTACACTCTTTCTGAAAAGCAATGTAAATATTTTAGATTCCTTTATTACACATTCTGTTTAATCTAGAATTCATTATCTCCTGTACTATTAATAGCCTTCTAGAGCCTGCAAGAGTCTCCTGGGGGTGATTAAAGTTCAATTCACAGAACATTAGATAAAAACGTCTACAGAAAGTCAACATCTGATTAAAAATTAAACCATTTTGCTCATGTAGGCTGTGTGTGTTACAGTTGGGGGAGATTTGGCTAGAGCAGCATAAAGAGAAACAAAAGTGAATTAACTACTAAATGGCAGATAACTGAGCGGTGAGACTGCAGGTGCACGATCTATACACTAAATCTGATTCATTAAGCTAATGTTGTTTTGATGCCTATAGTGTCCCTTTAAACTATTTTTATGCAATGTCCCCTTTAGTAGCAAAACAAATGTAAGTGGTATTTTTTCCCCACGACTGTGTTTTTAACTTTGCCCCTTTTTTTGTGGCAGAGTAAACACGTTAGAAGGAAACAACATGTATTTACTCTCCATAAAAAAAAAAATATATATAAATATTTTTTTTCTTGCTGCATTTAGCAATTGCTTCAGTAGTTGATATATATGTGTTTTATTTTCTTCCTCTAGATTAAAGCAGTTGATAATGGAAGACCTCAGAAATCATCAAGTGTTCGCTTACATATAGAATGGATTACAAAACCAATGCCATTAAAGGAACCAATTTTGTTTGATGAACTATTTTTCACCTTTACTGTAATGGAAAGTGATCCTGTTGCTCATATGATTGGCGTGATAACTGCGCAACCTGTGGGTTCACCGATGTGGTTTGACATTACTGGTAAGTATGTACAATTATTTCAGGGCCGTGAAGGCAAAACTCCATCTCTGTCTGTTTGAGAAATATGATTGTAAAACGTAATGAATTTAGGAAAGGCTTTTAAGTATGCTGATTAATAGTTGTGTAATTTTTATTGCTTTATTACACGGCTGTTATTTGAAGTGCTGGTCAAGTTGCGAAGGGTCAAATAGAATGTGGCTACTAATTTACTTTTCTGTCAAAGTATCTATTATTTTTATAAAACCTTTTTAACTATTAAAGCACAGTCTATCGCTCTGAGCCTAGCCTAATGTCTGTGCTTATCTTATGTGACTACTTTATCTAAGTGTGTGTATTTTACACTCTAACATTTTAGCAATCTAAAGAAATCCTAGCCCTGCCACATCCAGTATTAATGCCATTAAGAACAGTTGACACCTTGCCTGGGACGGTCCCATTGGGAACCCTCTGTCACCTCTTTTCCTGCCAGAAGCTCCTGCAAGAAGCTTCCAGTTAGTTGCACGGAGATTAACTCACTCAGCCAAGCAGAGCCACTCTCACTGGATAAGAAGGTCAACTGAGTTCTCTTATTTACCAAGCTTGGCCCTGTATTAGGATGTGCTTAGCTCATGAGCAGGAGCTTCCGGCAGTATTGGAGTTAGCGGAAGGGAAATAGGCACTCCTGTTTGACTACTAACTGTGGAACAGTGTCAGGGCACTATAACCACTGCAGCAAGCTTTAGGAATTGCGGTGCTTGATGCATTCCATTATAGAAAATGATTTTATTTAATTATTAATAACACTGTGCTAGCATATTCTGCAGAGTTGTGCAGTGGGTAGAATGAAACATGCAAGTATTGTTGACGAACGTATATGGAATAAAGGATGAGAGGTGATGAGCGTTCTGCTAAAATGAGCTTATCTCTAAAATCCTCCCCTCTAGGTAGAATCCTAATTTAAAAGCTCTTCCATTTCCATGAAAGGTAATTGTTCTTATTCCTCTGCCAATATTTTAGAGCATTTCCTGTTTGATTGCTGGCAATCTTAAATGCCTGTTTTTCTCCTATTAATAGCCAGGCACCTTGGCAGCCATCAGAAGTACTTGAGCAGCAGGGAAAATTACTGTTGATGAGTCTCGTACTATTCGCTTTATTCAATGTCACACTAGAGCCTTTGTAACATTATGAAAACAGAGACTTTCTTAAATAGTAATAATAAGAATAATATGCAGGTTTCCGCTGTACAGTATGTTTGATGATTGGGTAATAATCCTATGATTATAGTAACTATTAGAGAGAGGTCAATAAGCTCATGGATTACCAAGACCTAGCATTACCCAGTTATACGTATTTAGACCCTCATAGTGATTTGAAGTAGTGATGGTGCTTGGAGTATGTATGTGCAGCGTTTAAGTGTAAAATGCTGCCCATACGGAGTTCAACCACTTTTCTGCTGTAGGTTTAACTCCACCTCTGGCAGGATCAATGGGATGTCATTAGCCAGTTCTGGAACAAGAGTTTGGGCTGGCTAATGTCAATTTTGTGCAAGTTTTCTTGCAAGGTGTGCTATTAGCTCAGCAGAAGCCGGAAACACGTCACCAGAGGGAAAAGAGACTTGGAGCCCAGCAGGGACCCAGGTAAGAGGGCAAACGATTGCTAAACAGTTTGCTTCTTTACGGTGGAACTGAGTAAGGGTACTCTTGGAAGTAACTATTTAATTCCCCCTCTCTTAGTAATAATGTGTCAGTGGAGTGATTTTCAACTGCTCTTTTGGAGGGACTGTCATTAATGATTACTCCAACCACCATGATCACTTCAGTGATTTGAAGTAGCCACTGTGGTAGAAGTCTGGATGTGCAGTGTTTCAGCTTGATACTCTGCGCCTCCAGAGTTATTGTTAATTAGCTGTACACCCAGCACACAGACTCTGGACTGCCTCATTTGTGTGCATATTTTAGATGCTCGAAAATTCCCTGAACATAGACCAGCTCTCAAATGTGGGGAATCCCTTGAATCCCCATGCTAGAGAGCTGGTCGCAAGTGAGAGCTGTCGTAAAACAGGTAGGTCGTAAAGTGAGGACCACCTGTATATGAAAATAATGTTTATACTCTATTTAGGTGAAGTAGTTAAGTGTGTATTAGAGGAAAATAAATAATTCCATTTCAAGGTTCTGGAGGCAATAAACTATTTTACTTTCAGTGGTTGCTTTTGATGTTGCCAAAACCCCTAAATTACACTATTTTCTCATAATACATGCCTCACAGCTTAGTATCCTCCATCCTCCTGTCTGTGTATGTGACGTGTGTGTGATCTATCTGATAAACTGTATATTACTCTTTCAAATATTCTGCAGAATCTCTTATTCATACTTACACCGGAACTATTGAGATCAGAATGTGCATTTATTTTTTATTTTTTTTAATATAACTTCATTGTTCCTAGAATCTAGGCTGCCAGAGTATACATGCTAAAGGTCTATTCTCAACTCTTTTAAAATGTTTTTGTCTATGAATCTCTGGGTTTGAGAGAACAGTTGAAAGTGGAGCGGATATTGTAATTTAAAATAAAAAAGAATGTAATTTGGGATTTGTTATCAATACGACAGTTAAACTGTGTTAGCAGCTTGACATATATTTTTAATAAAACAATTTCCCTGCATTTCTCTGAGAACAGACGATTGTACATAGAATATAGTCAAGCATGCATCTGCACCTTACATTATCTTCATTTAACATTTTATAGAGGAAACGGGAACATGTTTAGATTCACATAAGACTTCGCAAAAATCACATTAGTACAGTATTACAAAGCAAACAAAAAGCAAGCAAACTGCGTAATTTAAACTATCTCGTAAAAGATCAGGGCTTAGACTGAGGCGGAAAAGTTACCCTGTGCATGTACCAGCTATTACACACAGGAGAACTATTCTTCATTTTTATTCAGTTTTAATTTGCAATTAAGGAATTCTGCAAAGACTCTGAAAGACATTTGATGCAAATGAATGCAAACTCCCATGATTCTATTTTCAAACTTGTTGATCTTTTTCCAAGTAAATTGCCACAGGGAGTGGATGATCTTCTAGTGATTGCACCTGGTCTAACTTGTTTCACCCCACAATCTGTTGCTATAGTGCTTACTGGTGTAAATAAAAAATAAAATAAAAAAGAAAATCTCACAAATTACAATGTGACTGACAGTATCACTTAATAATAAGATCAAGAGGAAGGCTGCATTTGATAGTATTATGGGAAGTCTGCTGAAGGCAACAGTGTAACTGAATGAAAGCCAAGCCTCAGGGTAGAAGTGCTGCAATTTAATGTGCATTCAAGGTTACAACATTACTTTTTTCCCACTCTAAAAAACTAATTCGCATTCTGATATGGAAATAGAGCCTAGGAAAGCGGAGCATTTGGGGTAGCCCCAAACTGTGTGCATTTTAGAGATCATTTAAACACTGCTTCCCTTAAAGGAAAACTTTGACAAACCTGTATTGCTAATACTAGAGTGACCTCCTCTTTATTTAGATTAGGGGCCCACTAAATCTAAATAAAAATTGGGTAAAAAATGGAATCCAACATCCAGTCCCTGCTATGTCCTCTGAAAAGCATATATACAGCCATCAAAAACCGTATTCACAAGAGAGCAATGTTCTTGTCATCCAATTCAAATAATAACTAAGTAGTTAACCAGGAAAGGTACATTCAGATTACCCTGGTTTTCAAGTACATCCTGGGGATGTTGCCTTAGCCCAACATCCACTGGTTGTTACTAACGTAGTAAATATGTGTGCTGTTACTATTTGAAAGTAGACCAGTTTTTAGTGCAGTGGTAAGCCATCTAGGAATGACATTATTATTTGTAAACTGTATTCCAATTATCCAATAAGTGCTGGTTTGTGCATATAAGATTACGTATATTCTGTGCTTCCAACAAACCAAACAGATCCTGGTATTTTACAAGTTAAACTGATTAGCTGCTAACATTCTGCAGTGTTGTCATCTGATGCTCAAGGCCATTATGCTGTAAACTGTGAAAGTGCACATAAGTTAGTATATGCGTATTCATCATTAAAAATAATAATAAAAATCGTACAGATTTAAATAAGTACAAATATATAAAATATCAAAAAACTATTGTTTTAATGACAAACTTAATAAGATGCACTTTTTTACATTGCTACAGTTTTACCTTTTTTGTTTAGTGTATGTTAAATGTGTTGCAAGCACATCGGTGACACTTGGTTCAAATAGAAGATTTAAGGTTTGGACTTAATAATGTGGACTTCAAAGTTGTCCTTTATTGAAATAACAATATTACATCAAAGCACAGTGTCTGCAGGGGGAGCACAAAAGAGAAAGACAATAATGCTTTATGTGCCGTTCAAGATACTTCAAAAGTAAAATGTGTTGCTTTAATTATTTTTCAACCATTGTAACCAAAGTATAAAATAATTTTTTGTTTTAGGACTCTGCCTATATATGTGTAACATGTATGTATTTGTTTATACGTTTGTTCACTGGAAAATATATGTGTATAATTCTATATACATATATGAAATGTAAAAGTGTGCATGACTTGCACAGATCCAAACATATAGTGATCTGTATTTTTCCAGAGTTCCTCATTCCATGTTGCTATGTTTCTAAAACCTGTCCATTGACATCCCATGTTTTCTGTGCTTTCTTTCTTTCTCTGAAATGCACGCTGCCAGGAGACGCTAGTGAAGTATTTTACATCCTTCAGATGGCTTGTGATCACAGCTGTATAGCAGAAGGTATCTGCTAAGATCTCATAACATCGTGATTCTGAGATCTCCTGTTTCTGTAGCTTGGTATTTTGCTACATTTTTGCAGAATTGACCTTGTGTGTCTTATTAGTAAATTTCATATTTATTTTCTATTCATTTTTGTTGACCATCACTCATCTAAATCAGTTTAGTGGCAACATGGCTGGGATTAAATGATTTCCAGCAGACACTAGTGCCTGGATTTAGATCTCCTGGAACTGAAAAATAAGTTGTCTTACGAGAGACGTTAACTTTACATTTTATATTTTCATTGTCATATTTGTTATTGATGACATGTGTGACATATAGCAAACCTACCACTGGTCCACACCACCTCCTGCTGGTCCACAACACCTGATATCACATATTTGGCTTTGAGAATATGTACACACCATGACACCCAGATTGTGTGCACAGTACAGACTGAATACTGGGAATTTTTTTAAAACAAAAAAAAAGGTTTCATATGACTGAAGTTCCACTGTAGTGTCAGAAGCCTATTCCATGTTAAATGGGATACTTTTTTTGTAATTGTATAGGTCAAAGCATGGGCCTGGAGCTACTGCTCCAATAGCCCCTATGGTAATCTGGCCCTGATGGACACTAAACAATTTTTTTAACCAATTGTTAATGTTTGCAGCTTTCTTTTTTTCAAGTCAAGAAATACTGCAAAACACAAACACTGGTTTTCTTTGTCTAAGTATAGTTGATATTGTGATATAACATGTATTTTCTGTTTTTGTCAATGTGTGTTTTCTGTTTTGTTTTTTATTTGTGGTGGTGTTAACCGTGTCATCTTGTAATGCAAAATTGTATAGTCACATCTGTTATCATTGCAACTGATCACTTTTGTGTTATTGAAATAGTTGACTGGAGTGTGTTCTTCTATGCTCTGTTATCTGTTGTAAAAGCACAAATACAGCACACAAACAACATTTGTTATGAGCATTTTTACTAATTTTTTTTTAAATCCAGGTGGAAACTACGACAGCAGGTTTGATGTGGACAAGGGCACTGGAACTATCATTGTTGCTGGACCTCTCGATGCAGAACAGAAATCTAATTACAACTTGACAGTAGTGGCAACAGATGGGACACGATCTATCAGTACACAGGTAATTGAATTGCTAATGAAGTGTTTAAAAGGACTTTTTTATGTGCTTGAAGCTATGTAACATAAGTTATGCAGTAGACTTTCTTAAACTGCTCTAATAGCAGGTTTGCTTCATGGAATTTAATAATAATTTCATTGTGTTACTGTATTAATTAATATTGGCAACATACAGAAATAATTTGTGCTGGGTGTTAGTAGGAGGAGGAAGTGTTTGAAGATCCATGTTACAGATTTTGACAAGACACCTCTCTACTGGAAATGTCACTGTGTTGGCAAGTCATGTAAATGCTATGTCTCTCTGTTATTGTGATTGTTTCTTATGATTCAGTTTCTTAGAAATGTATGTGTTTTAATTTCACTTTCTGCAATGATCTTATGCAATCACAATCACAGATACACGTTAACACAATTTTAATGGGATATAAAAAGTTATTTTCGTAGAGGGTCATTTAGAAATGTATTGCACTCTGTTTATCTTGGTATTTTGGTACATTGCAGTTTCTCTTATTGGCTATTAATGCATTTATTATTATTGTATAATCTTCTATGCTAAGGCTATAAAGTGTGTATTATTCTCAGAACACCTAATACATAAAACAGCTTGGGCATGGATACATAAAGTTTCATAGTAGTACATTCAGAGAGCTTTGCTGCTTATTATGCAGAAAGAATTCACAGGCTACTCCAAACATCGTGACCACTTACTGTTTGAAAGTGGTCATAGTGCCTGCAGACTGTATGTGCATTGTATAACAGTGGAAAAAAACTACACAATCAGAGTTTAACCCCTTAGTGGCTGGAGGTGTAACTACAGCAGCATCATGGTGTGTCATCAGCCAGCAGAGAACAAAAATTTCTAGGCTGACAATTATCAATTCTGTGCAAATCTTCATGCACAGTGTGTCATTCATTTGTTCTCACTCTCAGCCAGTGTATGGCTACTGGAATGGCTTCCAGCTTTGCAGAATCTGGAAGAGGATCACTGGAGCCACAAGAAGCCCTAGATCCCTGTGGGGACAAGAGTACTCCTGGCATTAAAACCATTACAGCAGTCTGTAATGGTTATGATGCTTAGAGTAAGCCTTTAATGCTTAATTATATGGTGTCTGTTCACAATAAACAAATATGATAGAGATTATGGTCGCCTCGTGTTTCCTGCAGGTTTAGGCAACCCAAGTAAGTAAACATAAATGAATTGCTGTTGAAGCTGTTGCTTCGGTTTCTGGCCACAGAGTGAGTCTTTATATTTGTTTTAAACTTGGTCCATGGAGCACTCTTTGGTGGTAGATTATTTTGGTGTAAACTTTACATGACACATTTGATTATAGGAAGCCATATTCCTACATTATTATGATGTGTTTAGCCTTTGCTTTTTTGTGATTCATTATTTGATTTTTAGATTGCAAGCTCCTTTGGCCATGCCCCTTTTAAACCCTTCCAAGAAATGCAGAATAAATAACGGTTCAGGCACTCAGGGATAACAAAAAAGAGCAGCTTTATTGGTGCAAAAACAGCAATGTTTCGACCCTACAGTGTCTTTACCAATAAAACTATTTTTTTGTTATCCCGGAGTGCCTGAACCATTATTTATTCTGCATATCTTGGAAAGGAGGCCTGGCCAGTCTTGGTTTCAGAGCACCTGGGTTACCTGGTGAGTGCGGTATCCAGCACATCCCTTTTAACCCCTTCACGACAATGATCGAATTATTCCATTAAATGTTGAATAATGAAATAATTTTCTCATGGGGTATTTTACCAGTATCGACCATTTCCCTGATCGTAACTGAAAATCCTAGGTATAGTTTGATACCAAGGGCTCACATCTGTGAGCTGGGACCAGAATTAGTGGCCCCAAGCTTACGTATGCTCTGTTTGCAGTGCTCCCATTGCTACAGTGCGGTATGAGAAGGGTTAAGTCACTGCTCACACTAAGGAGTTCCAGATGTTAATCCATACCTGAAATCAGCAAGGGATTTTCTATGCTGACATCAGAAGATGGAATCCTTCTAACACTATTGCAAGGCTGAGGATTACAATTAGGATTAAGGCTAGTATTAGGGTTATGATTAGGGTTAAGCATAGGGTTTTCAAACAAAAAAAATGTTTACAGAGCAGGTTATAAATTCAGCCCTGTAATTGTGAGTAGAAATTAAAGAGTATGTGCAAAGGGTCATTCTGTACTCAGGAGATGTAGCTGAGCACAATTTAGTGATTTTTATCACAGTAGCTTACATCAGGTTTACACAATAATCTGCTAAATTGCAATGTACATGTAAAATAAATGCCAAAATAATACCATGAAAAATAAATTGGTGCTAAAATGGATGTATGAAAGAGCTCATGTTTTTCCATATGGAATACCCCATGGCACCTACATTCACAATTGTTATGCATTTATAGGATCATTTAAACTGTCAAACTGATAGAAAGTCTCAAAAAGTAGACATCAACTGGTGACAAAATGGCTGAATTTTAATGCAAAATATACACTGTTTTTGACACATCAGATACGCCAGAGTGTCTATGTACAGAAATAATGGCCTTTGTTAACAGTTAAATTGCGACAATGCCCCAAAATGAGACATCAAGACCATCTATCAAAATGCTAACTGTAAAAACTGAAGTGGTGAAGTCTCTTATATTACAGTGTAGCTTCACAGGATAGTAACAACAAAGACATACATCTGGGGTACTGTTGTCCTTGGAAGATGTCAGATAACTCCATATTTACAATATACACATAAAGAAAAACCTTGTTATATGTGTTTGTTAAAAATCTGCCGCCCACGACCCCCCGCCCAAATTAAAAAATTTAAAATAATAAAATTACAACAATATTTATCAGAGATTGTAAGTTTAATGTCCATGTAAAAAGTGTAAATATACCCTTATGTAAATACCAAGTGATGTCTACTTTATGTAAATATTGCACAATAACATTTTATTTAACTCCTTGTACTTTGTGACCTGTAACCAAAAATAAGAAACCTGAACTCCTAGACATATGATGTACGTCACAAATACATAAATTTAATTTTGAATTGCTTTTCTTAAGCGGCATTAATTGTACACCCAAAATTATTGCCAACACTGTGTATTGCAGTTTCATGTATTTATTTATTTTATATATATATATATATATGTGTGTGTGTATATATATATGTGTATATATATATATATATATATATATATATATATATATATATATATATATACACACATATATATAATACATGAGTATTTATTAATGTATACGCTGTGTCCTTATGTGTTAGCTTACTGTTCCAGTATGTGAAACAAGTTTCGCTAGAATTGTTTTTACCTATTCTACGGCTCTGTAAAATGTATTGGCTCCTTTTAAAAATAATTGTAAGTGATTGTAGTAGGTATAATATTTAACTGCAGTAGATCAAAATTAGAGTAAAATATCACAGATAAATATAAACTCACTCAAGTCAGACATACAAACCCATTCTTTAATTAGGAACACATGATACATTGAGAACCCCTAATGTACATGATTCATCGAGGCTCTCTAGAGTTCCTAAGAACATCATTAATGCATTAAGTCGGTGACTTTTAAATGGTTGCTGAGTTGATTAGTGTTTTGCAGTGTTCTTATACAAACAAAAGTCAGTACCTCAACCTATTTTTAACACCCCAATTCTTAACCTGAACAAGTCTTTATTACTTAAGTTTTTAGTAATTAAATAGAATGAAGATTTTCTTCTTTTCCACTGGGGTCCACTTTCACTTCTTTTTATTATTATTTTGGCATACCTATAGCTGTGTTGTTTGATCTTTCCTGTAATGCAAAGTATCCATTATTTATGTGAAAGCAGAAAGCCTCCAGACAGATCTGTCTTGTGTTTTTGTTTTGTATTTTGCCTTTTTTTTGCCTGAATTTAATACTGCTGCTATAGCACCAGAGACCATAACACATCTTTTGAAACATTGCAGTTCTGTGTCCAATAATCCCCTGGTTAGGCTTTTCTTGACATTTTGAGTTATTTGTACAACCCGCAACCCTCCAAAGCACAGAACAAATGCTGAGACTTGTTGACTGTAGAGGGACGTACAGTGCTACTGGAGTGCGGCTAGCAAAAAAATGAACCAACGAGAGTGGAAATATACAGGATGAAGTGCTGTGTAGCTTTTTGTAGAGTCAATGAAATACTTGACAGTTCATATACTTGTATAGCTTCTTGTGACATATCATAAAGTGTTTGACCTTTTGGTCTTGCACATTATGGTTTCCTAAAGTAATTTCACCTTTTATGAGGCAATTGGGAATAGTTAATCAGTTCACATTGCCACTCCATGCGTCTCTCTGCAATGCCTTACATATAATTGTACGAACGCTTGTTTTTTATTTTAAGCAAAAATACAGATTTGTAGTTTGTTAACCTAAATCCATTCATGGTGACCATGGATACAAGTAATAGATTTGTTGAAATACTCTGGTAACTTCGACCGTTTATTTCATAGAATGCATTGGCACCTCAATGAGGACATTGAATTGGAGTGTATTGCAGGATCATTAATGAAAGTGTCAATGATCTTATGATACAATGATTATCTCAAGATATAAGGCACCATTCTGTTGGCTGTGAAACATCAATGCAACAAAGAATTTTGCCTCCTGATGCGACTGAATTAAACGATTAATGGTCATCTGAGATGGTGTAGTAACTAAGGTTGTAATTCCAAAGAGGTTAGGTTTTAAGAAGCAGGTATCTAGAAAAATGAACCACTAATCATCTAGTTTGTTTGGACTTTCTTTTCTGCAAATTATCATGGTATAATGTATATGTCACACACTTCCTTTCAAGCAAAATGTGCTATCCTGACAAATGGAAAAAAGATTCAGTTATTCTGAGTAATAGGTCAAGCAAGCTTAATTTAATCTGAAATCTAGGCTTCATAGTATACTAGAAATATCAGATGTCCCAAAAAGTATCACATTAGGCTACATTTAATTTCTAATTTATGAACAGAATAATCATATGCTGACATGTGTTTATTAACTATATTTACCATGATTTGAAGTCACCCTTTAGCTGAATGAGCATTATGGAAAATGAAGTTCATAAGTATTTGAAGTGCCAAGGTTTGCCATCACTGTCTTATGTTCATTATTTGAAGTTCTATACTGCTAGACAGGCCTTGGAAGTTAGTCATCACCGCAAGCCCTAGCCCAACCTGCTCACCAGGGCTAAATATTCACCCTCAATGGCTAATTTGAGTGGAAACTTTTTAGCCCTGTTATAATGAAATGCTCTCTTTTTAATCAGGAGTTTGAGTCTTAATGAAACATTTTAACAGAACATCTTACCCATAATTAAATGATCAAGCATATGGAAAGTGAGATCAGTCGTTGCATAAGATGTAACAACTTAATTGTTACCAATAAAGTGTCATTTTGTGTGATTTATTTCAGTACAGATGTTAAAAGCATTAATTTTAAGACGTTTGCTACCTGTTTTACACTGTCACACTACACTAAATAAGACTCAAAATTCACATCTATATTAGCTATAGATTTGTGCTATTAGGTATGCTGTTTTTTTATTCTATATTTGTATATTTAAGTAACAGGAGCATTTCTTAGGGAACAGCCAGTGCTGCTCGGTACTAATATTATGTCTCCATAACTGTAATGTAAAGAAGAAACCATATCACCTAGATTAATCACATTGAGCTAAAGATTTAATAGCGGGGATTTACACAATAAAATATTCCAAGAATGTGCTCTGGTTTGAGATCCTTAATTAATATGCATTCCTCAAACTCTTTTCCTCCCCTACTAACCAAACTATATTACATCCAGCTGTAGGTTACATTAGATGCTTGCACATCCACCTTTTTTGAGGGGCACATGATAATTTGTAACAAAAGAAATTGGCCAGGATGAATCTGCGACATATTATTATTTTTTTTTTTATTTTTTTTAAGAAACATGAGCATAAATTAGATTCACTAAATTACACTTGTTGTGCATTGAGGTTGGTGCTCATTTTGTCTGTAGCTGCAACTTTTATTCCCTGATGTACTGTTATACATTTCCTCAGCTCCAACAAAGCATGAAGTTCACATTTACCATAGGGATTTTATATCCGATTTGTCTGTCACTCAACCTAGAATATGATCAGCAGCAATTTTGAGTTCAGCCTCCTCCCTCAATAATAAAAAAAAAATATAATATAGAGGTTTGCTGCATTTTTGTTTGTAACATTAGGCCGTAGATGTACTTATGCCTATGTTTACATTTTGGCCATCCATGTGCCAAGAATATCCAAGATTACACATTTTTGTTTTTTAAACTGTAGCCAAAGTGTTTAGCATCTTGACAAAAAGTTTACAACTTTTTAAATTTGTATACAAAAATGAATGTTAATGGAAGGCATCCAATGCTATATCTTTTTCCATTATTAATACTTGGGTTTACATAAAATAGTAATAGCACAGTTTTCTGTCATCAACAGTCAACACAGATATTTAAAAACGAAAGAAAACAATAACAAAGGAACACGCTACTAATGCTAAAATTAATATAAACTTTAATTACACGCTTAACATGTTTGAAATACTCTATTCATAGGGGATTGTACACCCAGAATATGAAAAACACAATTTATCAAAAATGAGTAATGACAGTCTGAAATAAATAGGAGTTTCCAATTGTAAACTCTTATGGCACAGCCTTCACCTCTGTTATCTATGTACATACATTACTCCCATCTTAGTACACACATCTCAGTACACTTCTAGTTATCTTTCACCTATTCTATATGAACACTCTGCTCTAGTGATGTCCCGAACTGTTTGCGAACGGTTCGCCACGGACTCCAGTCAGCAGACACATTCCTACCAATCAGCAGCAGACCCTCCCTCCCAGATCCTCCCACCTCCTGGACAGCTCACTAAGAATGCAGCTTCAAAATGGATGCTGTCCAGGAGTTGGGAGGGTCTGAGAGGGAAGGTTTGCTGCTGATTGGCTGGAATGTGTCTGCTGACTGGAGTTCGCGGCGAACCGTTCGTGGCGAACCGTTCGCGAACAGTTCAGCGAACAGTTCAGGACATCACTACTCTGCTCCCTTTTTTAAAAATCTGGTTTGGGTTACTGAATATGTTGCAGATATTGTTGCTCTTTGTATTAGAATATAGCAGGTAGGCCTGTATGGGGTAGAATACATAACATAAATCTATGCAATTTATAATAATAATGAGTAGTGTATTGTAAATATTACAGCCTGGTACTTGAACATTCATGTACTAATTGATAACCTTTTCTTAATAGGTTCTAATCAAAGTGATAGACACAAATGACCACAGACCAGAATTTTCTACTCCAAAGTATGAAGTTCTTATCCCTGAAGATATTAAACCAGAGACTGAAATTTTGCAAGTCACCGCCACCGACAGAGACGAGAAGAACAAATTGATTTACACTTTGCAGAGCAGCACTGACCCTGTTAGTCTAAAGAAGTTTCGAATAGATCCAGCCACCGGCTCATTATACATTGTTGAAAAATTAGACCATGAAACAATGCAGCAGCATATCCTTACAGTGATGGTGAGACTGTAATCCAATTTATCTCTGTCTGTACTAACAAGTAAGGGATTTTCACTCCGTCAAAGGCCTGCTCCAGTGTACTGACCGTACGTTCATTTTTCAGGTGCGTGATCAAGATGTTCCTGTCCTGCGCAACTATGCCAGAATTGTTATTAATGTAACTGACACAAATGACCATGCCCCATGGTTTACGAGCCCATTTTACGAAGGTCGAGTGTATGAATCAGCAGCTGTTGGATCCGCTGTACTTCTGGTTACTGCATTAGATAAAGATAAAGGAAAGAACGCTGAAGTTGTTTATTCTATTGAGTCTGGTAGGTATAACTACTTTTGTTTATCTCAAAGTGGAATTATTTAAATATGATTGTCCAATTTGTACTTATAGTATAAATTGGTCTTCTGGTCTAATTATTGTTAGTCATCCTATCCAATAAGTGGAAACTTAACAAATATAGTTATTTGTTGAACACAAAACGGCATAGCCAATCATGCAGGAAAAATCTACACAAGATCAGCCCTCCAATATTTGTTCATCCAGGAGAAGGACATTTGTAATTTATCCTAAAGGGTTATACCTATGGGTTTTTGACCACAGGCACTGCTGAACTTGTATGGGATTAACATTACTAAAGCCAAAAATAAAACCTGATACCTTTTTCCTTAAATGGAATTACAGAGCTCCATGGCAATGAAACAACGTGCGCTAATGTGTCTTCAAACTACGATAAATGTGTCCAGAAATCAGTCTGTGTCAGTAAGATAGATTGGTCTCGTTCTAAATTACATTTTAGTTGCATAAATTGTTTTGAATAAATCACCTAAAATTTCTCAGAATAGCCCCACCCCTGTCCTCACCCATACTACTACTACTGCTAAAATGTAAGTATCAATCTTTGTCCATTTGAAATGCTGGTAATATTAACAGTACAATCTATAAAGCAAATCATTTTGGTGTGTGTAAACACTTTCCTCATTTGCTTTTAGATGTCCCCAAGGTATGTGTCTGAAAGGAAAATGACATAATTATTACTTTTAATGTCACAGTTTCAGTCTAGCCTACTCGGTATGCCAACAGATACTTAATAAAGCTGCCATAATGACACTGAAGCTTGGATCTGGGATATCAAAATGCACAAACAAATTTAGATTTCAGTATGTTTCAGTGTTTTAAGTGATTCACATCAGTGAAATACGTGAGAGTCCGCCTTGGACTTGGGGCATAGTAGAGAGCTTGAGGAGGGGGCTTAAGTAAGTATATATGGTAGGAGCCATGAAATGTACTCTTGGGCTTAATAACCTGTCACAAAAGGTAATCTACAGTTATGCTGGTGTCGTGTGTAGGCTATGAACATAATTTGCCCATTCCCTAAATATCTGTCAGCACAGTATGTGTGTCAATGCAGCCCACTTTCCAAAATTGCTTAAAGGACCACTCTAGGCACCCAGACCACTTCAGCTTAATGAAGTGGTCTGGGTGCCAGGTCCTTCTAGGCTTAACCCATTTTGCGTGCTTCTCACTGTGATTTTCACAGTGAGAGCACGCAAGCGTCCATAGGAAAGCATTGTAAATGCTTTCCTATGCGACGGGCTGAATGCGCGCGCAGCTCTTGCCGCGCGTGCGCATTCAGCCGGCGGGGAGGATCGGAGGAGGAGAGGAGGAGGAGAGCTCTCCGCCCAGCGCTGGAAAAAGGTAAGTTATTACCCCTTTCCCCCTTCCAGAGCCGGGTGGGGGCACCCTCAGGGCACTATAGTGCCAGGAAAACGAGTATGTTTTCCTGGCACTATAGTGGTCCTTTAAATCATCAAATCACCAGTAATTTAGAATTCACATATGCTCGTGATCTAGCTAGCAAAATGAACTGAACATACTGTTAACCAAAGCTTACCTTTTCATTTGCTTATGTGTGTAAGACATTTAAAATACGCTGTGTGTTCTGTCTCTTTAAACTAATCTGTACTAGCCACTTTCTGCAGTGGGGCTTTGCACATTTACATGTCCACTTTGGCATAAATGCTCATGCGTATTGTATGATATTTAGATCTAAAGCACTCCTTCTGGTGCTAATCAAATGGTGTGCACTGCACATATCTGCCATAATACGTACATTTTTTTTAAAATCTGAGAGGACATTGAAGGAAGGCTGTGATTTACATTGCACATATTCTGTGTCTTGGTAGATTTTGGTAAAATGTCATATACATTTATTTCTTCATTGACAATAGTAGCTGTCTCGTAATTGGACTGCAATCATTTCCTTTCCTTCCCCTTTTTAATTCTGTCTGCCTTAGAGAGCAATTACATTTTTGCACCAACACTGTGAATGTAACAGTGTCATCTAAGTGTTTTTATTCCCCTTATACTCAGAAGAACTTGTCAGACTGAGAATCCTTAAGTGTGCCTTAATCAGAATTCATTATGCACATTTTGCTTGAGTCCATGGTCTCGTTAACTTTATATACCATTGTGTTCCTTGTGCTATTACTCGCGATTAGTGTGGTCACAGTTATTAAATATGACTGACATTTTCATTAATTCGCAAAAGGCAGAGAGACAAGCTGTGGATTGGTATTGTATCCTTAGACAGAAGACAAACTACCTGTGTGTCTTAGATCCTGTATTATCAAGAGGGAGCAACGATATATTGATTTGGTTTCAATAATTTACTGACTGCATTATGGGTCCACAAGGTGCAAGGTTTTTATAGCTCAATGGGTTGATGGCATTACCTGCTATATACAATATCATTGTACAATTTGTTTATGAAAGTACACTTTTCAAAACTATAGTCAGTTGACATTAAGTGTGCAATAAAACATGTCAACGGGTAGAACAACATTACTAAAAAAAAAAATGGTACGAGGGAGTGAAGTACAAGCAGAGTATCAGGTACCTAGTGACAGGCCCATAGTTTCCCTTTAATATATTATCTGAATATAGCAAAGTACTCCAGCAGTCAAATCAAAAAGCAGTGTTCACATTATTGGTACCACTCCATATAAGTGATGAAATCCAGTGGGCACCTTGGTTCTTCACTCCGCTTCTGGTGTACTTTGCGTTTCTTTTACTAAATATGTTATCAGTTCATACTCTACAGTTTCATTTTCACATATTTTCTTTTCTATGTTTTGCAAAACATTTAATAAACACTTTGGTAGTGATTATACTTTTTTTAAATTGAATATATTTTATAACCTTATGGATCTTGCCAGAATAAGAAAGAAAAGAATTGAATATTTCAGCAATGCAAAGTAGTTTTAAATGTCAAATTTTTCCCATCAAAATTCTGGAGGAATACATTAAAACTGTCCATCATGCAAAGAGAATTTCAGAGGGATTCTTGAAATGCTTGTGATATTTTTCTGGCTATAATATAATGTTCTATTCTAAGAATGACATAGTGTTAGACAGAGCAGGCAGAGGAGGGCCTATTGTCTTCTAAGTTACAAGTGGAGAGAACTCTCTGTCTTTGTAATTATATATATAAAAAAATATTTACCCATTTAAAAAGTTTATTTCTATATTTTATTTTATAAATCTGCTAGAACCTACTTATAGTCATGAATTATAAATTACAGAAAATAGCCTCTTGTTAACACAGATCACATACGCTTCATCAGAGCACTCACCCCTCTGTGTGACCAGATTGCTATATTCACATTTGCTTCACTAAGGGGTATGTAATAGTATAATCATGTTTCAAGGACTTCCTGTGAACAGCTGAAGTTTCATTTGGAAAAAAGTCATACTGCAGTTGTATAACCTATACAAAATTATATTTATGTACATTTTCTTAACAAAACAATATTTCTTAACATTATTACAATGTATAGAACATTTTCTACTGCTAAACAACTCTCGGGAGATTTGGATATATGGCAGATAGTTTATATTTAACATAGAATATTTCAAAAAGGCATACTACCGGTGGAAACGTGTTTTGAGAACATATGTACAATCAATGTGCTTCTTTGTTTTAAACAAGTTGTAGCACATTAGTATTTAAATAGGTTTATAAATTCATTTGTACACACGGAAAGTTGAAACCTCAAGGAAAATATGTATTCTCTGCAATATCTATTTGAGATCTGCAAACATTCTTCTTGATTGGAAATCCAAAATGCATGCCTTAAGCTTTGTTTGTGGCAAATGTGTAATCATTTGGGAGCATGAATTGCCACTGGCTCCAAAAAGTTAAAAAGAAATCTAGATATGATCTGAGCAGCTTTTAATTTCAATAATGCTTGTTTTGGCCAATAATGGCTCTCTGTTTCAATGATAACATGAGAACAAATTCCTGTTTTTACCTGCTGATAATTGTATCTGTACATTGTGCTGGCTAAATCCTAACAAATGTCTAGCAATTATTGCACAAGAGAAACTATTACCCTTATACCTGAACTAGAATGATTTGCTTTTATAAAATATATTAATAGTATATATATATATTTTAATTTCTTTCCTATAGGGAACACTGCAAGCGCTTTTACAATTGATCCAGTTTTGGGGATTATCAAGACTGCAAAAGAACTTGATCGAACTAGTCATGGTCAATATGAATTGGTCATTCGAGCATCGGATCGTGGCACTCCTCCAATGAGTCAAATAGCATCTGTAAATATTATCGTTACAATGTCAGATAATGCCGTGCCTAAGTTTATGAAGAAGGAGTTTTCAGCAGAAATCAGTGAAACTGCTCGCATTGGTACATTTGTTGCTCTGCTGTCCGTTCACAGCCAGTCTTCTGTAATCTATGAAATAAAGGATGGGAATATAGGCAACACCTTTGATATCAATCCTAGCTCTGGCTTTCTCGTAACACAGAGACACCTGGATTTTGAAACAATTCCTTCTTATACACTTACTGTGCAAGCAACTAATATGGCTAGTTTGTCAACAAACACTTCTCTCGTGGTACACGTTCGTGATGAGAATGATAATTTCCCGGTTTTTGTGCAGACCGACTATATAGGACTAATTAGTGAATCAGCCTCAGCTAATAGTGTTGTTCTGACACAGAAAAATATCCCACTAGTAATTCGAGCCACTGATCTTGATAGAGAATCCAATGCTTTGCTTGTCTATCAAATTGTCGAACCATCAGTCCACAAATATTTTGCTATTGACCCCAGCACTGGTGCAATACGCACTTTAGTAAGTTTAGATTATGAACAGACAAATATATTCCATTTTACAGTTCAGGTACACGATATGGGCTATCCTCGCTTATTTGCAGAACATGCTGCTAATGTTACCATATATGTGATCGATATCAATGACTGTCCTCCTGTGTTTGCTAAAGATATATATGAAGCTTCAATTTTGATACCTACATACAAACAGTTGAGAGTTATCACAGTTAATGCAACAGATGATGACTCAGGACCTTTTTCACAACTGATTTATACCATCACTGATGGCAACATTGGCGAAAAGTTTGCAATCGATCCCTTAAAAGGAATTATAACTGTTCAAAATACAAGTCCATTAAGAAGCAGATATGAACTGACGGTACGAGCCTCTGATGGCAAGTTTTTTAGCCTGGCGCCTGTTAAAATAAATGTGAAGGAAAGCAAAGAAAGTTCATTAAAATTCACACAAAATACATACACAGCAGAGGTGGAAGAAAACACATCCCAAGTGAAAACATTGACCATCATAACTCCAGTGGGAAATCGTATCAATGAACCTTTGTTTTTTAACATTATTAACCCAGATGTTAGATTTAAAATTACCCATACCTCTGGTGTGCTCTCCACTACTGGAGTACCATTTGATCGTGAACAGCAAGATGTATTTGAATTAGTAGTAGAAGTCACTGATGAGCAGAAGCCTCCAAGAGTTGCACATGTTTTAGTGAAAGTCACCATAAAAGATGTCAATGATAACCGCCCAGTTTTTCTCAACCTACCTTACTATGCAATGGTACAAGTAGATGCTGAAGTGGGACATATTATAAGACATGTGACTGCTGTAGATCGGGATATTGGTGAAAATGGTGAAATCTACTACTACCTGAAAGAGCATTCCCAAAACTTCCAGATTGGGCTATTTGGTGAGATCTCATTGAAAAAGCAGTTTGATCCTGATTCATTTAATAAAGAATATTTCATAATTGTTGTTGCAAAAGATGGAGGAAGCCCATCTTTTTCTGCTGAAGCTCTGGTCCCAATTACTGTAATGAATAAAGCCATGCCAGTTTTTGAAAAACCTTTTTATAGTGCTGAAATAGCTGAAAATGCACAGATACACAGCCCTGTGGTACACGTGCAAGCCAATAGCCCAGAAGGACTTAGAATCATTTACAGTATCACAGATGGTGATCCATTCAGTCAATTTAATATCAACTTCAACACAGGAGTAATAAATGTTTTTGCTCCTCTTGACTTTGAATCCCATCCAGCTTACAAGCTGAGAATACGAGCAACAGACTCCCTCACTGGGGCACATGCTGAGGTTTTTGTTGATATAATCTTGGAGGATGTTAATGATAACCCACCTGTGTTCAGAGAGAAAACATATGCTGCCACGTTGTCTGAGGCCTCCATAATTGGAACATCTGTTGTGCAAGTATATGCTTTGGATGCAGATTCAGAACAGAATAATGCAATATCCTATCACCTTGTTGGAAACAATGGCAATACGTCCCAGTATTTTCACATAGACAGCAGCAGTGGACTCATAACAACTGCAAAGTCATTGGATTATGAGCACTTTCAAGTTTACAGCTTAATAGTAAGAGCTGTTGACACTGGAAATCCACCATTAAGCAGTGATGCCATAGTAATAGTAAGACTAACTGATCTCAATGACAACCCACCTGTTTTTACTCAACAACTTTATGAAGCTAAAATTAGTGAGCTTGCCAGGCGTGGACACTTTGTCACTTGTGTAAAAGCCACAGATACAGACCAATCAGATGCAGAAAAATTGGAATATTCCATACTTTCTGGGAATGAAGACTTGAATTTTGTTATTAATAGGGAAAGTGGTATAATAACAGTCTCCAACCTTCGTAAATTAGTTCTGCATCCTTTCTACACTCTGAATGTGTCTGTCTCAGATGGTGTTTTCAGAAGTTCAGCTCAAGTTCGCATTGCAGTTATATTCGCCAACTTGCACAGCCCCAGTTTTAGACAGAATGAATATGAAGTGGAACTTTCTGAAAATTCTCCATTGCAAACACTTGTCGCTGAACTTAAAGCTGTAGATGAGGATGAAGGACTCTATGGTCATATCACATATCATATTCTCAATGAGTTTGCCAAGGATAACTTTTATATTAATGAGCGAGGACAGTTATTTACAGCAGAAAGACTTGATCGTGAAAATCCAACTAATAAGTTTATCCCTATAAGTGTAATGGCAAAAGATACCGGTGGAAAAGTTGGCTTTTGCACTGTCAATGTGATACTTACTGATGATAATGATAATGATCCACGATTCCGATCTGCTGAGTACAAAGTCAGCATTGCATCAAATATTCCCCGTGGTTCCACAGTTGTCAAAGTAGTTGCATCTGATTGTGATGAAGGAGCAAATGCTGATATATCATATTCTATTGAAGCCACATCGGAAAGTGTTGAAGAAAATTTTCAAATCAACCAATTTTCTGGCACAATTATCACAAAAGAAAGCTTAGTTGGATTAGAAGATGAAGTCTACTCATTCTTTGTTAAAGCAGCTGATGGAGGATCTCCACAAAGAGAATCTCTTGTCCCTGTGTTCCTAAGAATAATCTCTCCCGAAGTGATGCAACCAACATTTTTAGAACCGTTTTATACATTGAGTGTTTCTGAGGATACCTCAATTGGTACAGAACTTGACATTATCCGAGCAGAAAATAGTCAATCAGTAACATATTCTCTGGTGAAAGGAAACACACCTGAAAGCAATGTTGATGAAATTTTTGTAATTGACAAACAAAATGGCCGTTTAAAAATAGAGAAAGCACTAGATCATGAAGTTACAAAATGGTACCAGTTTTCAGTGCTAGCAGAAAGCATCCATGAGGATCAAGAGGTTGTTTACTCTGTAGATGTCAATATTCAAGTCAAAGATGTTAACGACAATAAACCTGTTTTTGAGGCAAACCCTTATGAAGCATTTGTTGTAGAAAATCTTCCTGGAGGGACAAAAGTTATCCAAGTGAAAGCAGTTGATTTGGATTCTGGGCCAAATGGACACATTTCATTCATACTGGCAGATTCACAAGAACCACAGGAAATAAAACAGCTTTTCTCAGTAGATTTGGAAACTGGATGGGTCACCACTGTTGGTGAGCTTGATCATGAGAAAATTGATAAGTACAACATTGTAGTCATTGCATATGATCATGGTGATAAGGTGTTGTCCTCCACAACTGTGGTTGAAGTAACCGTTATGGATGAGAATGACAATCCTCCACGATTTACTGCAGAAATGTATAGAGGCACAGTAAGCGAAGATGATCCTCCAGGTGGTGTGATTGCTATATTGAGTACCACAGATGAGGACTTTGAAGAGGTTCACAAAGAAATCACATACCACATCACAGGCAAGTACATAATCTGATCCTTTTAAATTGTGTGTGTTTTTTTTTCTTTAGACAATAATAGTTCTTAAGATAAAAATTCTACATAACAGTCAACAAACTGCAGGGCAAGCAGCCACATCTTAATGTATAGCAGTAAATTAAAATCAACTCTACTACATATGTTTCAAAGTATTATGTTTATAGCCTTATTATACATCAGACCTTGGAAAAATTCCAAAGGAACACTATAAATAAAATAACAAAATGTCATGAGAAACTGTTAATTTGGGATTTATTAAATTATGAAACAGAAAGTATTCAAAGGACATTTCGAGCACCATAACCAGTATAGCTATTGCATCAGAAAGTTACCCTTGCAAACTAACATTTTAAACAATCTGCTATTTAATTTTCATTTTCATCTGTGGTGATTGAGCTCTGTCCCCAACACACTGACATCATATGAAGAGATCTAGGTTTCCCAGTGATTCGTCCAAGTTACTTACATGGCCTAAACTCATATAGCTTTCATCATTCAAGTTAGTCTCCTCAACTTGTAGGAGCTGTGATGTGGAGGAGACTGACTTAAATGACTTGTATGCTTCGGTGTACCCACTGTCCAAGTACTTGGACAATATGATGCAGAAACTAGACAGCGTAGATTACGGTAACTATGACTGAAACTGCAATGGTTTAAAATGTGCTTTTTAGGGACATTTTCCTAGCACTAAATCACTACAATAAGATATTTTGGAAATTATGCTTTGAATTTCTATTTAAGAACCATGTGTCTATGTTACGTGAGATAACTGAGTAACATATTTTTCTGGGAAACCGAAAATAAACATATAATGTATACTGCAAAGCATACAGCATACAATCACTTATTTTTCACTCTTAAAGGGCCACTTGAGGTACCAAAAACAACTTAATTTAAATGAAATTGTTATGGTTCCAAAAGGCCCCTGAATGCAATTTTTATAGTTAAACAGTTTGAGAATGATTTAGATTAAGTTGTTTTGGTGCCTAAGTGTCCCTTTAAATATACAGAGAGTATATATGTTTTACTTCTTGAACCTAGTTTCCCAGAATCACTAACCTGTAGCTTTCTAAATGTTGTTAGATTAGTAACTATACAGATATCATTCATAATATTTTGCCCATTTCCCTTGCTTATATACTGTACACATTTATCAGTATTGTTTTAGACAAATTTACATAATTTCTCAAAGACCAATAAAGTGAAGAAATGCACACAACATAATGTCTGCATTGGTCTACAATCATTTACTACTAATGTATGAAGGCTCGTGTGAGTTTAAATTTTTTTTCTTCAGTTTGCTTTCAAAGCTTAATTGCATAAAGTAATGCCTAATCATTTAATGCAGAGAGTTAATGGGAGAGGGGAGTGATTGGTACTTAAAATATTTGTTAATTTCATCAGCAATGTAAATTATCATATAGCAACCACCGTAAAAGGAATTTGTTTTTTTTGTTTTTTTTTTACTCTTAAAACTCTCTGTGCACATTAAATGTGAATCTGGATTTATTTCCAGCACTTCCCCCTTTTTACTATTTCTTACATTTTTACCAATGTAGGAGGAGACCCCCTGGGACAGTTTGCTATAGAAAATATGCAGAACGAATGCAAAGTCTATGTAAAAAAATCTCTTGACAGAGAAGTGAAGGACAACTATATTCTCAACATAACAGCAACTGATGGAATGTTTGCAAGTAGGGCTGTGGTGGAAGTGAAAGTTCTTGATGCCAATGATAATAGTCCAATATGTGATAAGGTAAACAAAGGGATTTGTCTTGTCTTTGTTCTAGTAGTTTTATATATGGGGGGAGATGGAAAAGGATCAGATTTGGTCAATTAAGAATTTGGTTTGCCATTGAGAACATCTTGGCCCTTTCTTACTGATTTTTTTGCAATCTAGGAAAAAAATTTTATTCCTGCACCTCTCTTGACTTTCCATTATTCTATTCTGTCTCTCACCCTCTCATCATCAGTCCCTATGTTTCCAGTTTACATGACCTCATTCCTTACTGTCTTAGGGTATGACCTCATTCTTTACTGCCTTAGGGTATGACCTCATTACTTACTGTCTTAAGGTATTACCTCATTACTTACTCCCTCTACCAGTATATATGTTGCCCTGACCTTTATTTGTCTTTCCTCCAATTGCCAATTTTAATTTGATCTGATTCCAATTATGATCATAGATGACTGTATCTAAGCAAAGCACTCTGGATAAGAACATTACACATTGCAACATTTCTAAACTACCTACAAAATTACAGTTTTAAAATAGACCTAAATGTTTACAGATTACTTTTTGATAAATAGTAAAAATGTAACCTATACAATGTACAAGAAAATTCATAAATGTAAATAAATAACTCCGTTTCGGTCTCTTCCACACATTGCATTGCAGTAGGTGATTAGATGCGTGTTTGCATCTATTTCCCGAAACAAGTTCAGCTTTGTATAATCTGGAGCAGTGCATTGTAGAATTTAACACTGTCAAATGAAAGCAATGAGCTTAAAGGAACACTTTAGGGTCAGGAACACAATCATGTATTACTGACGCTATAAACAACACTTTTCCCTTACCCCTGTTTAAATAACTAGAAAAGTCATCGTATTTCCAGTGCCACATAGGTTTGCCATCAATCAGAATTGATGGCCTAAACCAATCACAGTGCTTTTCCATAGGAAATCATTGATTTGGCTTAAATGGTCAATTCTGATGATCTCCTTTAAAGAGGATTGGCAGGGGTGGAGCCAAACGCCACTCTAGCCAATCAGCATCTCCTCATAGAGATTCATTGAATCACTACATTTCTATGGGGAAAGTTCAACATCTCAATGCAGAGCAGGCAGCAATGACCCAGGAAGCACCTCTAGGGGCTGTCTTAGGAGTATCCACTAGCGGTGTTACTAGGCTGTAATGAAAAGGCAGTTTTTACAGCAAAAAGCCTGCAGGGACTAATTATACTCCTCAGAACAACTACAATAAGCTGTAGTTGTTCTGGTTACTATAGTATCCATTTAAATATCAGTGGACATTAGTGATGTCCCGAACGGTTCGCCACGGACTGCGAACATAAACATAAACTTTGACCCTGTACCTCACAGTCAGCTGACACATTCTAGCCAATCAGCAGCAGACCCTCCCTCCCAGACCCTCCCACCTCCTGGACAGCTCACTAAGAATGCAGCTTCACAATGAATGTAAAATGGATGCTGTCCAGGAGGTGGGAGGGTCTGGGAGGGAGGGTCTGCTGCTGATTGGCTGGAATGTGTCTGCTGACTGTGAGGTACACGGTCAAAGTTTATGTTTATGTTCGCCGTCCGTGGCGAACCGTTCGGCGAACCGTTCGGGACATCACTAGTGGACATATTTAGAGTATTTGCTATTAAACTAATGGTATAGAAAGAACGCTCAAGCCAATCCGTCTTGAAACCAACAGAGGCACAGTACAGATAAAAAAATAATAAAAAGATTTAAAATTGTCCTGTCACAACCACGTATACAGTCTGAGCCATGTTGGTATGTGGGTATAAAAAGGGTAAATTACCTGCAACCTCTAGATTTACAAACATTACCCTCCACCGCGTAAAAAACTAATTAACCCCTATATCTTACCTACATTAGCCCAAGTTATAGTTAATATAAGAACCATTCAGCCCATCTAGTCTTTATCTTAAAGGGATACTGTAGTGCCAGGAATACAAAGCTGTATTCCTGGCACTACTGATCCCTCTGCCTACCCCTCCCTCGCATCCCATCCTGTCCGGTAAATAAAGGGTTAAAACCCGTTTATTTACTTACCTTTTCCCAGCGCCGATGTCCATGGGTCAGAGCTCTGCCCCCTCATTGGTCCTGTGACGAGCGGGGTCTAATGTGCATGCATTAGACCTCCCCATTGGAAAGCACTGAATCAGTGCTTTCCTATAGGGAAAATCTGACGCTGGAGGTCCTCATGCAGAGAGTTAGGACGTCCAGCATCAGATAACGGACCAAAAGTCTGTTACAATTCCGGAAGCGCCACCAGTGGCGGTCTGGTAGTCAGCCACTGAGGGAAGACTTAGTTCTCTGGAACTGCAATGTTTTACATTGCAGCACTAGGTGGAAAAGGGACACAGCACCGAGACCACTTCAATGAGCTGAAGTGGTCTGGGTGCCTACTGTGTCCCTTTAAGTCTAGGATAGCCTTATGCCAATCCCACATATGCTTAAACTCCTTCACTGTGTTAACCACTTCCGTTGGAAGACTATTCCATGCATCCACTACCCTCTCAGTAAAGTAATACTTCCTAAAAAATTTAAACCTTTGCCCCTCTAATTTAAGACTATGTACTCTTTGTTGTGGTAGTCTTTCCTCTTCCTCTTGTTGTGATAGTGAGAGGTTCACTTTAAATTGTATCCTTACCTGATAGTCTCTCAAATTTATTTATATGAACAAAATCTTACATTACATGGCATGCTACTTTATTTAAATATAATTATATATGTTCTTCACAATGTTTACTTTTTTCATTCCAGACTTCCGCCTCTGTTCCATATTGTTTACTTACTCTTTTCAGTGTGGAACTGGATGGCTGCTGGCTTTTACTAAAAATAAACAAGTACATTGGTACTGGGAATAAAAAAAGAGAATAAATATCTTGTGACCCGAGGAATCCCTTAAGCTCCGCATAGTTTTGGAAGAAATATATACTTCTTATGTAAAAACAAAATAATTTTTAGTTACTTTAATGCTCCGGCTGCTTTCTGTTATGAGAAAGCACCGATCTCAGTGTGTCATGCGTGTTCTATACTACTGTCTATTTGTGATGTTTTATAAAAGATTTGTTCAATAAGCAGAGAAATATTTTTTAATTGAAACCTAAAGCATTTTAGGTCTGCAATACCCACACATATGGTGCATTGAAGTGGCATGGCCACAAATGATGTAATTTAAGGAGTTATTCTCTCTCATTATTACAGAGGATCTGGGTTAACAATGTTAGGGTGCCACTTTAGAATCAGGGCTTAACAGAACCCAATCTGGGGCTCCGGCTGAGTTAGCCACCACCACAAACACCCCTGATTTGTATGGCAGACAGTGTTTTCGTGTGCTCTTCCTCAAAGACTCAATGCTTTTTGTACGAAATACAAATTCCACATAATGTTTGGCATAAGGTTCAAAACAAAATATAAATTATTTACAAGTTATTTGTTTATGGAACTTACATATTTGTTTTTATTTCCTTTTTTATGCTAAAAGAATTTCTATGCGGAAACAATCGCAGAAGATGCCTTACCTGGAAAAGTAATTCTACAAGTTTCTGCAACTGATGAAGACATTCGCTCCAATGCCGAGATCACTTACACTTTGCATGGACCGGGTTCAGAGAAATTTCACCTCCATCTACTTATTGGTAAGTTCTTGGAAATAGAAGGATTACTAATTTGAATTTCTAACCTTTAATCCCAGAGCAACTTTTCTTAACCTGTTAAGGACTGATGATGGTCTGTGTCGACACAACATATCTGTTCTTTAAATCCTGTGTGTTCTTTAAAATAGAACATTCTGCTTGATTAACAGAGATCTCTCTCTTTTAAAAAAACCAAAAACAAAACATGCCTTTCCCTCATGAAGGTTTTGCTGTCAAAATATTATTTATGATTAATGACTATATATATGAAAAAATCCTTGTCTCAGATTAGGCGGTTTGTTTTGAATGCTAGTAGTTCAGGAAATATTTTTTTGTGTGGAGTCCTCTGAAATTATTGGTTGTAGCTCTTTAAAACTTTTACGTACTCCTTCTAGAGATGGGTTGTAGAGGGACTCTTGATTTGATCTTCTCTTCTTTGTATTGTAGGAGCCTTTCCCGTGGTGTTTTTAGGGCAGATTTGATTTTTTTTTTTTAGATATTGTCCTTTCCTTGTAGCCTTTTTGCCTAAATGACTCTGACAGTGTACTTAGGTGCTGATCTTGGTCTTTTGTGTCAGAGCAAATGATAGCCTGGTTGTAGATGATACCTTGTTTGGTGTGATTGGGATTGCTTATGCAATGTATGATCATATAATGTAACTAAACCCCTAGATTAGGTGTTTAAAAAAAATAAAATAAAAAAAATAACAAAATCTGTCAGCATTGAAGTTGCTGTTTAGTGGATAAGTGAGTATATAAACTGGCCCCCAGCATCACCCCATTTATGCATGCTCAGATGAGTGCAGCACTCTGGTTTCATATATATATATATTATATGAAACGCCAAGTCTTATGGCTTGACTGGTGTGTGTATTAACTATCCACTTACTTCAGGTGAAAGGGGTTTTTATCCACGCTTTTTTCCCCACCACAACTCTGTTGGTATGTACTTTACAAGTAACGCCAAGCCGCCATTGCAAGCCAGTAACCAACCTCATGCTGATGAGTTGCGTTAACAACGAAACAGCTGTCCATGACTGGTTCACTGGCTTTGTTCCTCTTCCTGAGTTGTTTCAAAGTTGTTGTATACAGCAGACACATACTCCAAGGAATCCATGTATAAAGTGGAATTATGAGGCAAAAATGTGGTTCTTTTTTGTGCTCATTTGCATACACCTACCCAGAATCCCTTGCAACAGTGAGATCACTGCTAAAGTGAGATTTCTGTGGGAAAAGCAAGTCTTATAGCTTGACTGGTGTTTATTTGTGTTTAGCAATGTATTAACTATCCACTTCAGGTGAAAGGGGTTTTCATCCATACTTTTTTCCCCCACCACAACTCAATTGGTATGTACTTTAGAAATATATATCTCTGTCTATAAAACATACAAGATCCTGAGCACTTACTCATTCAATAAACCACAATTTCAAGGTTCACAGAATGTAATTTTATTTTAAAACACCGCACCTTGTGGGGATTTAGTTACAGTATATGACCATACATTGCATTAGCTTGCCATAATACCAATGTATCCCATTCTTTTCAGGTCCTACTTTTTAAATGTGGTCAAGTGGGGGTGAGTTACTGTAGCCTACAGCTCCTCTGGCTGCAGGCAGGGTTCTGCCCTCTTTCTAGCTCATTGGAATGTTGCCATGATAACCCATGGCAGTGCTCCAAGTTGCCCAGCTCACAGGAGGATTATTTACCCTACCTGCTCCTGTTGTCCCCTTGTTCTACACTCCACCACCCTGAAATGTCTGTGGGCTGGTGTTCTCTGGCAGAACACCGGTCCTTACCAGCCCATAAAGTCACAAAGAAAGGCCAGTGGTTCAATAGCACCAGCACTGCATGTGCTTGCAAAGGTGATCCTCTGATCACCCCAGTTGGCCTTGAGCCATAGCGATCACGGCCCAATGGGCATTTGCCCAGTTTGTCCAATGGCCACTCCGGACCATGCCATTACATCCTGCAATGAGCTCAGCTAAGATGAAAACCTTTTCAGTATAAATTGTCATACTTGTGCAAGAATGATTCATTATAAAAAACTAAACTTCTTAGAAAGAAGGATTCAAATCCCACAGTGCCCTAGGCAGTCCTCACCAAGGAAATTAATGGTTGTGAAGATTCTGTCTAACAGTGTCTCTATGTGCCTCCTGTGTCTTTATTGCTAATCCTGCTCTGTTTCCTAAACGCTGAAGCAGAAGAAAGGTGAACTAAGTTTGTGTATTTTGCTATAGTAATTATATTGAAAACCCTTCTGAAATCAGTCCTATTTAGAATCTTCTAATAATTGTTGGAACACACACACACAAGTGATTGAAAGATTTTCTTACACAAGAAATGGTGAGATTTTTTTGCACTGTACCGATCTACAGTTTAGCCTGTATTATTATTTTCCCTTTTAAAAAGTCTGAGCTGATTAAAAACTTTTAGACATGTAACCCTTTCATGACGAGGGGTTAAGCTAGCTCCATTATTGTGACACGCATACTATACTTTCTGCCTTTAAGGGGTTACGTGGATACATAATTTCTACCTCATTTGTTAGCAGTCACAATGCGTCTGGTTGCAGAATTGCAAATGGTTAAACTCAGTAAAATTATTTGAGGATTTTTTTTTTCAGCAATGGTGAAGTCATTAACTCTGCTGTAGGTTTGCATAGAATGTTTGCATAGAATGGTTTCTGATTCCATTAAGAACCATGATATAGAAAATGAGTTTTTACTATGACAGTTTAGGCATGTATTTGGTTATGGAAGGTAATATAATTTTTTTTTATAGTTAAATCACTTCAAATTATACAGTATTGCAATATTCATGAGAATCCAATCATAATTTAATGAAATCTCAGCAACCACAAAATATTACTTTGATAACCGTAAGACATCCCCCACAATCCCACTCTCTGTAGACTGGCTCTGACCTTGTCTCAACACCTTCTGCTCTCCTACCTGTAAGTTCATACCCTGACTTTTCTGTGTGTGATTTATATTTCTACACAATACACACGTGACTATGGCACCTCTAGATAATGTATACATTTATATATTGAACTAGTGAATAGTATTAGATTCAATCAGAATATTATTAGATTACATTATATGCTAGTCTAAAGATTTCATCCTTCTCCAAGATGGCCACCGCAATTGATGGAATGGCTATGCACACAGTCACACATACCATCATATGAGATGCCCCTGCACTAGTCAGGGTCTGGATAATTGTTTTTGTTTTGTTTTTCCTCGAGAGTTATGATAGGCCTTATTCATGTTTATTACTTTGGAGGATCAGAATAAGGAGGAATTATTGTACTATAAGGTGATGATAGGCTTCTTGACCTTCTGCCATGTAATTAATTGAAAACATAACAGCCAGGTTTAATCTCAGGACAGGTGGGCACGCCTAAATGCCAGTGATGTAATTTGCGTCACTGGTGTTTACCAAAATGGGCAGACCCATACTCACAGGATAACCTAAAGATGGTACATGGGAACTTACACCAAGGTGTCTCACAGCTTCCCCATTGAAGTGCTCTCTGCATAGTCCACTTTTGCACATGAGGAATCATTGTATTACAAGGAAAAATATAATGGTTAAACAGAAAATTATGGTATGGCATCTGTTTCCCAATCTCTTTTACTATCTTGCTCGATATCTCACTGATTTGAGTATACATGTATGTACATGTGTGGCAAAATGCTACTCTATTCATGACGTTATCAAAATAACACTTTTACAAAGTTTATTGATTGTACCTATGCCCATGACTCTTGGTGTGACAGAAAGGCAGGATTCCATTGATTGTGAGTTTACACTTCATTTTAATTTGCTTCTTAGCCGGCAAATCCCATCAAATAATAAGCAGTAAACAACAGGACATATTGATGACTAGCTTAGTGTTGCTGAAAAGTCTTTTTTAAATTTTTGTAATCTTATCTCATTCAGGACTAACTACTACTTTCAAATAACAGTTTGCTGACTGCCTTATCGCAAGGTGTTGGTATTCTTATTCTTATTATTATTTATTAATTGCCATTTAATGTAAGGGACCCAAGATATTGTATTGTTTTTTGTCATTCCAGTGCAGATATGCACAACAGCTGCAGAGCTGAGATGTTATATGTGAATGCATTAATAGAGACATTAAAAATACAGGGAATAAGATATGTAAATCCAACTCTAACCCATAGAAAATACCCTGGAGGCTAATTTCATGGTTTGTGAATAATAAATGCAATGTGATGTTGGGGAAATAATGAGCAAGCTGGAGTGGTCTATGGTTTTGATGAAGTTTAAACATTAATAGTTACGTTATCTTCTTCAGTATTCTTTACTACTTGCATCCACCATTGCTACATTAAAGCAGGCAGATCACAAAAAGAACACATTACATTAGATAACCCTCTCATAATAAGGGGTTAATCATGTTATGGTATGACTGTCCAAGCACCTAAAGTGTCCATGATGGGTTAATAGATTAGCTGTACAATTGTCTACCATGTAATATTTGCAATATTAATACGTAAGGCACAATATAATGAAATCAGGATCGGGAAGGTCACATAGATTAGGTTTAATGAGGAATTGCATGGTTAACTGATTAACTGTATTGCAGAGTATTCCCTAGAGGAATAACCTAATAAAAAATAAAAAAATAAAAATGAAAATCACATACTCTCCATTGGCATTCAGTGTCATCTGATAGTAGGTTAACGATATTATGGAAAACCACAGTTTTCATGGTTTATACTATTTTTTTATTCTACTCCAGAAAGAAGCCAGTTATCCATCATAAATGACTGGTTTGTCATACAAAAACCTTTGAGGATGCTTAGAGGCAAATTATGTCGACAGCCTAAAAGACTTTAAATTAAATACATTTAAATTAAGTGCAATAATGGCAATGTACATTTTAATAAAGTCAGACCATCCTTTCTTTGGGTATAAGGGTTTGACAAGCAGAACCATAATCAAGGAGGCATTAAAAATGGTTAATGAGGTTAGAAAATAAGCAAGTTGAAATAGAGCTAAGATCAAGCAAGGGTGATCAGATGATTTCACAAGAGGTTTATAAAGGTATATGAATCACTGCTTGCTAAAATCATCTTGGACATTAAAGAAAATGGATTGAATAGTAAACAGAGTAATACAAATTCATGGTATTAACCAGGTATACAGAATCTGTTCCAGGTTCTTATTTAGTTCTTGGCAATATGTAGATGAAAGCCAGGATGGAAGATGAGTATGTCTATGAAGTCTACACATGAGAACTGCTGGTTAGAAATATAATTTGATAAACATTTTTTTCCTTTTAAAAAGTCTGTGATTTAAAGACCATGGGGGAGATTTATTAAAGATAAAACAGGTGCTATCCCAGTCCTAAACAAGGGGCAATCACCATGGAAAACAATAGAATGTCTCTTACACTTTAGTAACCAATAGAATGTCTCGCACACCCACACTAGCACATGATTTGCCTTTAAATCTCCTCTAATATGAGACAAAGATGTGTTTAAGCTAAGTCCGCACCGGGTTGTGTGGGTTGATCAAGAACTGTAAAACCCTTTCAAATACTTTTTCATTGGATTACGTAATATCTGGGTCCCGTCTCCCCCTCGCCCCCTCTCCGCCCCCACTCTCTCAAATAAATTACAAATCTGTATAATATACAGTATAGTAATGTTCTTTATTAAAATTCTCATTCCTTATCCACCCTGCAGGTGAACTGAAAACCTCATTACCCCTTGATCGTGAGACACAAGAGGTTTACCACCTCACGGTAAAAGCCACCGACGGAGGAGGAAGGTTCTGTGAAGCTTATGTTGAGCTGACCTTAGAAGATATAAATGACAATGCTCCAGAGTTTTCTGCAGACCCTTACACTGTTACTGTGTTTGAAAATACAGAGCCTAAGACGCCCCTGACAAGAGTCCAGGCCATTGATGCAGATACAGGTATTCTAGCATTTATACTAACATTTAAGTACTTTATATATGTGATAGTTAACACTGGTACTTTGGTTATTGTCTACTGTTTACCATGATGTTCAAGTGGCTGGTTGAAAATGATGGGGTAAAGTGGTTAATATGGCTGTGGTTAGCCATTAGGAATACATAAAGTTCTGTAAATAAAATACTATTGCAGAAGCAGAGTCCATGGTAGGTGTGTGCTCCCTGCACATCCATGAACCTGGGACCTACTGAAAATGATTTGATTTCCAAAGTAGAGGTTTAATAACCAAAAGCAATATGTGCATGATAGTTAAAACGAACTAGTGCCACGCTTACGTTTTAAACATTCATTTGTTTAGATAGTATTTGAATTACTGGTGTTTTGTTATGTGCCTACTAATCAATGCTATGTATTAGGTTATCGATGCATGAGAATGAAAAAAACTAAGCATATTTATTCAGATTTGGAGATGAAGCATGACCAGTACTCTTCTAATTGTTTGTGAAAACTATACTATAGAAATATTATATATATTACTTATAAAATATGCATATGCACAAATGTGTGTGTATATATATATATATATATATATATCTATATATAAAAAAAAATAGGTCATTGCAAACGACACATCAATGTGACTAAAAAGATATGTGATGCATTTGTAGCGTGAGGAAGAGGGAGAAAGTAAGGAGGATCCATACTAATCTTTTTGTAGGCAGCCTCTCACCGAGTCCTGGCAGCAAGAGCTTAACCTTCATGATATGCCAATTATTACATCATATTTGTGAATTACAGGAAACAATTCACAGAATATTAACTCTGTGATTTAAGGGTTTCAAAAAAAATAATCTACACATTAAAAGGATAAACCATTAATATATTGATAAGGAGTACACCATTAACATATTTATAATGTACTTACTGTTTATATACAAAATCATTATTTTAATAATAATATCCTTGTGCATATTATTTTCATAGACTTATTTTACATTTAGGTATCCCTTTGAATCTTTAAAGTGTTATTTGTGTGTCAGCTTAAATCCTGTGGTTTGCTTTGTAGGACTTAATCAGAAGGTGCAATATTCATTAGTTAACTCGGCAGAAGGTCAATTCTCAATTGATGAGTTGTCTGGAACAATTATTTTGGAGAAGCCCTTGGATCGAGAATTGCAAGCAGCTTATACTCTGGCTGTCAAAGCTACAGATCAAGGTTTACCTCGAAAACTTTCTACAGTTACAAGTGTTGTGGTGTCTGTCTTGGATATTAATGATAATCCACCAGTGTTTGAACTCCGAGAATATGGAGCAAACTTGTCAGAAGATGTTGAAATCGGAACAGAGGTCCTTCAGGTCTATGCTACTAGCAGAGATATTGAAGTCAATGCAGAAATATTGTATAAAATAATCAGTGGAAATGAACATGGAAAATTTAGTATAAATCCACTTACAGGTAATTATCTTTTCTTCCAATTATACTACCTTATGTGATAAAGCAATGTAGTGGTAAAAGTGTGGTATTGCATGACACATTTTTGGGTGCTCAAGTATAAAGTAATTACTGAATTTTATTATTCTTATTACTGAACATCTAAAGAATTCACTAACCTACAAGCACCATTTAGACAATAAGCAACATGGCCAGTTGAACATATAGCTTTCAGCTGTACATCATGTAGATCATATGATCTCTTAACCAATCCAGCAATTTCTTTCCAGAGCTGCAAGAAATATATATGCATAGCACTATTGATAATAGACATTTATGCTATTTGTTAAAAGACGTTCAAATTAATACTTTTGGATAAGCTTTTCAAATGACTTAATATTTTTGATAAATGTTTAAAATAATTTAATATTTGGAAAATGTTTTAATATCTTGATATATTATATATCCATATGAGTCCACAATTTACTCTTCTGTCTACAAAAATATGAAGAAAATAATCATATTTTTACATTCTCTAATGTAGATACTGTGTATTTTTTACAGGATCTATATTTATTATTGAGCATCTGGACTATGAAGCCTCACCTGAGTATTACTTGACCATAGAGGCCACAGATGGGGGCACTCCACCTCTAAGTGATGTTGCGACTGTGAACATTAATGTGACTGATGTCAATGACAATTCACCAGTGTTCACGCAAAGCACATACACTGCCGTTGTTAGTGAAGATGCAGTATCTGGACAACCTGTTATCATGGTACCTTTTTTTCCTATGTTTATCTTTACTTTCAAGGGATTCACTACTTGCCATGTTTGCTAGGTTAATATACTGGGTCCTTGGAACATCTAGGACAGTGACGACCAACAATGGCTCTGCCAATGTTCCTGGATTATATTTTTGATCACACTCCGTTAGCGCATGTTTGTTTAGTCCACATATGTGCTACAAAATACTTCCTAGGTTACTGCAATTAGTGCATTGGCATTTGAATGAATTCTTCATAAAATACCTTGTACATACTATTATCATTAAAGATTATTTTTTTTTCCATTACCTATCCTCCAGTTTCAGCCTGCCTGCAAGTTTTTTTTTGTTTTGCTTTTTAAATTTAGGGCATATATATTGTCTCTTATTGTGAACCAATTATTATGAGTTTAGTAATGAGCAGCCAAGATACTGACAGTTGTAAGCTCATGACGCATTGCTAGACGTTTTCTAAAGAAAATATTATAGGAATTGATTCACTTTATTCTTTTTATCATTCCAACCTGTTATGGGAGACAATAGCCAGATGGTAAAATATGCATGTAGAACAATTGTACCAGATATTAAGTTGTGCTTATGTTGCTCAGGGCAGTCTTTTCTTTTCTTTTTTTTTTCTTTTTCTTTTGGTGGAATTATGAAGGAAATACTAAAACTATTGAAATATAGTCCCTTGAAATATACCCATGGGATCTTCTTTTCATAAGTTAAATCTGGGATATGAGGACAAATTACTTCAAAAATGTTCACTCTTTTCTTTCGGTGTGTGCACCAAGTGAAAATATTCTTTTATCTAGGTTGTTGCAGATGATGTTGATGGACCTTTGAACAATCACATACGATACTCCATTAGAGACGGCAACCAGGGGAATACATTTCTCATTGATCCTGTAAGAGGGGAAGTTAAAGTGAATAAACTTTTAGACAGAGAGAAGGTGAGTCACACAAAACTTTTTTTCTTAGCAATTATCTGCAACACATTATTAGGGCAGAAGGAATTGAAGGATAGAATGCTGAAGAATTAATTGGATTCCATCTTAATACACAAGATTTATGACTCCCTTTCATCTAGTATATCAGAGAAATAAACTTGTGGTTTTGGAGGGAATATCTTGTAATTGATTTTTCTTCTTCTTTCTTATAGATTTCCGGATATACGTTAACTATTCAAGCTGAGGATAATGGCAATCCTTCAAGGCTTAATACCACAACTATTAACATTGATGTATCTGATGTCAATGACAATCCACCAATTTTCTCACAGGAGAATTATAGCCTTATTATTCAAGTGAGTTGGAAATAACAAATTTAAGCTGTTCGCTGTGCGTAGTCATATTGAGATCTCTTAGGGGGTTCATGTAATTCCAATTTACAAACCTTCGCAGTGCTTTTTTTCCTGCTGATTGTTTAGTGAATTGAAAAGTTGAATTTAGGGTATTAGTAGATCTAGTGTTCATATCCCACTTTCCCTCAACATGTCAATCCCAAAACAACAACACTGTGAGTTGCATCAGACAGAATGGCAGAGACTGGCTGTTGCAAGACTGAAAAAGAATAGATAAGTATAGTCTCAGTGGTGGAAACGGCTTGAAGGGAAGCACTCCTATTTGATCACATGCTACACAATGACAGCATATAGAGTTGAGAGAGGAGTTCTAACAGGAAAGAAATTTAACAAACCGATGTGGCAGATGTTTCATTGAAAATCTGTGAACCAGACAGTACCGTCCATTCGGCCACAAAGTGTATTTTATGGAGATTACACGGCTGAGTGCTAAAATCGCCAATCCCTCTAATTACATGGCATGGTCACATGATTTCAGCCGTGTTTTGGTCTCTGTATTTATTTTTATAGGTATAGAGGATGGTTCTATCTAATGTTCAACACGTTACAGAGAAAGTGGAATATAATTACCATGTTTTGTGTCGAGTGGATGGTTGAAAGCCCACTTTAGGATTTGCGGGTTAATTGTTTTTTTTGTTTTTCTTTCTTCAATGAAAATGTGCAACCAAGTCACATAGACTGAAGAGAAAGCATCTCTCTTTAATGTACACCTACAGTGATTTATAGAAAAGAAAGTACTTATGTCAAAGCATGACAAATGGGATAGGGAAAAAAATCCATGATGAAAGCAAATACTGTGTAAACAGGACCTTTGTTAATGTCGCATAGCTTCAAAACCGGTGCTGATCTGATACAAATAAGCAGCTCTTGAAGTAGCAATCAAAGAGTATGGACATTCCTTTATGCATATTACTGATTCATGTTTCTCACTGAATGACATAAGATTATATATTAACTTCAGATATAACAAAAAAATTTTAACAATAGGGCATAGTCATTCAAGGTCTTGTTAACAAGTATTCAGCTAGGTATTATAAAGTGCTGGCAGAAGTGACAAGTCAGTGACAGGATCTCTTGGTGGCTTAACATGAGGTTCAATGAGAGGGCTGCACAATCTGTTGTGAATGAGGTAATTGGAAAATATTCTGAGGGCAGGCAATGGCAGACTGCACATTTACCCCGCAGGTCTCCTACTGACTGAATGCATTGTTCTGTTTCATGACACACGCGCACACACAGAAAAAGAGCATTTTTGGGGATTTATTAAGAAAGTTAGCTACTTTTATTTAAAAATGCTTAGTGAACATTTAAGACTTCAATGAAGACGAGGCCCACACATGCACAAAGTAAATTATGTTTATTTTGGGGGAGTGACTAGATATTATGGCATTGCTGAGTGTGTTTTAGGCATCAAGACCATTTCATCTCATTGGAAAGCATTGGGTGGCTATTGTACATGTGCAGGAAAATCCAGCGCTGTGCCAATTAGCATCTCCTCATGGAGATGCATTGAATCAATCATCATCATCATCATCTGAACTTTCAGCACCTCCATGCAATGCATGAAAACCCTGGACATCACTGCTACACAATGTGCAACACTAACCCAGAATGCACATTTAGTGGCTATCTGAGTGACTGCCACTGGAGGTGCCCCTAGGCAGTAGTGTAAACACTGCATTGCTCAGAGGCAGTGTTTACAGTAAAAAGTCTGCAGGGACATACTACACTCTCCACATCAACTACATTAAGCTCTACTGTTCTGGTGCCTATAGTGTCCCTTTAAAGAATTCTGTGACCTATTGATGGCAGTTTATGAAGTTAGACAAGTTGTTAAGAACTTGAACCATGCAGATTATGTACATATATTAGTTATGAACACATACTGCTGTGTAAACACTATCCCTGTGATTTGCGTTGCAATGAATCTCCACACTGAGCAATCTGAGCTCCTGAGAGGAGGGACACTAGGGTATAAATTGGGGAAGTCATTATGAGTGACACTTGGGAAATGATGGTAATGCATTTTATATGTAATGATAATAAGACCTATAGGGAAACTATTATATACTCTGCATAATGCTTTGAAGATGTAGCTGTTTTATGAATCCTCAGTCTTTGAGTACCTAAGGCCTTGTTTGAGCTGTGTGCACTTGACTTCCTTATTAGGCTGAAAATGCCAAGGGCTAGCCAAAGGTTCTGCTGTCTGAAATGTATTCACATTTTTCGGCATAAGAAAACTTAAATTGGTTTGACACCAGTTTTTACGCAGTGGAGACTAACAAGCAATTCTCCAAAGTACTTGAAGTTTCATTAACACAGGATTTCAGGTTTACAGGATCAGCAGAGTAAGCACTTGCAAAAAGTAGATTTTACGGTGTTCTGTCATATTTTCTGTTATTCCTGCTGAAGCCTTAACAAGCTCATTTATGCACAGATACACACTATGCAGGCTGTTGAAACAAAGTTTAAACTATAATTCTCACGTACTTGTCAGGTTTTATGTTTGTGCAACTGCATTTCTTCATGTTTCACGGCTGTGTATTGATGTATATTTCATCCAAGTGTTTTCCCGCACAATAATGCAGAAACTAGTGCAGTATTTCATTTGCATGAACTTGGGGCTTCATTGTGCTTTGCAAGCTTTCATAAAAACCTGGCTAGTATCCAGAGTTCTTAAGAACAATCTTTGTTTTTCAGGAGAACAAGCCGATTGGTTTCAGCGTCCTGCAGCTGATCGTGACTGACAAAGATTCTTCACACAATGGTCCACCTTTCACTTTCTCTGTTTTGAGTGGTAATGAAGAAAGCACGTTTCAGATTGACCAGCAAGGAGTAGTTAAAACTGCAGCCACATTGAATCGAAAAATAAATGACCACTTCCTTCTTCGTGTACAGGTAATGTGATTTTGGAGTGTTTTGATTTCAACTTAGTAATATTATATGGCAATAGTTCTTGAAGTTGGTTCTATGGAATAAACTGCATTTTAAGTTTCCTGATATGAATCACCAAAATGTTATTTTTATACAAAAGTAATCTTTTTTAGATTTAATATGTCCACATTTTTTTAAAACATATTTATTCACTTCATATTGAAACCATGTGCAAAATAAGAATTAAACGATGTAAGAAGAGAGGCTAGGCTCTTTTTTCTCAACAGGAAGCGATGTTCATTCCAGTTTTGTTATCACAGTCAGGAACTAGCGAACAGAGGGAGGTAGCTGCAATCATAGTGGGCAAAGTCAGTGGCTGTAATGTAAAACCAGTTGTTTTAAACATTTTTTTTTTTTGTTAACGAAGTACCAGTACTGTAAGATTTATCTTAATTCTACTTCATTCCTACTGTTAAGATTTAAACTCTCTTACATTGTAATCACGAAATATATCATATCAAATTTAATATGTAACCTTCAGTAAACTATGCTGTGCAGAGCAGTCTGCTTTGAATTGGACGTTGCCGTATTTGCTGCTCACTTCCTGCAGGACCTTCAGCACGCATTCTATAGAAGGGTCTGTTCTGCACGGTCTTGTATCTTGAAAAGATAATACTCAAGGGCACAGTTCATGCTCTGGAGAACTTAATACTAATACAAACTGCTAGGGGTTGAATACACTCTTGATAATTATTTATGAACCCGTTCATAAGCCGTTTAAACTACTGTTTCTCTTATAACTTATCTTTTTGGTTGCGTTTTTATTATTTATATATATATATATATATATCCTTCCCCATTATTAAAAGGAATATACGTGAATTTCCTGTTAATTGCGGTTATTGTTACTGTATAGTGAGCAGCAGAACGGGTGCTCATTGACCATCCTTGCATGGCTTATTTGTTACCATTTAAGTAGTTAATATATTGATGGTATTGAGGGGAAAACAAAACATGCACGTAATTGCTGCTAAACGGGTTCAATATATTGTAGATTTCGCAGCATTTTTACATATCCCTTGCATATAGGCCTCAGGATAAATGACTTCACTGCACATTGCAGTCTCAGGGAGGGGCCCACTCATGCAGACAGCCATGATTGTTATAACAGACCGCAATGAACCAATAACCCAAAAGATTATGATTTGTTGTTTTTTCCCTTCAGCCATGTTCCCTGCATACCAACAACTAACAACATAGTTGAATAAATATATTACAAAACATCAGCTTAATTGGGTTTCTTAGAGGAACAGTCTAACATAAAAAAGTCTAACCGTATAAAAAAAATATACTTATTTATAAAGTTGGAGATTTATTCTTGTTTAGCTTATGGAGTCCTGTGTTAAAGGAAAAACAGCACTCTTGTCACTGTGTCCTACTCTATCCTTGGCAAATATTCCTTCTTTCCTCTAAAATAATTCTGATCTCAGGGCAATCCAATGCTACTCATTTAGAGAAAAGCTGCTCCATTGCGTAACCTAATATAAAGGTTTTCAGTAATTAAAAGCCATCAGAAGAAAGTGCCTCTACTAGCTTTCTGATTGACAGCCACTAGAAACACCCTGACTGACAAATGGAAACATCATAATTTCTCAGGTCACAAACTGCAATGCTTACCTTTTCCAGAGTGCAAAAACAGGGCCTACGCACCAAAACCACTACATTAAGATATAGTGTTTTTGATGCGTACAGGGTCACTTTAAACTGTATTTATGATAGCATGCTTGTACAGGAAGTACAGATTATTGAACACCTGTGCCTTTAACCCCTTAAGGACACATGACATATGTGACATGTCATGATTCCTTTTTATTCCAGAAGTTTGGTCCTTAAGGGGTTAAGAAACTATTTGTGATTGAACTTCCAGAGAAAATAGTATCTTGTATGATGATTCTAAGTAGAGCACACACTCACCTCACCATAAGTCTTCATAGACAATTGATCTATATTCCTGATGATTTGTTATAAATATAAGAAAATTATTCATTTGTGAATAGTAAAAGTCCCCTAATTCTATCTATGTTTTTTTCTTTCTTGGCATTTCACAGTTTTAGATTATTTTTTACACACTATGCTCTTGATTTTAACTATATTTATTAATTATTTGAAATGATCACAATCTGTTAGAATTTTTTTTTTAAATGCTTTATTTACAAAAATTCCTATACACGTTATGGGTGCCCTCATTTGCTTGTATTTATTTGAAATGTGTATCCAAAATCCTTAAATTGTGGCTTATGTTAAAGGAACACTCCAGGCACCCAGACCACTTCTGCCCATTGGAGTGGTCTGGGTGCCAACTCCCACCACCCTTAACCCTGCAAGTTAAACTGAAATAATAACCTTGCAGGGTTAATTCCTCCTCTAGTGGCTGTCTATCAGCCAGCCACTAGAAGAACTTCCGTGTTCTTAGAACACGAAAAGTGTTTTAAACGGCGCTGGATGTCCACACGCTATGTGAGAACCTCCAGCATTGCCAAAATCCCCATTGGAAAACATTGAATAATGCTTTCGTATGGGGAGGTCTAATGTGAGTGAGCAGCCATTGCCGCGCATGCGTATTAGGTCTCCCCTGCTGGCTGACGTCGGCGGGGGAGGAGAGTAGGCGGAGCCTGACCCAGCACTGAGGGACATCGGCGCTGGACTCAGGTAAGTAACTGAAGGGGTTTTCACCCCTTCATCAACATGGGATGGGGAGTGGGAGGGGGGCATTTCCTGGCACTGGAGAGTCCCTTTAAGCATTCTGATGTATTCAACCAGGATGGCAAACACACAAGATAAGCTATTCACTATGTTTATACAACAAGAACATAACTATGCTTATTGAACAAAATGGAGTAACATTAATAGTCCTTCTCTTCATGTACTTCATTATTTATATTTTAAGATTCATAAATGTATTAAAAAAAACTAATTATATTTGCTTGTTGAACATTTTTTTTTTCCATTTGTATATGTTGGCTAAAATTAACATTCAAAAGGAATTTGTTACATAAACATATAAGATTTAGATTTGTTTCACCGTGGGAATGCCTACAAAACTACTTTTATGTGTTTGCGTAAAGAATTCAAAGCTTCAAAGCTCTAGAATTACTATACTTGAGCACCGCCAAATGTTTGGCTTCGTCTGAATGCATTCGGCAAAAAAAAAAAAATGTTTATTTGTCTGATCCGAATTTCATGCTTTTTAAAAAATTATTTTCATTTCTGAATTTAATTTGGACAAAATAAATTCTGACTCGTGTTTTTTGGCCACGGCTGCATCTTGCAGCTATTTAGATAACTCCCTAAATTTATCCCCTTGTAGGGTTGCCATATGTAAGGGTACCAAATTAGGGGGCTGTTTAGTAGGTAGCTCCCTGATCCTTGCAATCATTGGGATTGCCATAAAGATACCAAAAAGGAGCTATCTGCTAATAAGCTGAAATACCAAAATCACAGTATCATGGTAATAACAGGTTGCAGCATAGTATAAAAAAAACACATTGTATTTCCTATAATCCAGGTCATAAGTACCTTATTTACCTGAGTGTGGAAAACCTTCTAGCATCATAGTCACTATGATAGGCTTAAATGGTATTGTTCTTAGAAAAAATATTTTATTAATACTTTACATCAAGGTTGTAATGCATTGCTCTCCACTATAGTACTCAGTAAGTTTAATTAAAGCAACTTAAATGTCAGACATACAGGAGATCTATTTTGTTCCGACCCTTTGAATTCTTTTCATGCAGTTTATAACCCACAAATATTTGTTTCTAATCCTAGAATTGTATTATGCCACCCCCACAACACAACTGCATAATTATGAAGTAAATAATTCAAACTGAATTTTCAGCTCAATTGCTATATTAGGAGAATAGAGTGGACATTTTAATTTGTCTTTGTTACTGATGTATGCTATTTATTAATTTGTGACTGACAAATTATTGACCATGTGGATTACATAAATTAATCTTATTTTATGAAGTAGACAGAAGGAGTCCACATTTGATAGTAAATGTTAATATTAGAAAGACTTACTGCAAGGAAGGTCCACCTTAGGGGTTCTACGATGACATGGTCTAGTGGCATTTAGTTGAGCAATAATCATTTTCTATATTTTCTTTTTAAGACAGTACACTTTGTCGCCATCTTCTGACAGAAACTAGAATTTGCAATGTGTTTGTGTTTTTTTATTGAACAGCCACATAAAGTCACATGTTAAACATGTAAACTGTTAAATACATGTGGTTGAATTTAGTTACAGTAATAGTTGCATATTTATTTTTTCTGTTATGATTATTCATTTGTTTTTCACGTATCTATATATTTATTTCATGTAGGTATCTGATAATGGGAAACCACAGTTATCATCTGTAACCAACATTGAAGTGCGTGTAATTGAGGAAAGCATCTACCCTCCAGCAATCTTACCATTAGAGATATATATTACAACATATGGAGATGAATATGCTGGTGGTGTGATTGGAAAGATCCATGCAACGGACCAGGATGTGTATGATACCCTAACATACAGTTTAGATTCTAAAGCAGAAAACCTATTTTCTGTTTCAAGCACAGGGGGGAAATTGATTGCTCACAGGCGATTGGATGTTGGTCAATATCTATTAAATGTTAGTGTCACTGATGGAAAGTTTACCACGGCAGCCGATATCACAGTAAGTATACGACAGATTACACAGGACTTGCTAAATCATAGCATAACTTTTCGGTTTGCAAACCTTTCCCCAGAGGAGTTCATTGGGGATTACTGGCGCAACTTCCAAAGGACATTGAAAAATCTGTTGGGTGGGCGCAAAATAGATGTCCAGATTGTTGGCTTGCAACCATCAGATCAACAGTCTCACCTTGATGTCCTGCTGGCAATAGATAAACCTGGCAGCACATTTTTTCCACCCAAATTTCTGATTCAAAAACTAAATGCCAGCATTGCTGATATTGAAGATTTTAGTGGTGTTAAAATTATCAGCGTCTCCCACAAGCTCTGTGTTAATGTTGAATGCCCTCTAAGGTTTTGTGACGAAAAAATATCTGTGGATGAAAATATGATGTCAACACACAGCACTGCAAGGTTGAGCTTTGTCACACCAAGACACCAAAGGAAGTCCATATGTTTGTGTAAAGGTATGTGTAAATTATGAATTACTACAACATTTGTTTTATCTGTTGTTTGTTATTATCTGTGTGTAAATTAATGTCTTGTGATGTATATGTTTTAGGAGGAAAGTGTCCAATTTTAAACAATCTGTGTGATGCAGACTCGTGTCCTGAAGGAACAGAATGTGTTGTGGATGAAAAAGAAGAAAACTACAACTGTGTTTGCCCAGAAGACAGGCTTGGACAGTGTCATAGTAAGATTCATTTTTATTGATGTTTGTAATCAGTGAAAAACATGATCCTTGTACCTCAATGTGGACCTACGCTTGTTGACCTTCACATATTTCTTATTAGACTTGTGCAAAAATGTGTTTCATCCATAAACTAGTCAATTCATCTGGGAAATAACTTATTACCTGGATCAATCGGCTTGTACTGGTGTGGATTTAAAGGATTTTGAATTGGACATAGTGATTTGTTGATGGTGGAAACAAATTATTTTTCTTACCCATGTGTCACGTGCGTGGACTATAGGCCCAGCCGAGACAGTGGGGAGAGTGTGGAAGTGACAGGGTTAATGACACCAGAACCCTGGTTACCTGTTGCTAGTCCCAGCAACCACTCAATTAACCCCTGCAATCCCTTCTACACTAACTCCCTTAGTACACTTGACTGCCACCACCAAGACTTTTAAACCCGGGCGTCTTAGGTTACCCCACACACAGGAGAATTATAGTATCACCGTTCTACTTTTACTGATAAAACATATATAGTTAACCCTTTTTGGTAACGTGTTTACCTGAGCTTTCCTCTGGAGAGTGAAGCTCATAGAGAACAGAGACACAAGCTGATTAAGTAAACATTTAATCTGACAAAAAGGATTCACAGTGCTGAGTACAAAATACAGAAATAAATGACATACAGATAACAAATTGCAAAACAGTACATAAAATAAAATAGGAGAAAACACAAGAAATTCCTTACATATATTTACCCCATATAGAATTCTTGTGGGAGTCTTAGATGGTATAGGTCTCCTAGAAGTTACTGACAAAAGAAAAATGAATAACTGACTACCCTGGATAGTCCAACACCCTCATATATCTAAACTAGTTGTTTCTCAGTGGGCAGACCCCTGGGGGGGGGATCAGAGGGGGTTGGTCTGGCAGTCTATTGCCCACTCTATGAAATTCCTTGTGTCCAGCTCTGGTGATGGCTATCTAGATGTTTTATGGTCTAGGCCTGGTGCAAGATCAAAGACCACAATAAATGTCATCCCAAGGTTTACAAAAAAACAACTCTTAACATATATAAACACACATCAAACACCAACTCATGCTTTTGGCATGACACCATGTCCTCCGGAATATTCACTAACTGACATTAGCATCACATCCACTAATGTCATTGTTGAGTATCTTAATCTCCATATTCAGTGTGTAACCAAAATTACTTTCGATTCAATTTTTCTTCTGTCCATACATTCCCTCCTTTTGGAGGAAGTACTGTGAGCAATTAAACTCACATTAGTGTGTCTTCATAATGGCCTGTGAAAATAAGCCAAATGGGTTACCACAGGAATACTCTGATACAATTCCGGATGCATGCTGGAAGAAGCTGGTGGTGCAGACAGACTGCATTTCCAAACTGACCACCAGGGATTATGATTCTCCTCTTCTTGGCCTGTGGTAAGCCTCAGGAAGGTTGAAGAAACTGCATTTGCTTTTTGTTTTATTAATTAAAGCCCTTTGTCTGGCCCACTGCATCACTTTAGTCCCAACCTCAGCCTCTAACCCCACTCTACTGCACTACTCCTAAAACTCCACAAATGCCACAAGCCCCCAATACTGCCCTTAGCCTCCATCACGGCCCACCATTATACCCCACAACAGTCCCAATCCCTGACTACTGACCCAATCTCTTACTACAGCCTGTAACCCCCACTATAGCCCATTACTCGATCTTCAGGCCATAATAAACCACTACAGCCCCTATCCTCTTACTATAGCCCATAACCCCAACGTCAGCCCCTAGCCAACCACTAGAGCCCCTATCCCTTTACTACAAACCTAATCCCCTCACTACTGCCCTTATCTCCCTCATACAGCACCTAACCCTACATATTGGTTCAGGTACAGCTAGCTTTAATCTCCCTTCTAATTTTGCACTAAATAGAAATTTCACTGCTTCCCACATATGTTTCTTCTCATGTATTACGGTGTGTGTCACTATGTCTGTCATTGTGTGCGCAGAGGCTGCTCTCTAATTAGGCCTAAATTGCCTTAGGGCAGACTGAACTGTCGGGTTCTCGGTCTATGACCGAGGACCTGACACAAGAGGGGGCTCGGCGGCTTGCCCTTTATGCCACCAGGTGTGAGGCCCCTCCACTCGGTCTGCCCTGGGGGAGAGCCAGCCTTCAGCCTGCAGCTCCGCTGGATGTGAGCTGCAGACTGAAGTGTCTTGCTATCTCCAGCCAATCAGAGTGTTGCCGCGGGTTACCACAGAAACTCTGACTGGAGATCGCGAGACATTTACCATGTGGTCTGCAGCTCTGCACCCGGCAGAGCTGCAGACCAGAGAGCTCACCGGACCACCAGGGACAGAGACCACCAGGTAAATTTCAACCCCCTTTCCCTCTCAATCTATATCACCCCTGTCATCCTTTTACCCCCTCTCACACTATGCCCCCCCGTCACCCCTTCTCACACAATGTCACCCCCATCTAACCCTGTCACCCCCATCTAACCCTGTCACCCCCTCTCACACTTACTCCCCTCTCACACTATGTCACTCCCCTCTCACACTATCACCTCCTCTCACACAATATCACCCCCTCTCACACTGATGTCACCCCACCTCTCACACTCTGTCACACACTCTGTCACCCCCTCCAAACACAATGTGACTGATTATTTTTTTAAAAGCCCAACTAAAATAAAAACTTCTGTTTCCAATAACCCCTTCACACAAGCACTTATGTATACACAACTGCCAGGCTATGCAACCATACCTCGCAATCATGTATAAACAATTAGCATAAATACAAATTTAAATTACATAACTACAGTCAGAGAGCTCACAACGCAGCGGCACAGTGAGCCGCAACAATGCAAGCCTCTGAACGAAGAATACAGAGACTAGGTCTCTACATCCGACGCTGCAAGCCCGCCCTTCAATATATCTACAGCTTCTTATACACACACAAGTCAAACGCTATTTTTTTTTCACTAATGGTGTTAGTGGGGGCCTCATGTTTGAGTTTTACCTAAGGCCTCGCCAAGTCTAGAGCGTGCGTGTGAGTAGCTGGTTATGAGAGTGAGTGAATTAAGCTAGAGTCCATCTTTTTTTTTATTCAGTATATATGTATCATGACATATACTCACAATGTTTGCCAATAATTACGAACACAGACTGTGTTTTGTATACATGCACGATATCATTCACTACTATGTATAACAAACAACCAAATTTTTTTTTTTCCAGCTGACTCATCAGTAACATTTTCTGGAAACAGTTACATAAAGTACCGATTACTGGAAAATGAGAACAAGGAAGAAATGAAACTTGAAATGAAGCTTAGAACTTATTCTGCTCATGCAGTTGTCATGTATGCAAGAGGAACAGACTATAGCATCCTCGAGGTGTGTTTGAAATTATTTTTTTTTTTTTATATAATTTTTTTTTTCATATCATTTATCAGAGTATTCAGTGAGCTGACAAGCGGTTTGTTAAAATTTAACCTAAAATATGGAAAACATTTTATCGACTCATAAAAATTGTTTTGCAGTTTGTAAACTCACATACCTCCCTGTTTAATACTGTAAATCTCAGTGTCTATGCTAATGGAATATAACGGACTGATATAATTTATCATTCTAACTTTGTGCTTTGCAACTTCAATATCATTGTCAAAAATGTTAAATTGAATGACATGCCATTATTCGTTCCACATTCACGGCAGTCAGAGGGCAAGAAGTGTTGTGTGAATAGTCTATCAACCCTGTGATTTTTTATTTTTTTCCCAACTGTTTTATACACACAACACTGAGATTGCTTCTGGTTTAAAGGCCATTCATTGACTAGCTGTCTCAGGCTTTGATTGCACTTGGATCTGATGCTGTATCGTTGAATATGTATTCAGTGCAAACAGCATAGCCCACAGCGGCATTCAGCAGCTTATTTGACAAGAGTCAGGGGCTGTCATCATCCATTTCCTAATATTTTAGCCTTCTGCAAAGTATACTCTAGCTGTATATCTTGCATGTACAATGTTACACCCTATTTTACACAAACGACTGCTTTATTGTTTTAGATCCAAGGAGGCAAGCTTCAGTATAAATTCGATTGTGGCAGTGGCCCTGGAGTAGTGTCTGTTCAGAGTATCCATGTGAATGATGGTTTGTGGCACACCGTGTCACTACTAGTAGATGGTAACTATGCAAAACTGGTTTTGGATCGTGTATACGTTGCATCTGATATGGCTCCTGGCACCCTTCGTACGCTCAACCTTGACAATTATGTCTATTTTGGTGGTCATACGCGACAAGGATCAAAACATGGGAGAAATCCTCAAGTGAATAATGGATTGAGAGGGTGCATCGACTCTGTTGTATTTAATGGACAGGAGCTCCCTCTGAATAGTAAATCAAAGAATTATGCACACATAGAAGAATCTGTGGAGATATCCCAAGGGTGTTCCCTAACTAGTGCTGATGTCTGCTCTGGATATCCCTGTCAGAATGGGGGTGTTTGTTCCCCAACATCCAGTGGAGGTGAGTGATGTCACTTTTTCTTATCATAACTCTTGTGGTAAGGAGTGTGTGTGTGTGTATGTATATGTATGTATTTGATATGATATCACCTCCATGCAATAGTTTGGGAACCAAAATCTTGGGCAGATATTAGTAGGATGTACAAGCTCGAATGGCACTTAAGGTAATTGTTTTAAGCATTTAGGATGAAATATGTACTTTCAGAAGCCCAGGATGGAATTATTGTTCCATAATACACGGTTCACTGTCTTGCATATGTGATTTTGCATAGCATGAGAAAAAGGCTTTTCTTGTATTCTGAAAATCACTTCTTAAGCAATAAATTATAGAAAACAACATTCATTCTTTTAGTCTTTTCCTGAAGCCTACTAGACATTTTGGATTAACTATGTAATTCAGTCAATTTGAAAGGTTTTAGTTATTATTAAACTCTAAAGTAAAATAAATGAATTCAAGATTCATGTTGCTTTCATTTATTTTGATGCTTTCAGCACATAGTAGGGGGAGTAGTTTATGTTGTTTCTAAAACTGACTTAATTGTTTTTGCTTTTTTCCCCTACGTTAGCCATGGGACCTTTTCTTACAGGTGTTATCATTTCTCAGTAGTAGTAACATTTGTTTTATCTTGTGTTATATTATATTTGAAACTATCTTCTAATTTCTCTGGGTGGCTGAAGTACATGCAAAAAAAAAAAATGTTTACATTTATTACATTTGTTCTTTTCTTCATATAGGATACTATTGCAAATGTACTTCATCATTCAAGGGCACACATTGTGAAAAAAGTGTTAATCCGTGTGCATCAAATCCATGCCTCTATGGTGGTACCTGCATTGCTGTTAAGGATGATTTTAAGTGCCATTGCCGGGGAGATTACACTGGACAAAAGTAAGTTATTGTACACAACAAATACTTTGTTGTTTCTGCATATTATTATTTTATTATTTATATAGCGCCAGCAAGTTCCGTAACGCTGCATATGCATCCATCAATATAAAAGGCATTAAAAGTTACCCCATCTGCACGATTAGATCGTACTTGTTGAAACCAGCCAAAAGAAATAAGAACTTTCCAATAGGTGAATTTCCCCACTGCAGAGCGCTACGGAACTTGGCGTTTTATAAATAATAATAATAATAATTTCAGTTTCACTTAGCCGTAGATAAGTTATATACACAGACACTATATAATTAAACATACTTGGACACACTTAGACATACATACATAAATACTTTATAGATTAGACACCTATATTCACTTATTGCCTTCAGATTTGAGGTTTGAGACTTTTTTAACAAGAAATATACTGTCCTTCTGGCAGGAGAGTTTGCTACAGCATAGATGCATGCAAAACTCCTAATCCTGCAATAATGGTTACATTGTTCTAAATGGAATGCGAGAAGAATGTGATAGAACTACGTTGAAGAATGAATTGGATATCAGCCACACTCCTCATTCTCTCAGACAAAATGAATATATATAATAGATATCTGACAAGGGGTGGGCCGCCATAGGAAAAACAAAACAAAACCACCAGGATCCATAGAAAACCAATGATAGAGAAGAAACTCATGATGCAATGACCTTACAAAATGTACATTTCAATTCATAGTTTCATAAACTACTATTAATTCATACCTTCTAATGTTTCAAATGGACACAGAGGGATACTTTCATTTTAGGGGTGTAAATGTGGGTTTCTGAGACTTTTTAGGTGACTTAGTAATTTATGCAACTAGGTTCTAATTTATAACAAGAACAATGTAATATGTAGCTCATAGAAAAGATGGATATTAGGATATAAAAGAGGCACAAATAGATTTGGGGCCAAAATAGGGACTATACCTAATAAAATGGAGCACATGGGAGGCATATTAATGGAGGTTACTCAACAAGTTGACACAGTCTACCACTACTTTTAGACATTAGTAATAACTATGTAGGTGCATTAATAAGTAGTAGAGTGTTGCACACTGGTGTCAGTAGCAATGGAGCTCTGTGGTAGAGGTGTATAGAGCCACAGGCTGCACAGCGTAGGGTGAACAAGGCAGCTTTATTGTGAAATACAGGTCAAAACAAGAATATGACATTTTGTCCGTGAGGCCTTAATAATGTATCTTGCAAAATAGGGACTGGCCCTTTGGTGCTATAAATCTGGGGGTAGGGATACAACCACTACCAATTTGTGAAATGCCCTTATTTTGTGTGGTCATGGATCCTCAAGTTCCTACCCACATAATATATAAATGTCCCCAGCCCTGTCCCTCTCACCATGTATTAATAAATCACAAAATCAATCAATCTTTGTGTAGATTTTTAGGTTCTCCAGAAACCATTTGTTTAACAGCAGTACATTTTTAAAATTTCAAGATTTTTTATATTTATATATATTTTAAAAGGATTACAATCTCATTGCATGCATGTCTTGCAGGTGTCAGTTAGGTCCTTTTTGCAAAGATAATCCATGTCAGAACAGTGGAAAATGCATTGATAGTTTGGATGGTCCAGTATGTGAATGTGAACCTGGGTTCCAAGGAGAAAGGTATGATATAAAAGTTTCAAAAGTACCTGAATATCTTGGACTTTGAAGGCATAACACTAAATAATAACGTTGTTTTTTTTAAAGGTGCCTCGTTGATGTGGATGAATGTGAAGTTAGTCCCTGTCCTAATGGTCATCACTGTGAAAACACATATGGCTCCTACCAATGTAACTGTAGTAATGGATATGGAGGAAAGCAGTGCACGGAGATCGCTCTTAACAAAATGGTCTCAACATCTTGGAATATTGGATTGGCTGAAGTCATTGGCATCATTGTGTTTATTGCAGGAGTATTCTGCTTAGTGGTCATTTTTGTTGTGTGCCGTGTGAAGGCTAATAAGAAAAGAAAGAGAAAATTAGAAGCTGAAAACAAAAATACTGGCTCAGCTTCATCAGCATTTTTGCAAAGACCATTTTTGGATCCCAAAGTGAATATCTATTCAGATATCCCACCCCAGGTGCCTGTTCGTCCCATTTCCTATACTCCAAGCATTCCAAGTGATTCTAGGAATAATCTGGACCGAAACTCCTTTGAAGGATCAACCATTCCAGAACACCCAGAGTTTAGCACTTTCAATCCTGACTCAATACATGGACACAGGAAAGCAGTAGCTATTTGCAGTGTTGCTCCAAACTTGCCACCTCCTCCGCCATCGAATTCCCCTTCAGACAGTGACTCTATACAAAAACCAAGTTGGGATTTTGACTACGATGGTAAGCTCACTGTTATTTTTATTATTTATTTATTTTTCTCAATTTGGTTCATTTTATTAATGGATTATTTTTCCTAAGGTTTATTTTACATTGCTTATATCTACATTTTACTGTATTGTTGAATACAACTTTAAAGGGTTACTCCAAGCACCATGACCACTTCAATTATTTGATGAGTCTACAGGTGATACTCGAAAAATTAGAATATCGTGCAAACGTTCATTTATTTCAGTAATGCAACGTAAAAGGGGAAACTAATATATGAGATAGACGTATTACATGCAAAGCAAGATAGTTCAAGCCGTGATTTGTCATAAGTGCAATGATTATGGCTTACAGCTCATGAAAACCCCAACTCCTCAATCTCTGTGAATTAGAATATTGTGAAAAGGTGCAATATTCTAGGCTCACAGTGTCCCACTCTATTCAGCCAAGTAAGCCATAACACCTGCAAAGGGTTTCTGAGCCTTTAAATGATCTCTCAGTCTGGTTCAGTAGGAATCACAATCATGGGCAAGACTGCTGACCTGACAGTTGTGCAGAAAACCATCATTGACACCCTCCATAAGGAGAGAAAGCCTCAAAAGGTAATTGCGAAGGAAGTTGGATGTTCCCAAAGTGCTGTATTAAAGCACATTAATAGAAAGTTATGTGGAAGGGGAAAGTGTGGAAGAAAAAGGTGCACAAGCAGCAGGGATGACCGCAGCCTGGAGAGGATTGTCCGGAAAAGGCCATTCAAATGTGTTGGGACTTTCACAAGGAGTGGACTGAGGCTGGAGTCAGTGCATCGAGAGCCACCACACACAGACGGACCCTGGACATGGGCTTCAGATGTCGTATTCCTCTTGTCAAGACGCTCCTGAACAACAAATATCAGAAGCGTCTTACCTGGGCTAAAGACAGACCTGGTCTGTTGCTTAGTGGTCCAAAGTCCTCTTTTCTGATAAGAGCAACTTTTGCATCTCATTTGGAAACCACGGACCCAGAGTCTGGAGGAAGAATGGAGAGACACACCGTCTCTTTGCATTGCAATAACCAGTATATGCTGTTTAACATCTCCTGTGTTCATTCTCAACAACAGTGAATGGAAGCAACTGAGTTAAAGGGATACTAAAGGCACCCAGACCACTTTCATCTCATTGAAATTGTCTGGGTGCACTGTCCCTGTCCCCTTAACCCTGCGATCTTAAACATTGCATTTCAGAGAAACTGCACTGTACACATTGCAGAATTAAGACTCTGTAGTGCACTAGAGGCACCTTACGTGCTGTTTCACTGAATTTAACTCTCTGAAACGGCGCTGGTCTTCCTCACAATGTAAGACAAAAGAGAAAAGATAAAGGGTCCTTGCACAACAACCACATCACCAGCACAATATTTAAAGAGTAACTCTTTAAACATCCAGGCCCCGCTATCCTTGAAACTCCAGATCTAGTTTTATATTCAAAAAAAGAATTAGCAGATGACTGTTGTATTACAGTAATAGAGGAGAAGCACCAATTATACGTTCCATAGTTTGAAAAGTTGTTTGATATTTAGGCAGACTTTTTGCATAGATGGATGAGTTTGTGAAGTTAGGATGCTTGTACAGTTTGTGGTATATAGTTTCATGAAAATGTCTTGAGGTATTTATTTTTAATAAAGGCAAATAGACGGCTGGCATTACGCAGTATTTTAAATCTCTTTCTAGCTCTGACTAGTCCTCAGCCTTGAATGATTTTTAAGTATGCTATACATTTTAAAAATTATACTTTGTTTTTCTGGTTTAAGTACTTAGTAAAAAAAAAAAAAAAAACAACCAAAAAAACACAAACAAACAGCTATAAAATAATTATGTGGCACTTTAAATGTCAAAATGTGGCATTAACCATATTTTTTTGTTTAGCCTTTTCAGAGATATTCAGGCAGTCTCACTCTTTGTGACGGGTGGTTCTCATTATTGAACTATAATCACCTTTAAGGTTCAATGTAGTTTAAGCAAAGTAAAAACAGTTTGTGGGCGGATGAATGTTATCTGTATTCAGGAAATACCAAAGCTTGGAATGTTTCTGCTCCCGCACTGTATTTCTGACTCAGATTTTCCATGTTTATCTTTAGATGGTGTTTGCTAAAAGCATTTTAGTCTCTGGGATGTTTTTCAGAATTAGGAAATTACCTTCAGTAAAGAATTGTCCATATACCTGTGGACACAACATTACATATAACCATTCACAAATGAAGCACTTCCGTTATAGTCATTACTGTGGCAACTGGAGGGAAGATCTGTATAGTTTGGGGCAAAGCATCCCCTCAACACTGTTACCATATAAAAAATAAATATTAGAGGAAAGTTAATCTCAACTGTACAGCAACCAACAGGATTGGTGTTCCAGTAGAGACAAGCTCTCCCAGTACCAAAAGGAGACTCCAGGGGTCTCCAGGGGCTTAACCCCAAACTACTAAGAAAAAATACAAAAATGGGGGGAACACAGAACATACAAATGTCAAAAGACAAATGTATCGTACTGAGTATACCTGGAAGAGATAATGTAGTCTAGGAAGAATCTATTAGTACATAGGGTATGAAAAGTCAAAATACCCCTATATAGAAAAATTTAAAAAAAGTAACCTGGATGATGTTCATATATCACTCTTATAGTTAAAACAATACTGCAGACAACTACTATGAGCTTTAATAAATCTGGCTCAATATGTTAATGCAGTGTTGACACTATTGTATCTAGTACATCAAACAGGTAACAAAGGGAATAGATATCTACCACCTCAAGACAGCCTCTAATGTGCGAATGCACTTGGCGTATATAAGGTCTCATATAATGCTGATTGTGGCAGCAAATCCAATAGTCACTTAAATAAGTACTGAGTGTTATATTATTATTATTATTATTATTGCCATTTATATAGCGCCAACAGATTCCGTAGCGCTTTAGCATGCTGTCTCCTAAGAAAACCCGTAGAGAGGGTATTGCACAAAAAATAATAATAATAAAGGTAAATTGAGGCCGTATATAGATGAATAATAATAAGAGGTACAGAGCATAGATATCGTGAAGCTTAGAATGCTCACGGCATATCTATGGATAGAATTTAAATAGCCAAGATGTCCTTTGAGAGGAAAGGAAAGGGACAGTTAATAAGTAACAAATACTGCCTATAAAGCTAGCAGTTTAAGTAACAAAGTTGTATCTCACTTTCAAAATGTAACTACTGAACCTCTGCAGTGGTAGAAAAAAAATTATAAAATATTAAATTATAACTTAATATCTATTTAAGGTGAAAACAAAAATTAAACGTGAAGTAAATACAGTGCCATGCCGTGATTAAAGTGTAATGTCCATAAGAGACAGAAGAACGCCTAGATTCTTCCTAGACTACATTATCTCTTCCAGGTATACTCAGTTCGATACATTTGTCTTTTGACATTTGTATGTTCTGTGTTCCCCCCATTTTTGTCTTTTTTCCATATAAAAAATAAAAAATATCCTGCCGTGATGTTGCATGGCGTATTAATACCATTCTATTATCCATTTAGATATGTCTAATGTTTTTATCCACTCGATAATGCTGTCCTCTTCTGTTATTCTGCTCCAGTGGTAGGCCATATTCAGCACTTCAGAAATTGTAGGATACATTTCACATGATGCTTTGCAGCTGTAATACATTATGGAAGCTGTAGCCCACAACATCTTGAGTGCTGAAGGCTGACTAACCCTTCACTTTCTTACGTATCTACAGGTAAATGTGACCCATATCTTTAGGAATATCTGGTTGCCTGTTAGTATTGGGATTCTATGAGTAAGACAAAAAGCAGGGCTTTTCAGTGTGTCGGACAAACCTTATTCATGAATGACATGCCAATTAAAACGCCCTGCCATTCAGAGTAGCCCATCTTGCCAAATGAAAATGTTTGGCCTGATAGAGCCCATTTAAACATTCCTTTCAATTATAAAGAATACTGAAGCTCTACACATTACTACAATGGACTTGTCTCTATAGCAGGGCACTGCTTTCGAGCATGATTGCTTTATTCTTTTTTTAACATATCATCTGTTGCTGTACTGCCATTTTCATTGTTGTTGTTTCAGTTCTGTGTGCTCCTCTGATTGTCACTGTCAAACACACTCATTGCTGTGCAATTTATGCCAAATATTGTAAACCCCCCAGGGGAAATGCAGTCAAAGTTAGCTTTTGCTAATTTAATGTCCTTAACATTATAACATCACTGTGCTTTGTTTTATGCTTCTAGCTAAAGTTGATCTTGACCCTTGTCTTTCAAAGAAGTCTCTGGATGAAAAGCCGTGTCATCTATACAATCCTCGTGAAAGCATTTCTGAAATACAGTCTCTAAGTTCCTTCCAGTCTGAATCCTGTGATGATAATGGTATGTATATAATAGTCAGCATCTATATTCACTTTGTGCATACAGGCACTTGGTATATTTGGGAGTGCTATGGATTTATAAACGGTTATAATGGAGATACATGGTGTATAAATATTATATTAAATAGGGATAGGATGCAAATAGAAAGTAAACATCAAATCTTACAAATCTTCCTTCCATGTCATTTGAATTGTTCTAATTGTTAGCCTGGCTCATCAAATAACAGGTTTAATTGCTTTTATGTTTCTTGTTTGCCTCCCCAATGATCCTCGTAGTTGCAATAAAATGCATTTTTTTAAATATTAACTAATTTTATGTTTTTTAAAAACATTTAGTGCCAGATTTATTTGCATGCATTGGCACTTGAAAGGTTAATGTTAGTAGAAAAGACCTAATGTGTCAAGGCACTTAAGTTTACTTTGTGGTGAAATGTGAAATTATTTAATTGAAGTAGATTTATTATTTTTCCCGTCAATATATTTATTTTCCGGTTGATACTTCTGATGTTTAACTTACCAGCACCTTGGGATGTGTTTCCAAGTTGGATATTTGTGAAGACATTGCAGATCGTTTGGTAATCCCCTAAAACTAACTGTTTAGTGAATAAACAAGCTTATACCTGTCATTTGCTATGTTCATTCAATGAATTGGCTTTTAAATCATTACGATCTTTTTCTTAACAAAACGTGTCAAGGCTTTTATATGTCAACTTTCTGCTGCTAGAGGACTTTGTCTATCTGAATTAGTAGTTCATTAAAAGCCCATGTTTAGGTTAAATACTGACAAACTCAAATTCCTTCCTTACTAGAATTATGGTAACATTCTGTAAGGACTACAGCATATATGAAAGTAGTTTACTGCTTTAGCTATTTGCAAATGTCTACTGTGCGTTTTAAGTAGTAATGCTTTGTATAGGTTTGCTTTACATTTTGCTTTAAAGGGCGATGTTTCCTTTGTATTTTTTTTTCTTCCTTATGCTGCTTCCTCAGTACCCATATGGATCAAATCACCAATGAGCGAGAGCAGAGTTTGAAAATTGTCTCATTGTAAGTTTGATGGCATCTGTAATAAAGGAAGTCCAATCTCAATCTTTATTCTTGTGTGTCCTTTTAAGTAGCATACCTATATCTGTTTCGCATCCAGTTCAAGTGACACTTTGTATTTCTGTCCGGTACCATGGTGAGACTTGAAAAATAAATTACTAGAAGTTCTCAATCAAAAGATTTCGTGTAATAATTGAGGTCAGAAAACCTTAAAGGAACACTGCAATGAAACCCTTTTATCATCTTCATCTTCATTTCATATTAACCACCGTTTAAATTATTCAAATGAATACACAAGATGTACCAAGTAAAAAAAAACTGAAAATACTTCAATGTTTGTTTGTTTTTCCATTACGGAATGCTTTACTTTGTCTCTTTATGTTTTTTACAATAAAAACCAAAAAAAATAAAATAACTGGGTCTAATAAGAAACCTGTGTTTGCAGACGCATTATGTGCGATGAATAACATCTGTCTAAAAAATCTGCTTAATTGAAGCTGTAAAATGCAACTTAGCTGTCCTTTATTTGTTTACAGAGAACACAGATAATTAATAGATTTAGACATTTATTTTCATCCAAATAAAATAAATGCAATAAAAGACTAGTGAATGGCAAGCTATTATTGTGAATAGAAAAAATTAGTAGCACCTAATGCCCCACCAAGCCCCCACCCCTGTGCGGCAGGTGGGGTCTTTAATATTAATAACCAGAGGGGAGACCTAATGCTCTGTCAGCCCTGGGTAGAGTGTGATAAGTGGGGACACATACTGATAAGCAGAGGGGGACTAGTGTCCCCCTTCAGACCTCACCAACAAATCAGTGTTCTGAAGGACTGTTGTCACTTCTTTTGTTCTCTTGAGACTTGTCTGTGAGATTTGCCTTTCCGAGTGCTCTTGTTGGCTAACAAGCCAACCAATCAGAGCACTCTGACGCAGATTGCTTATCCTTATAATAGCTTTTCCTGGCATGGAAGCTCAGTCTGTGCAGAGTCCTCAATGGACCAACATAGATTTAATTTTTATCGGCATTGCAGTGGGTTGTTTTTTCCTCTGGATTTTATTTTAATAGCATTAGGACATTATGGATTTTTATTTGGCTTTTTAGAGGCTGAATAAAAGAAGACTGAAGAAGAAATAAAATGGTAAGTATACATTTTATTTACAGATATTGGATTAATTGTCCCCTTCGTTATTATTAGGTTGGGGGAGTAGGCAGGTTTTATTTTGTTATAGGAGTTATGACTGCATTAAAATACAGAAACAATATATTCTTTTCATTGCAGTGCCCCTTTAAAAGAAACACCCTTTACCAATTATAAGTAAAAACCAATTGTCCATTCACGATACACCAAGACGTTTAATTCATTTATTAATTGAAAGGTGGATGAATTTACTAATCAACAAAAAATATTTCCTCTCATGCAATAAGCGCTAAAAGTATCATATGAACTTGGCCAAAATAGAGTAGTAAGAGTCCCTGTATATTCAAATTATCACAAACACTTTTTGTCACATCTCTTTGGGATTCATTAAAGATTATATTGCCTTCCTTTATTACTCATCAATTAATTGGGATTATTACATGTGCAGTATTGTGATTGGTTCGTGGTGTTGTCTTTTGTAACATTACTAGATGTCAAACACTTGTCATTGTGTAAAGTAAACATTTATTGTATATTTAAGCTACCTTTAGGATCGGCGTAACTCAGAGGTAATGGTATCCTTCACAAATCACACACTCTGGAATCTCGTGATCTTTTGGGGGCATTGTATGGATATAGCTATTCTCTACATGGGTGCTGACGGAATTAGAGGGACACTCCAAGCACTAAAACAACTTTAACCTAATGAAGTGGTTTTGGTGAATAGATCATGCTTTTACAGTCTCACTGATCAGTTCTCTTATGACTTTACTGTAGACTTATTTTCTTTTGCAGTTTCTAGTAATACAATTCTCGCACCTTGCAGAGCCAGTAAATCATGATTTTACATCCAGAACTACTGAGGAAAGTTATGGACACTACATCAAATGGCACTTTAATACTTTTTAAGTATGACCAATGTATCAAGAACACCCCCAAGAAGTAAAACATGCCATTCCTAATAGGTGTCAAAAAGAGGCATTTGAGATATTATCTCTTCAAATGTAATATGCAGTATTTCTGAGTTGAGAAGGAATCAGACCTTTGACTTCCTGGATTAATAATGAATAGTGGTGGATGTTTCCAGGTCTTACCACTTAATATCAGGAAAGCACCCCTTTTGAGATATTGCATTTCTGCACATAATGAAATGTCTTAGAGAATTGGCACATATAAAAATGCAGTCTCAAATTGAAGCACTGACCTTGCAGCATTGACAGCAGAGCCCTTAATATTCATCACATCATGGTCTATTGTAAGTTTTGAGACATGAGTGCTTCTATAGAAGTGTGCCAGTTTTAACAGCTGAAAGCAATGTGATTGGCAGGAACCACTCTGCCAATCACATTTTCATTTTGCTGTAAAGATGAAAAGCTTTCTGCAGTTCTTTTCTTTACTATTTTTCTTAGTTTGTGGTGGGTTTCCATGAAATTAAATTTTACTAGGTAGAAGATGAGGATATATTATCCTACAACTACGTATAATATAAGAAGTGTTACATTTTATTTTATAGATCTGTTTCTTTACATTTAGAAATGTCTGCCTATATATTATTTTGGTATTGATTATTTTATTTTATTATTAAATTAATTTTGCATATGATTAAAAAAAGTGAGATTTTGTAGGGAATTCAAAGTGAATTTAAAACTTAAGGTCATGAATTCTGTCAATTCGTAGAGAACGGACAATTTCATTTATTTTGCTGTGCTGTTTTCTGCTGTTCTAGTTAGGATCCTTTCCCATGCATCCACTATTCTTTTACACTGCTGCATTAGCAGCATCAACTTTGGTCAGCTGACATTCTCACTCAGTGACTGCCATCCAAATTCATAATAATAAGCGATATCGCTAATGTGGACTTGCAAAGTCCACAATACATATAAAACAAGCAAGCGTCGTGGGCTCCAGTACCCAGGGGAGCCCTCGTTTGTGTCAAATGGCTCTAAAATGACTTGACACAAAGTCAGGGACATACTGACAGCGCATAGCAGACTGGTGCTTAGAGTGTCCCTTTAAGTGTAAGTAGTGTTTTAATATGAAGAGATGGCATAAAACAGCACATTCCTCTAGAGATGTTAATTTTTTTTTTTTAATGTTTTTGCATTTCTTCTGTTTAGTTTTCTGGTGTTTCACAAAGTTATACATTTTAATCAAAGAGTGTGGGACAGAGAAAAAAGTTTCATGTGTAATAAAGCTGTGTACTTGTCAGTTTCTTTGTATTTTCATACTAATGAAAATGAATTTCCACTTGTGATTAGTAATGTAAGCTAAACGAATTATCTCTATAGTTTACTCGTATATTGAAAGTTTCCTAAATTCATCCATTTATATAAACTAAAGTTAGGTCTTAAAGTCTCACCAAAATAGTTTTTGATTTTTTTTCACAAGAAGGGTTCTCTAAGTAGCATAATCAATAAAGCTCACCGTACTGCTGTTAAGTCACATTTATATTGTTTTATCTTTCTTACATATATACTTTTAAAAAGTAAAAAAAAAAAATATTTTTATAATATATGAAATATATTGTTTCTATATTTGCCATTTTTTTTTTTTTTTTAAACTTATGTGAACCTCTATGGTAGCCAATTCCATTAACACAGTAAACGGAGTCCAACATTCTAGTCTTTGAGATTAGTCAGGTGTTAGTAAAGATAGGCCACAGTTCTTATCGCCACTAAAGTCTGCTCTTAGCAACAAGTTTATGAATTGAATTATTTTATTTAAAGACTGCCAAAGAGAGCAGTTGTTGGTAAGGGTTACAAAAGCATTACTGTAAGCTTTTGGACCCAACCATCATGATGTTGCTGAAATGATGGTGATCCAAAAACCCTTTATAAAACTGATCCACTAAACAAATGCAGTCCAAGTTTGAGGAGTGTGGTACACCAGAATATCGTAATGAACCACATTGTATTGGGTTAGAATATGTAGCCAGTTGTTGCACTGTAAATGAACAACTGTCTATTTAATGAAAACACTATAACTCACTTAGAAGTGATTGTGATACACTAAAATAAACTAAACACTTTATATGAAACTTGAATTGCTGTGATGTAGTTAGAGTTGTGAAGAGAAATGAATTGGAAACCTTTTCCCAATTCAGCTATTTCAGCCTAAAAAGTTCAGTTTAAATGTTTTAAAATATGTAAACAAACCCTTGCAATCCATTGCAAGAACTAGATCAGGATCAAAACCCAGTTGATTTACAAACATTGAGTGAACCTATTCAGAAAGGTGCCTAAGTATCTATAGGGGAATATGCAGTTTTCCATGAATAGATAGAAAGTTAGCAATATATAGTTACAGCACAGAAATAATATTAAACACATTAAATTAATAACAAAACTAGTTAAACCAAAGGAATTGTGCCTCACGGAATAGCCATCTCAGTTGTGGCCTTCCTTCACGTGAAATGGTCAGTCACTTGCAAAGGCTCCACAAGGTACCACATTCGTTTTCCGCGGTGTGTGTCTGACAAAAGGATTCACTGTTTCAATACAATGTTCAGTCTTCATGGGTTATTCATAAATATTCTATGTTTATGAGAAAATGCAAACGTGACCGTTCTCCTAGCAGTCATTTGTAATGTGATGCATGACCTGTAGCAAGCTGTTCATACATGATAATCGAATTATCAATGATTTGTAGCAGCTCAGTAAGGACAAATAGGCCAAAATACCTCTAAGCCAATGAGTGATCCAAGCACAGGGGAGCTAGAAGGTCTTGGCTGAAGTGATTCACAAATATTACAGCAAGGACAATAAATGTTAGGTTAGTTAAACAGAACATGAATAAATTACATTTTTATTGTTTAATTGTTTTAGAATGAAATATAGTATTATTGTAACAGAGAAAGATCAGTCTACATTTTAAGGTCAAACAATGCAGTAACACATAATTTTGAAGGGCCAACAACCTTTCACCCCAATATCTCATAATTGATATTTTTTGTTCTGTTAAACCACATTTCATTGCATCTTTATCAATACTTTTCATTCATGTTGCTAGCAATTGTTTCTTTTTTTGGCGTATCTTTTATGAATATTTTTGTTCCGTAGACTGTGACTTTGGAGCTTTCTCCATAGTAACCTTGAATTGTTAAATTCATGTAACTAAGATGTCATGATACAATCCACTTTTTGTGTTTGATGCAGTTTTGTGAACTGTTCTTTCTGTGATAATAGATCTGAACAGTGGTCTATTGTCAATGTCCAATTTTCACAAACTATCCGCAGGAATTATAGGCTTGTTTTAATGTGTTTCTTTTCTTGCCTTTTACAAGCTTCCATTGTGACAGTAATACACCTTGTCAATGCTGTTGTTGACTCGGTGGAAAAAGAAGGTATATATCCGTATAAATGTATCTGTAAAATATAGTCTGCACCCCACCCGGATTGTGCTGTGCTTTCTGTATATTCTGAGTGTGCATGTCCTTAAAACCGTGAAATCTTCCTTTTTATATGTGATAACCTTTATACTTTGTATGTGTTGCAACCGCATCCCTTATTTTATAATCCTGGCATATTTTTTATTATATTAAAATGCTCCATTAGGCTTCTGCAAGGCATACTAGTAAATTTCCATGTGCCCGAGCGTTCGTTGCATCTGCTTGGCATAGCAAAGTGTGCCTGTAAACAAATTAGGAGTTTTATTAGTATGGAGACACTTGACATCTTTTCATTCTGTGCTGTGCCACATTGCATTTTAATTTCAAGCAAGATTTAAAGTTATGTCTCTAAATCAGTGAGAAGCGAAACGCTGTACTCTGACGATCAAGTAACAGATGCTCCGTTAATTTGCTTTGAGGCAATAAAAGAAATAAATTGATACAAATACTTAGCTGTCAGTAAACATGTTGGGAGCACCATTCCATCTGAACAAGGCATCTTGCGCTCGCTCACCTACAGTTGAACATCTTGAATTTAAGCAAAGACTGCAGCTGGCCTCTTCTTGGCACTTGACCAGCATGCCGTGCACCTCAGACAATGAAAGAGAGGCTTTTAGTTTATATATTTGTTTTTTTTGTGAGCAGTTATTTATTGTATGTGTATATTTTTTTTCTGTTTGTGTGTAGAACAATATGGTTTACTCTGTTTTTGATTCAGAATGAAGTGCATGCTTTTCATAAAAATGAAGGCTTAGATTTATCAAATGGTGAAAATGTTTAAGCTTATAGGACCCAACATCATAAGGTGTATCAAAAAAGACAACTTTTTTTGCATTTCAAGCTAAGAGAGGGATAATTGCCATACAGATAATTCCTATCTGTTTCCTTTTATTTTTTTTTCAGCACTTTCCCTTTTGTGACAATACAGTATTTTTTACTACTTGATAAATCTAAGTCGTAAGGCGTGATATGTGAGCATTTTATGGGCTTCTTAGAACAATGTGTAAAACATTAACTCATTGAGTATCTCTGTCTCTAAGGTAAAAATGATTGGTTTGTTACAGGTCTAGTAAAACTGCAACATTCCATCCATGTAGCACGCTGTGGACTGTTGTGGTGTTAAATTTACGCAACTACAATTATGTCAGCTGCTGGACTTCTAATGTATTCTTTTTCCTCTTTCTCTCTACGTTGCCTTCAAAGATTCTATTGCAGTTCCTGATGTCAGGAATTCACGAGGTGACTTCTGCATGTTGTTGTTTACTGATACTAATACTTGTGCCTTATTTGCCCTATTTAACCGTCACCTAAAAATGTGTACATGTTTTGCTTTGCTATTGCAGTCCTTGTTTACTAGCAAGAACACCTATTCCAATGTCTATGGAATTTAAAGTTGAGATAAAGGGAATGCATGAAAAATCTCTGGAAATATTATGGAGATATATTAGTTATTGTCACTGAATACTTTTTGCTGTATGTACCAATATAATGATAATCATCCTATTGGGATTATTAATCTCCTAGACCAGGGATAGGCAACCGTCAGCACTCTAGATGTTGTGGACTAGATCTCCCATAATGCTCTTAAAGCCCTAATGCTGGAAAAGCATCATGGGAGATGTAGTCCATAACATCTAGAGCGTCGAAGGTTGCTTATCCACGTCCCAGATATATTAGTATTGTTTTTAAACCTAATGATTTATATACAACCATTTATTGGGAGCCTTTTTTACCTATGCTTACCATGAGTATCATTTCATGTTATAAAGGACAATAGGTGTGATTAATAGATAATTTGTAAAATGTTTGCTTATAGCACTAACATTTAGTATTACCAAAATCAAGGAATTGTATTCAATTCTATTTAATGCTATCATGTAGAATCCTTCATCAATCTTTAGATTTTTTACATAGGTCTTTTTTTTAGGTTAATGCTGCCCAAACCTGTTAATTTGCACATAACATAATTGTTACAGGGGAAATACTAAACACATTTAGAGTGCTTTTTCAGACACATCTTCCATATTGTAACCTTTAAATGGCCACTTCTGGAGGTACATGCTGTATTAAAGGTGTAAGTTTGATGTCACGCACACCTTGATGACCGTTTAATCCAGAGAATTTACTCTGATCGACCACAACATTAAAATCACCGGACTAATATCGTGTAGGTTCTCCTCATGCTGCCAAAACCACTCTCATACCTCGAGAGATGAACTTCACAATATCTCTGAATGTTTCTTGTAGCATCTGGCAACAAGACATTATCAGCATTATGTCTTCCCATAGTGCACCCTGTCTTCCCCAGGTAAACATTGCAAACACTCCCGGCCATCCACCTGATCTAAAAGAAAATGTGATTCATCAGACTAGGCAACCTTCTTCCATTGCTCCAGGGTCCAGTTTTGATGCTCACACCCCCATTTTAAGGCACTTTTGGTGATGGACAGGAGTCATCATGGGCACTCTGACTGGTCTGCAGCTATGCAGTGAACTGCCATGCACTGCTTGTTTTGACAGCTTTTCAATCATGGCCAGCATTAAGTTTTTCAGCAATTTGATGTATTTTTGTGTGAGAGGACTTTATATGCTAGCCTTTACTCCCATGTGCAACCTTGGACACCCATGACCATGATGCTGGTTCACTGGTTGTCCTTCCTTTCACCACTTTTAGTAGGTACTAAGCACCGCATACTGGGACCACCCCACAAGACTTGCTGTGTTGGAGATGCTCTGACCCAGTCTTCAAGCCATCACTAATTGGTCTTTGTCAGTCATTCAAATCTTTTCACTACCCCATTTTTACTGGTTGCAACACATGAAATTCAAGACTATTCACATACTGCCTTATATTTCCCACTCCTTCACAGGACCATTTTAATCCATCAGTGATTTAATTGTGGTGGCTGATCAGTGAATGTTGGTTTTTAGTTTTTTATGGACTTAATAAATCCCCACTAAGGATTTTAATGAATGCCCATAGTAACAGTCTAGACTTTAGTGATCCCATTCCAAAATGGAAGACTACTCAATTACCATACAACTCTAATAACAATAGCCGTGATTATATATAGCCCCGCCAATGCTAGATAAGGAGATTCTAGGCTGGCACATCAAGAAATATAAATTAAATCTCAAGGGTTTAAATAGATACCTTGAATACAGATATGTACTACCCTGACTTGACATGCAGCTATATGCTACTTACTGTACTATACTTTGGGTAATGTTACCACAAATGTATACTATATTACAAATAGCCATGCTGCACATATAGCATATGGAGTATGGCAGTATCAGCGTTCGATAAAACTAGCATATGGACTGTGTGTCCATATACACAAACATCATACAGTTTATTTTGGGTAGTACACAACACATTAACTGCTAGCAGCTCCTGGCAAATAACTAAATGTGCTAAATTCTTAACAGGCTGTGTTTCTAAATGATGCTATTACTTTGGTGTCCGTTTATTTATTTGTTCAGCCAGTATTACATCAGTCTTGTTATTGCTTTTTATTGCATTTTGTGTTATCAGCTCACGTGTGGCTTTTTTTTTTGTTGCTGCACTTTTCACTGTTTGTTTATTATTTTCTCAGTTTATTCTGATAATAATGCTTTCTGATTTTGTGCAATGTTTTAATAATTTTAATAATGTTCATTTGAGCGCTTGAGTAATTTACTTAATTTAAGATGTTGGAAACTTGTAAGTTGGAAACTTTGGTTTCTTCTAGAATTTTAGTTTCCTAAAATTTTTAGAAGATTTAGATGGACACATGGCTACCACCAGCATGCATTTAATTTAATTAAATCAAAGCTAAACAAACAAAAAAATGCAGAATTCAGTATTATTGGTGGTTAAAAAAAAATATTTAAACTGGAAAATGTTAATTGGCAAGGATTTTACATTTTAGGACAGAAATAGCTGAATTGGGGAACCTCTCAAAGTATTTTTTTCCAAACTCATATTGTTTCACCAAAAATATCCTAAAAATATCTATGAATCTACTCTTCCTTATTTACTGATTAACCCCATATGAATGAAGAATCCTCGATGGCAGGCTTCACTAAATCTCAGTTTCTGTAACTTCCAATATTCATGACTATATGGACACAACTAATCCTTGTGCAATGGGGACCCGCAAAATCACAAGGAAACCACTTTCATGTACACAGAAACATATACACACAGGAAGGTGTTTAAAAATTATAAAATATATAGTGTATGATTTGATGTTTGGCACAGTATGCATTACTGTATTTCTGTGTTTCTGGCAGTTTAAATGTGTATCTATGTGTTTCTCACATTGTGTGTGTTTGTGTATCTGCGTGTATCTACATATATGTATCTGTGAGGGTGTAACTGTGTGTGTGTCTGTCTGTCTGGTTGTGTATATGTGCCTGGAAATGTTTAAACTGTGTTTGTGTGTTTATGTGGCTGTGTGTATCTGTATATATGTGTCTAGGAATATATGTGTATGTTTGTGTCTGTCTGAAAAGCAATGTATTTTAAAAGGTTCCCAAGCAATCCTGATGGAAGCCCTGACACACATTGCATTGGAGGAGGACAAACAAACTATTTATGTTCTCTGCCTCCACCTGCGTTGCTCAATGATAGAAAAGAGCAGAGCTTAAAACAGTGATTGACAGGGAGCCATTTAGGAGCCACTCAGAGTCCAGTAAAAAGTTGAATACAGCAGGTGATTATTTTACATTTATATTATATTTCAGATTTCAAAAACACATTTGTCAAAATATAGTGGATAGGTAAGCATACTATTAAAAATCCATAGTCAGTTGTATTTAAATGTGCAACATTTTCCATAAATTTAAATATCCAGTTTGCAATACATTTTAAATAAATATTAAATTAATAAAACACTTTCCAGATTTTCTCAATCTATTGTCAGCAAGATTTCCCCAAGATCAGACAAACTGACTTCTTAACTGTCTCTCTGCTTTTAAACATATGTTTTTTATTATAATGGTGTTGTAGAATGAAATTAGTGGAGATAAATGAAAAATAGAACGTTTGTAATTTTTATAATTAATTATTAATATCTGGTGAAGGCAACCAAAGTTTTTGGTTTTGTGTGTGTGTGTGTGTGTGTGTGTGTGTGTGTGTGTGTATATATATATATATATATATATATATATATATATATATATATATATATATATGAGGTATACAGATACACAATGCAAAATGTATGATTTATTTCCTCCTTGTATTGGAAACCATCCCTATGGCTTATAATTAGGCATCTTGTCTGGGAAATCACACATGGAGACTTTTTGTTCTTCTGAAATAAAATGTTCACAGTACACACAAATGTATGCTGATTCATATTCAAATGTTATTTTTCATACATGAAATAACATTTACTGCAGGAGGGTAAGAATACAAGGTGCCGCTTGTTAGCGTATGTGGTCATGTTGATGGTCACGAATGTCCACAAAAGCTTTGCATGTTATGTTTTAAAATGTTTGTCTGTGCATTTAATTATGTTTTATTACTAATCAACTCATATCTTCTCTGCACATTTCTTAGAGGTTTAATGGTGTTTTTGTTGTTTTTATTGTTTTGTAGGTTATCACTGGGATACTTCAGACTGGATGCCTAGTGTCCAGTTGCCAGATATTCAGGAATATCCTCATTATGAAGTTGCTGAAGAACCAGCTCATCTCTACACAGACCCTACTGCCATTGAGACAGATTATTATCCTGGAGGGTATGACATAGAAACTGACTTTCCACCTCCACCAGATGACTTCACTTTGCCAGATGAGCTTCCACCACTGCCACCAGAGTACACGGAACTGTTTGATTCAGTGCAAACGCCTAGAGAAATGCCAACTGTAGGCAGCTTGGGTTCATCAACAAAAAGTAATCAGAGATATATCCTAAACAAGTACCTTCCACATCACCAATATTCAACAAGTATGGCAGAACCTCAAAGCACTACCAGTGGAGATGGCAATAGTTATAGAGATCCTTATGCTGCTTCTTACATGTTAGGGTATAATAGAGACTTTGAAGTCCCCATGGTGGACAACATGTCCATGTCTGGATACACTTCTGCAGCTTCATGCACTGATGTGTCTGCATGCTGTGAAATGGAATCAGAGGCCATGATAAGTGACTATGAGAGTGGAGATGATGGTCACTTTGAAGATGTGACAATACCTTCTCTAGATCCCCAACATCACACTGAAGTCTGACACCATAAAAAGTGCCTGGACATTTTTCATTTTCAAAAAGTCTAATAATGAAATTCTATATTTGTGATATACTTTTTTGTTTTCTTGTTCTTTTGAATTTCTGTAGCAATGCTTTCATGCTGTTCTTTTATTAAGCGATATCAGACATGACTAGCCTTGGCCATGCTGAGTATTGTATTCGATAACTGCATTCCCAAAAGTACAATTGTGAAGACAATGGATAAGCTGCTTCCACTCCACTTTTTATAAGGTCTTTTCTGTTTAATTACTTATTTTTTTTATTTTATTTTTTCCATAAATAATTTTCTTAGAAAAAAAATACCACTACAACATGGTAGCATGAGATATGTATTTATAAAGTTTGAAATTTTACTTTTACCCTTTTTCCACTTGTAAATGCAATGTACAGTTTTGATTTTAACAGCATTAACTAGATTTTGTAGATATTTTGTGGATTTATTTTTCTTTTGAACATTAGCGATTTCAAGGTCTGCATTTTGTACTAGGAAGCAGATTATTCCAATTATAGGGCCTTCACTCTCTCTTATTCCACTGAGGTTTTAACTTCTTCGAGTGATTTCCAGGTATATTTAAAGTAACAGCTGAGCATAAGCAAAGACTAAGTTGGACCCAACGGATTTTAAAAAAAAATGTCTATATTCTAGCATTTTTCGCTTCTTGGAAAGTGTAATGGGGACCCACTGCATACCTGTTTAGAACCAAAATCACCATGACACGGTTTTTATGGTGTCTGTATATTTGTGATGCAATGGTCTTGTAAAGGTTTTTACTGAAACTACCATTAGCCAGTCTTTCTTACTGACAATAAATTATTTTAAAAAAGATCGTCTTTGTATCATTTGCAGCTTTAACATATTTTTCCATGTTCAGAAATGTATTCTCATAAAGTATGTCGCTAAACCACGAGAATGACTTATGTTCGCTGTAAGAGAACGTGACAAAATTAGTTAGATTAGTCTGAAGTTTTAGATGTATACATGCCATGCACCTTTAAGATAAAATGATAAATAAGAAATAGAGAGAATATTAAAGGATCACTTTAGGGTCAGGAACACAAACATGTATTAAACCACCATCTAGGCCACCATCAGCTGTCCATTAATGGTTCACTGGTTTTGCATCTTTTCCTATATTGTGTTTCAAGCTGTTTTATACAACAAACACAGATTAGAAGGAATCCATGTTTAAAATGGAATGAGGCAAAAATGTGATTCTTTGTTAAACTAATTTGCATATGCCCACCCAGAATCCTTTGCGGTTGTAACATCGCTTCAATTTTGGGATTTCTGTGGGAAAAGCAGGTCTTATGGCTTGACTGGTGTGCAGATTTTTGTTTAACATTGTATTAATTATACACATTCATAAATTGATTTTCTCACCCCTCCTGGGTGGTATGAGGATTCTGCGCAGTATCTTAGCTGTTCCTAGAGCTGCACTCTTCTGGATAGTGACCTCAGATGTCCCACCTGGAATCTGTTGAGGCCACCCCGCCCAACTTGGGCGTCATAGCCCCGAGTGCTCTTATCACAACTGGGACTACTACTGCCTTCACTTTCCACATCCTTTATAGCTCTTCTTTCAGTCCTTGATATTTTTTCACCTTCTCATGTTCCTTCTTCCTGCTGTTATAGTCACTGGGTACATCCTCATCCACTGCCACATCCACCACGATGTGTGTTTGTGTATATATATATATATGTATACACACAGGAGTCCAGACTCTGGCACTCAACCCCAAACAAATAGATCAAACAATATTACCCAGGTGCCTCCAAGCCAATAGATAAACAAAGTCAGACAGGAGCACTCGCTTGGATTTTCCAACAATATATTATAAATATATTAGAAAGTGTTCATCAACCTTACATCAATGTTTCGACCCTTCAGGGTCTTTATCAAGATCTGTCGAGAAACGTTGATGTAAGTTTGATGAACACTTTATAATATATTGTTGGAAAATCCAAGCGAGTGCTCCTGTCTGACTTTGCTTATATATATATATATATATATATAAATATATATTACACAAGTAATATATTGAACAGCTAAAAAGTAACGGTTAAGAAAGCCTTGTATAAAAAAAAGACCAAAACAAATTATAAAAAAAAAATAAACCTATATCAATGCTCACACATATGAATCAGGTTATAATTTGTATATGGTGCGGCTTGGTTGGATGTGGTGTAGATGATACTTATAAGCCAAAACGGCTTTTGACGTCCCTTTCCCAGCTTGTCCAATCTTGTCTCAGCGATTCTAAAAACACAGAGGGAGTCCTAAAGGCTAGTTCACAGCATTTAGACTCGAATATGTTACACAAGACTTCTGTCATGTATGGAATGATGTCAGACTTCCAGTACCTGGGAATAGTTGATGAAGCTGAAATTAATAGATGACCTAACATAATAATTTTAACCTTAGGTAAACCCTCTATGAATTTCTTCAGGAGACACAACTCTGTTGTAATGTCTGGGATTTGATCTGTAATAAGGTGTACGAGTGTGTGCATTGGCCCAATATGTTTTTAATTTAGGACATGTTTAAAATATGTGTAATAATGTGCCTACTTGTCCGCACCCTCTCCAGCATGTTTTAGTAGGGGATAGGGCTAACTTAAAAATTTTGGAAGGAGTAAGGTACCATCTAAATATGAGTTTGTAATGGGATTCTAAAAGTGCCACAGACTGCGTTATGCTCTGTAGTGCCAATAGAAGCCCATGCCATTCTTCAATACTAAATTTCATATTCAGTTCTCTTTCCCACTTTGTCATATAGTCCAATTGTGGGCCAGGTTCCCCAGCAAAATAAGCATAGCACATTGAAATGGTTCGTCTATGGTCAGGATCCGAGAGATATATCTTTTCTAGATTAGACAGGTTTACTTTACATTCTCCAAGATCCCTATCCGAGACGTTAAAGTGTTTACTAAGCAAATTTACCATTTGTCTATGCATAGGGGCAACAGAGGCTTCCATACCAAATTTGGCCTGTAACTGGTCAAAAGATAAAAAGGAAATGAACAAAAATAAATCATTAATATGTATGACAGAGTGGGAAACCCAATATTCTACGTCTAAGTCAGGTAATGCAGATCACAACACCGATAAGGGGGTAGCTCTGGACCAAGTTTTGGAAGGGTTAATCTTTGTGTATAACACTCTCCAAGCCTTAATAGGGGCAACTATAAGACTTCATTAATGGAGTAAGGTAAGATTTTGGCAGCCTCCATCTCCAGCCACAAAGGACGATCATGCTCCATATTAAATGTTAGGGCTGCTGCAGCATTGGTCGCCAAATAATAGTCAATACATTTTGGTAAACCCATACGTCCACAAACATTGAGTTTTTGCAAAATAGCCAGTTTGATCCTACATGTTTTTTTTTGTTATAAATATAAATAAAAATTTAAATAAAATAGGAAAACCCTAATGAATTCTATTGAACGCCTTCCTTGCATCTAAAGATAGGAGCAAAAAAAGCATGCAATTCAATTTGATTTGGTGGATCAAGTTAATAAAACGCCTTGTATTGTCCGGGGCCTGGCGATTTAAAACAAAGCTCACCTGGTCAAAGTTAATTAAAGATGGAAGCACTGTAGCAAGCCTGTTAGCCAAACATTTTGAATATAATTTTGTATCTATATTTAAAAATGGGGCGAAAATTTGGACAAACGTTAGTCGCTTTACCAGGTTTGGACAATGTTATGATTTGAGCCATAATGCCTCCCCCGGCATTTCGGCAATTGACCAATAATGATTAAATAATTTAACTAAATGGGGAGTTAATATACCGGAGAGGGACTTATAATATGCCATGGTAAAACCATCAGGTCCTGGAGTGTTTCCATCTGGAATTATATTTATGGCGTCAGTGATTTCTTTTTGAGAAATAGGAGAATTTAGAGTAACATAGAAACATAGAAAAATCGAATGTGACGGCAGATAAGAACCATTTGGCCCATCTAGTCTGCCCAATTTTCTAAATACTTTAATTAGTCCCTAGTCTTATCTTATAGTAAGGATAGCCTTATGCCTATCCCACGCATGCTTAAACTCCTTTACTGTGTTAACCTCTACCACTTCAGCTGGAAGGCTATTCCATGCATCCACTACCCTCTCAGTAAAGTAATACTTCCTGATATTATTTTTAAACCTTTGTCCCTCTAATTTAAGACTATGTCCTCTTGTTGTGGTAGTGTTTCTTCTTTTAAATATAGTCTCCTCCTTTACTGTGTTGATTCCCTGTATATATTTAAAGGTTTATTTTTAAATGTTTATATCATATCCCCCCGTCTCGTCTTTCCTCCAAGCTATACATGTTAAGATCCTTTAACCTTTCCTGGTAAGTTTTATCCCGCAATCCATGAACCAGTTTAGTAGCCCTTCCAATTTATTAATTGATATCCGTTTCAATAGTATCTTATCACACAGATATATTTACAAATTACAACTAATTTAGCATGTTGCTAATCAACTATTAAAAATACACACATATATTCTAACATGCTGTTTTCCACAAGTAATATTTATTGTTATCAGACACCATTTATCACAATATTGACACCACTTTCACTAAAGGATAAGGCACCAATAAAGAATATTAAAGGAACACTACAGTGTCAGGAATGCCAACATGTAGTCCTGAAGTGGTGACCGGCCACCTCTGGTCACCGTAAAAAGGTGATTTTACTCACCTAACTTTTTTTCTTCAAGACTGGCCTCACCTGGCTATGCCTCCACCTGGCTCTGCCTCCATGACTGAAATTATCAATCTTGTTTATGTCAGTCAATCCAATACTTTTCCATAGGAAGCTTTACCCTAGGTGGCTACTGCGCATGCACAGCAAAATGCATCACCAATCTGCATCTCTTCAAAGCTCTCTATGGGGAATATTCAGCACCACTAGTGGCTGTCTCAGAAACTGCTACAAGAAGTGTTACCAGGCAGTAATGTAAACACTGCCACACTGCAGCCAAACCACTACATTAAGGTCAATGTAAAAATATCTTGTGAAACATTTATCATTACATCATTTTTTTTTACACATTTTATGGTTATTTTTTTCAGTTGTGGCTTGTCACCACATGCCACTCAGAAGATCATACTGTATGGACAGTAATTTGCTGACTCAATCTGGATATCTGTCTAATGTAAAGAGACTATGTAATCTTTTACGGATGGCAGTGTGATTTTGTATCTCAGAACACAGATCTCTTCTAGAAGATACCAGAAAAGCACAAAAAGAATGGTCAATACATAAAGTTTACAAGCACATATACAAGACACTATATAAGAGAAAATACATACAAGATTAAAAAAAAAGCCTTTGAAATATGGATAATGAATAATAATCAAGAGTCCAAAAGAGTCTATGCCTGATAAATACAGCAAAGAGTCCAAATAAAACCTTGTATAAGAAGGCAATCACAATCTTGTCAGGGGAAATATTACTCAGTAAGGTATGGGCATGGGATATTTGTGAGATCCGTATGAAAAAATAAAAAGACCACAAATAATGGTGCAGTATATCCCAACAGGTACTAAGTGCTATTTTTAGAGGTCTATATGGTCCTACTCACGTTTTCCAGAGCTATAAGACTAGCTTTAGTGTGGATGGCATACAATGGTACAAACCCCAATTATGGGATACGTAAATTTTTGTAGCAGATGGATATCTTGTTGGTATAAGGACCATATAAAATATAAAAGAAACAATATTAGTGCTTATTGTATAAAAGCCAGAGGTGAAGTAATAAAATACCAAGTGGTTACTCACATTTTATTGAGCAGGCAGACTGCTCAATGGATAAAGCTTCACTGGTATAATCCCCACCAAGGATTCTTTGGAGTAAAATTCTCACTGGAACAATAAAAACTCTGGTGCCAGGTAAATAAATAAGAGTAAAATGGCTGATTCACAAGTTGAAAGTGGCCAAAATACCTTTAATAAAATACAGCAATTAAAATGCCACAGTGGTGGTGTCATGCCAAAAGCATGAGTTGGTGTTTGATGTGTTTATATATGTTAAGAGTTGTTTTTTTTGTAAACCTTGGGATGACATTTATTGTGGTCTTTGATCTTGCACCAGGCCTAGACCATAAAACATCTAGATAGCCATCACCAGAGCTGGACACAAGGAATTTCATAGAGTGGGCAATAGACTGCCAGCCCAGCCCCCTCTGATCCCCCCCAGGGGTCTGCCCACTGAGAAACAACTAGTTTAGATATATGAGGGTGTTGGACTATCCAGGGAGGTCAGTTATTCATTTTTTTTTGTCAGTAACTTCTAGGAGACCTATACCATCTAAGACTCCCACAAGAATTCTATATGGGGTAAATATATGTAAGGAATTTCTTGTGTTTTCTCCTATTTTATTTTATGTACTGTTTTGCAATTTGTTATCTGTATGTCATTTATTTCTGTATTTTGTACTCAGCACTGTGAATCCTTTTTGTCAGATTAAATGTTTACTTAATCAGCTTGTGTCTCTGTTCTCTATGAGCTTCACTCTCCAGAGGAAAGCTCAGGTAAACACGTTACCAAAAAGGGTTAACTATATATGTTTTATCAGTAAAAGTAGAACGTGATACTATAATTCTCCTGTGTGTGGGGTAACCTAAGACGCCCGGGTTTAAAAGTCTTGGTGGTGGCAGTCAAGTGTACTAAGGGAGTTAGTGTAGAAGGGATTGCAGGGGTTAATTGAGTGGTTGCTGGGACTAGCAACAGGTAACCAGGGGTCTGGTGTCATTAACCCTGTCACTTCCACACTCTCCCCACTGTCTCGGCTGGGCCTATAGCCCACGCACGTGACAAACTGGCGGCAGCTAGTGGGATATATTTAGAGATTTTTAGTGCTTGCTAGATTTTACCTGTAAAGGGGGTCTTGGCACTAAAAGAAATTGCATACTTGTTTTTGTGTAATTTCCAAAGACCAAGCTCAGTGCTGATTTAAAATACATACAAAGTGCAAAACAGTTCTCCCCTCCCATCTTTTGTTTTTCTTTCTCTATCCTATTTGTGAATATGGAGGCCTATCGCAAACAATCAAAAGAGGCCTTGGAATTGTTGTGCCAAGAAAAGAATTTACCAACTTTTGGCAAAAATAAGGCACAACTTATTGCTGACCTTGTGGAGGCTGACAGCCATATTTTCCAGCCAGAGACGGACACTGAAAGGGTTACCGAGCTCCCTACTACTGCAGGAGTGTTGCTTACTGAAATGCCTGGTGGTTGTACCCCTCAAAACATTAAGGACATTTGCTCAACTGATTTATTTCGGCAACTGATGGCTGCAAATCCTCAGGAGGCCCTGCAGGTGATGATCCAACAGCAGGCTGCAGAAAGGGAATCTGCAGAGAGGCTAGCCGAAAGGGAGGCACAAAGGAGACATGAGCTGGAACTTGCTAAACTGCAATTTACCCTTCAGTCCTCACTGAACAGCAATGCATCAGAGTCCAGCACACGTAGGCTCCGTAAGGATGATTTTCCTTCCCTCGAAGAAGGGACAGATTTGGATGTATTTTTAAAAAGTTTTGAGAAAGTATGCAGGCAGCATCAACTACCCTCAGACCAGTGGGGCAGATATTTAACTCCACAACTGAAAGGGAAAGCCTTGGATGTGTTTGTGTCCCTTCCCCCAGAGACTGATAACAACTATGAGGCAATCAAATCTGCATTGCAAAAAACTTTTAACCTTACTCCTGAGTCTTACAGGAAAAAGTTTAGGAGTATGCAGCAATGCCCATCATCCAGCTGCATTCTATATGTTGCACAATTAGAAACCACGTTCCGGCAATGGGTAACAGGAGTACAAGCTACTACCTATGAAGCCCTTAATGACTTACTGGTCCTAGAGCAGTTCTTGCAGACCCGGAGCCCTAATGTAAGAGAGTGGATTTTGGAAAGAAAGCCAAAAAATGCTAGGGCTGCTGCAGAACTGGCAGATGACTATGCAGACATCCATGCACCCACATCCAGGCGTGGACTTGTGTCAGCTGCTACTTCGACCTGGAGAGAAGCTACAGTTCAATCACCACTTGTAAGATCTGCAGTGAGAACTTCACCGCCGACTGCCAGCGTAGCCGGGGCTATGTCAAGTGAGTCAGATGCCCGCCGTTGTTTTCGATGCAGCCAGATTGGTCATCTGAGCAGGACTTGCCCCACTAGGAATATGCCCTCACCAGTCCGTGGAGGGGCACCATCAGTTTTGCTTGTGGGTGGGTCCGTGGGGAAACAAGAGGATAACCTGCAGAGTGTAATTGTGGGTGACCAAGTGACCGTGGGACTGAGAGATTCTGGAGCTTCATTCACCCTGGTGCACCCTGAAGTGGTGAATACGGAGGACATAATCCCTGGAAGAACCATGTCCATCAAAGGAATTGGGGGTGTGCGTCCCGCTGTGCCCCTGGCATGTGTGTACCTTGATTGGGGTGCGGGCAAAGGTTTGCGGGAAGTGGGGATTTCAGAGGATATCCCTGTTAATGTTCTGTTGGGGAATGATTTGGGCAGGATGCTCTGTCACTATGCTCCAGCGGACACTGTTTGTGAGCCAGAAGGGCTGACTGCTCCACCTAAGGTATTGTGTGAAACTTTGGGAGACATTGTGAAGTGTGATTGCTGGGAGGGAGAGCAGGGTGTGGGTAAATATCTACCTGTAACTGAACCAGTGATGTCTACCAAATGTGAGATAGGGGTGAGTAGTGATGTGCCTGTATTAAAATACTGTGAGGCTGGGATGTCAGAGAGTAAGGGAGAGGAGGAAGGTGAGAGCCAGGAATGTGTACCACTAGTCGCAGTGGTAACAAGTCAACAGTGGGTCAGGGCTGCAGCAGGACAGTCTGAGGTGCTATGTGAGATTGTGAGAGGAGGGCCTGCCTTGGAGAAGAAATTATGTGAGTGTGTGCAAAATTCTGTATCTGATCAAGGGGGGTCAAATGTGTCCTGTGAAAATGTATGGGAAAAGCCTTCCAGCGAGAGGGGGCTGAATGAATATATGTGCCAATATGTGCCTGAAGTAGATGTATGTGATGTGGTGGGTGAAAATGTGAAGGGACAGCAAGGCTATGAGGGAGGGCAGAGGGTGTGTGAGCTTTACTCTGCGCCAGACTTAGCCAGTTTCCAAAGTTCGGTATGTGTGATGACCCGGAGTGAAAGTGAGGGGCACAGACAGACTCAGCTTGTGGGTCCAGGAAGGATGGCTGCAGGGAAACATACTGTTGGAGGAACCAGGAACCTTGTCAGTTTATCACAACTCACGCATACACCTAAGCAACTTTCTGATTGTGAACCAAAGGTTCAGAGTCTGATAGTGCAACAAGCCCAGCAGACAGACCGCAAAATGAAAGAGATGATGGATGTTGATACAGCACATCTATCCTGGGGGTGTTCTCTGTCTGCTTTTTTGTGTGCTTACCGGGGAGTGCTGCAGAAATCCATTGGTTTCTTCCCCTTACAGCTACTACATGAGCGCAGTGGGTGTGGTTTAAGGGATGTTACCAGAGATCGATGGGGAAATTGAAACAGGCAAATCAGGCATGTTTGTTGAGGGTGTAGCTGTGGTATGGACTGATCACAACCTGCTGCAGGTGACAGGTAACAATGATCAACTGCTCCATTGGAGCCCTATCCTCCAACAGTATAATTTCACTGCCCAACACAAAAAGGGCAGATGGCCTGTCTCGGCAACTAGAGGGTTAATGGTAGACAGATAAATCAGCCTGTGGCTGAATTTTTCTGTCCACCATCTTAAGGGGGAGGTGTCATGCCAAAAGCATGAGTTGGTGTTTGATGTGTGTTTATATATGTTAAGAGTAGTTTTTTTTTGTAAACCTTGGGATGACATTTATTGTGGTCTTTGATCTTGCACCAGGCCTAGACCATAAAACATCTAGATAGCCATCACCAGAGCTGGACACAAGGAATTTCATAGAGTGGGCAATAGACTGCCAGACCAGCCCCCTCTGATCCCCCCCGCAGGGGTCTGCCCACTGAGAAACAACTAGTTTAGATATATGAGGGTGTTGGACTATCCAGGGAAGTCAGTTATTCATTTTTCTTTTGTCAGTAACTTCTAGGAGATCTATACCATCTAAGACTCCCACAAGAATTCTATATGGGGTAAATATATGTAAGGAATTTCTTGTGTTTTCTCCTATTTTATTTTATGTACTGTTTTGCAATTTGTTATCTGTATGTCATTTATTTCTGTATTTTGTACTCAGCACTGTGAATCCTTTTTGTCAGATTAAATGTTTACTTAATCAGCTTGTGTCTCTGTTCTCTATGAGCTTCACTCTCCAGAGGAAAGCTCAGGTAAACACGTTACCAAAAAGGGTTAACTATATATGTTTTATCAGTAAAAGTAGAACTGTGATACTATAATTCTCCTGTGTGTGGGGTAACCTAAGATGCCCGGGTTTAAAAGTCTTGGTGGTGGCAGTAAAGTGTACTAAGGGGGTTAGTGTAGAAGGGATTGCAGGGGTTAATTGAGTGGTTGCTGGGACTAGCAACAGGTAACCAGGGGTCTGGTGTCATTAACCCTGTCACTTCCACACTCTCCCCACTGTCTCGGCTGGGCCTATAGCCCACGCACGTGACAGGTGGTATCTTATAGCTCTGGAAAACGTGAGTAGGACCATATAGACTTCTTACAAAATAGCACTTAGTACCTGTTGGGATATACTGCACCATTATTTGCTGTCTTTTTATTTTTTCATACAGATCTAACGAATATCCCATGCCCATACCTAACTGAGGAATACTTCCACTTACAAGATTGTGATTGACTTCTTATACAAGGTTTTATTTGGACTTTTTGCTGTATTTATCAGGCATAGACTCTTTTGGACTTACTTTTTGGACTCCTGATTATCATTCATTATCCATATTTCGAACTCTTTTTGTTTTTTTTATCTTGTATGTATTTTCGCTTATATACTGTCTTGAATATGTGCTTGTATAGTTTATAATCAGGTTTTTTCCACCTGTAGCACCACCTCCCTCTCCACCTTTTTTTTGCTTTGTCTACTCTATAGGGCCTGTGAGAGAGCCCTATTTTTCAGGTGTGCTGCCTTATATTTATCTCTTTAAGGTCTAGTATATTAGCGCTGATCCTTTGTACATATTAATACATAAAGTTTGTCAATGAAAATACAATATCGTAGTATTGATTGATATATGATTTTTACTGCGTATCTAACACATTTCACACTACAGCAACTGCTTTTAAAAAAAAAAAAAACGTAGGTTTAAAGTATTACTTTAAAAATTGTTCAGTTATTATTTTGTAGCTTAATAAAGAATATTTAATTATCTTGGACTAACAAGAACACTTAGTGCACAAGGATGAAAAGTTAGAATTTATCTTATTAAGCACATTCTGGGTTTGTTTTCTAAAACAAAGTTCAGTGTAAAAATATATTTTGTGGCTTTAATTAGACTATGTCTGTGTTGTTATTTTACAATATGACCACTAGATGTCAGCACATCTTAAAATTTAGTTTTTTTCCCCTGTTATTTTTTTTTTTTGGTAAATAGCCTTTTATTGAAGGTTTTCTCATATCAAAGAAACAATAAAATGCAGCTTTACGTTCAGAGTGTAGAGAAACAGTGTAACAACAACAAAAAACTTTCGAGATTCGCAGATCTCTCAAAGTAAGTGATACTGATGAGACACGCAGGTCTCCAAACATTTATATATGAAAAATATGTCTAGTCTATCTGTCTCACCACCGGTGTGTGGCCCTCCAGAAGGAGCCCATCCCAATGTCACCCGAATACGTGAACCCTCCCTAGTCCGCTCCCGTGCTTTCCTCCTTTTTTCCCCTGTTATTAACGCTAACCAAAGATAGTGGTGTGGGCTATTCATATATAAAAAATATATGATATATTATTTTATTTATGATATATATATATTTAAAAAGTCACAGTAAAAATGTTGCAGCAAAAGTATACATTTTAATACACCACTTTATATTTAAATATAATTTTTTTATTTTTTTATTTTTATATTTTTTGCAAGCCTGCAAAAGTCAGTTTAACAGTTGAACAATGGACATCATAGAATTATAAGGTTTATAAAAAAATATAATTCTCAGCAACATAATTAAAAAGATAACATACTGTAAAGAAAGCAAAACAAATAATGAGAAGGGGCATCAGTTGGTTTTACTGGAGGTAGTCCACTGTTCTCCAGATGAACTGCATGATGATAGATCTAAGAGTAAGGTCTATTCTTAACGGACCACTATAGGCGCCCAGACCACTTCAGCTCAATGAAGTGGTCTGGGTGCCAGGTCCAGCTAGGATTAACCCTTTCTTCTATAAACATTGCAGTTTCAGAGAAACTGCTATGTTTATAATAGGGTTAATCCAGCCTCTAGTGGCTGTCTCATTGACAGCTGCTAGAGGTGCTTCCGCGCTTCTCACTGTGCTTTTCACAGTGAGAAGACGCCAGCATCCATAGGATAGCATTCTCATGCCGTGCATGCGCATTCAGCCGATGACGACGAGAAGGAGAGCAGGAGGAGAGTCCCCCGCTTGGCGCTGGAAAAAGAGGTAAATTTAACCCCTTCCACCCCCTAGAGTCCGGCGGGAGGGGGGCCCAGAGGGTGGGGGAAACCTATAGAGCCAGGAAAACGAGTATGTTTTCCTGGCACTATAGTGGTCCTTTAAGTATGTGGGATGAAAAACTGTACCTATATGAACTTGTTACAGGCACATTCCTGCTTCTGTGTGCTTTGTAGGTATGTGCACCCCAAGCCTACATGTTAGTAACTCAAGACAAATCATACCACACTTCCAGCACGTCTAGAGTGAATCAGAACTTTATATGGATTAACTGTAGAACAGAGTTGTGCAGGACCAATGATTCACAGATGGCAGGCCTGGGGTATATATGATATAGAAGTCCCAGTCTTGAAGGGATTAGTGGGATGTACACTCTCAGACAGCAACTGCTAAATGGAGCTGCCATCATTGTAATGCAGCCCTCGAGACAATCACAAGCCACAAATCCATTCCTTACCATTATAAAAATGTTATATTGCATTTTGTTTTTGCATTAGGGTCTCATCTGTGACCCTTAATTCAGAACCCCTTGTGACCGACATGCCAGTAGAGAGGTTGTGGAGACAGTGATGTGTGTTTCCATGTTTACAGTTATTCTCCAAGGCAGTAATTTATTCATTCTTCTCTTTCTCTAACCAGGAGATATGTAGAAAAACACACTGGTTTTCTCAGCACAGACCCTCTCCTGTGGCCAGGGCCGCCACCAGAAATTTTGGTTAGTGTAATGAATGCAGAGTGTGTGTGTGTTAGTGTAGTGAATGCAGAGTGTGTGTGTGTTAGTGTAGTGAATGCAGAGTGTGTGTTAGTGTAGTGAATGCAGAGTGTGTGTTAGTGTAGTGTATGCAGAGTGTGTGTGTGTTAGTTTAGTGAATGCAGAGTGTGTGTGTGTGTGTGTTAGTGTAGTGTATGCAGAGTGTGTGTGTGTGTTAGTGTAGTGAATGCAGAGTGTTAGTGTAGTGTATGCAGAGTGTGTGTGTGTTAGTGTAGTGAATGCAGAGTGAGTGTGTGTTAGTGTAGTGTATGCAGAGAGTGTGTGTTAGTGTAGTGAATTCAGAGTGTGTTTTAGTGTAGTGAATGCAGTGTGTGTGTTAGTGTAGTGTATGCAGAGAGTGTGTGTTAGTGTAGTGAATTCAGAGTGTGTGTGTGTGTGTTAGTGTAGTGTATGCAGAGAGTGTGTGTTAGTGTAGTGAATTCAGAGTGTGTTTTAGTGTAGTGAATGCAGAGTGTGTGTTAGTGTAATTAATGCAGTATGTGTGTTAGTGTAATGAATGCAGAGTGTGTGTCAGTGTAGTGAATGCAGAGTGTGTGTGTGTGTGTTAGTGTAGTGAATGCAGTATGTGTGTGTGTGTTAGTGTAGTTTATGCATGTAGTGTAAATGGAGAATTCCAAAAATGTTACTCCCCCTCGCTGGTTCTTACCTGGTCCAGGGAGGGGGGAGATTCCATGATCCCTGGTGGTCTGGTGACATTGTGGGGCCCCCTGGCTCCCTGTACTTGCAGAGGGGGCCCAGCGGACTGCAAGTGTACTTACAAGCTCTTCCCTCTCTGTAACTCCCGCGAGTGCGGCGTGTTGCCATGGTAACCCGTGGCAATGCTCTGATGGCGTTGCCAGTCTCGCGGGTGTTACAGAGAGGGATATGCTGTGTGCAGAGAGGGAATGTGGGAATGTGGGGCCCAGGACTGCCCAGGATCGCCGGGCCCATGACAACTGTCATGGTTGTCACCCTCTGATGGTGGCCCTGCCTGTGGCTCTGTATGCCATATAAGAGGCAGAGAGTGCTTGTCAAGGTATTGTCTAGTGTTTTCAGTCTATTGATGCTGTCCAGTTTGAATGAAATAGACATTGACCACGCAGAATTTTAAATCCTGAATTCTGCATTACAAATGTAGATGAAAAGGGGCAGTCCCATGTGCCAAGGGAGTTCCATTTAAAAAAAAAAAAAAAAAAACTTTTACTCCAAGCACCATAACTGCAAAAAAATATGGAGGTGACATTCAATATTCTTCTCCATCACAGTTCTTCTAATTAATGTAATTGTTACGCATTCAAATAAACCTGGAATGGTTAGTGAGCGGAGACTTTACATATCAATGGTCACAGTTGTACTGGGACAAACTTGGGAGCAGCCTGGGTAATAGTGGAAAGGGAAAGTTATAGATGATCTGATATATACTTTAAGGTGCCAACCATCAGCATATACTGAGGAGAGGCAATAACACTATAAAATTAACTGCAAACCAAGCTACTTTCAATGGCTATGTAGAACATTCTACAAATGGTGCAATGGTTTAAATCACAACATAAAGAAAATGAATGTATTTGAATGTAAACTTTACCTGTACAGTCCAAGTAAAACGCCAAGCTATCATACACTGATCAGCCACAATATTAAAACCCCTGGTCAATATTGTGTAGGCCCCCCTCGTGCTATCAAAACATTTCTGATGCATCAAGACAAATGACTTCACAAAAATCTCTGAATGTGTCCTGTGATATGTAGCACCAAGACATTAACAGCAGATTCTTTAAGACCTGCAAGTCGTGAGGTGGGGCCTTCATGGATTGGATTTATTTTCAAATGTAGATCTGGGGAGTTTGAAGGCCAAGGCAACATACTAAGCTTTTTGTCATGTTCTTCAAACCATTCCTGAACAATTTTATCAGTACATCAGGGTGTATTTTATCCTGCTGAAAGAGGCCACTACCATAAGTAATCACCATTGCCATAAAGGGGTGTACATGGTGTGCAGCAATCTCTAGATAGGTGATATGCATCAAAGTAATATCCACATGAATGCAAGTGTCCAAGGTTTCCCAGCAGAACATTGCCTCAGCTGGCCTGCCTCCCTCCCATAGTGCATCCTGCTGCTATCACTTCCCCAGGTAAACAATGCACACTCACTTGACCATCCACCTGATCTAAAAGAAAACGTGATTCATCAGACCAGGAAACTTTGGTCCAGTGCTGATGCTCATGTCTCCATTGAAGGCACTGACCTCTGCCGTATTAGGGTTATGCTGCTGCTGATGATGGGAGTAGTAGACAATAGCAATGTGTTAGGTTCTATCTGCAAATCTTTCTTTACCAGCATGCCTCTATTTTGCTGCAAATTATGGACCATGTTAATACGCCAGTATCTCAGGCTGCTGCATCAAAGTGCCACTTTTTCCTTAATTCTAGGATCACATAAAAAGGCTAGAATCAGTTCAGGGTAGTTGTCAACTCATTCGCAAAGATGAGTTTTGAGTAGAGAGTAGTTTCCTGACTACTGTTGCTACATTGGTCTCGAGTGTGCCTTCCTTGTTTATCAGGTGAGTGAAAAGGGAATACTGTCATAAACTGGTACTACTATGACTCAAAGTTTCTGTCACATCCGTAAATGGATAAAGAATTGCCACCGGCTGCCCTGTTGTTGTTCAGTCATCAATGAGGAGTCAACGCCAATGAAGTAGTCAGGAGGTAGAATATGGATCTACCTTTGCTGTTCCAAAATTCTTTCCAGCACTACTAAAGTTGTATAAAACCACATGCCAATATCCTCTTGTATGTGGTGTGGGTGAAATCCTGTTTTTTTCTTGTTCCTTCCCCACATTGACTAGCCCTCAACCTATATGGTATATGTTTGGCTATCCTGCTGAAACATCAAGTATGTTTTGAACTTTGTATTGCCTTTGTGAAATGCACTCTCACTACAAGATGTAGGATATATGCAGAACACACCTTGCTTTGACACGTTAAAAGCTCTGTAGGTCACCATGATCTCAATGTGCAGATTAGTGCCTGCCTACTCTCCCAACCAACTTCCCACCATTTATCTTATTGCTTGTCAATGTTTGCTGAAGTGTGATATGTGTCCACTACTTCAGCATGTAACAGCAGAGATTGATGTCCATGCTGTCCTACCGATCCACTACCAGCTTGACATCACGGTAAGGTTGGAACTCTCCCCCCACACCCCTGTGGACTGCTAACAGTATGCCATTGTTATGGGCAAATGCAAATATTACAAGTTTTAGAATGAAATGTTGTATTTCTTAAACTTTGTACTTTGTCTTTAAGATATATTGCAAATTGACAAGGTGTTTTGAAATGGAACATATTGTTTTTCATAACTGTTTCTTTAAGCAATAACCTCAGTGCATAATATGTTTACGCCATTTTGTCCCAGACGAATTACAATAACAATAATGCATAAACAAGCTTCAAGGCTATGCTACGACTCTTTCAGTACGTAATGTACTGTGGTAACCTTAGTAGATAAGGATGTTCAGACTTTAAGATGCCATCTTGAACTAAGTCAGGAAAATTTCCATGACGTATACACCCTTTAGTTATGGCCTTGTATCTTTGCCAAGTTAAGGGAGGTCCTAAAATGAATAAAGTAAAAGAAGTGTTACTTTTTCATATATGAACTACGGTAACCCTAAAATGGAGACACCTAAGGTATAAATAGGTGTACTTTTAAATGTTAAGATACAGAGGAGAGACTTGGAGACAGACGTTGCTCCATCTTAAAATGACAGAGAGGCTGACATGATGACATGTTCAGAAGGGTATGTTAACCTATTAATGATATTTTCAAGCATTTAATTTAATCTTATAAACTCTGCCATAATGGATTTTATATGTCTATATTTATATTTTATATAGTAAATATCTAAAAGACAAAACTATTGCTTCCAAGACAATCCTTATTTTATATTGTATTCTCAAGTATTTATATATGTTAAATAGAGGATCTCTTACACTAACTATATAAAATTATGGCTAAGATATCTGTATGGTTAGCCCTACTAAGTTCTATGCTTTAAGACATTATAGTGGTAAATAAGGGAACCAGCCACGGTTACACCATCAAGGAGAGGAAAACATTCTGTCCACTAGGAGCAGTCCATAGATCTGTATCAATATAGCTTGGTGCTACTTCTAAGTGCTGTTTCTAAGTGTGTAGTTGGAGATATTCTGGAGAGTTTTACAGAAGCTTCAACTGTCTAAGAGTTGTGCTAAGAGCTTTCTTTTCTACTGTTACAGGTAAGATTCATCTGTAGGAAAAGGTTACTGATTGCACAAGGTTTGAATTCCTGTTGGTAATCATAAGGCATTTGATTTGATTAAGCTAGTTACTTGCTATTGATTGCTGGTTAATTAGTGTGGCAAACCCTGCCACTTGAACTAACTATTCTGCGCGAATGGGTGCTAAAACAAGTGAATAAATGCACGAACGGACTTTAACGCTATTTTTACTGTCTTTTATGTGAATTCCCCCGAAACTACCGAACGGGAGACCACCCCGGGGTGGTCGTGTGTTTCCAATTACCTGAAAGCTACAATGTTGCGAAGGGAATTAAGTACCTGTATGTGTGGCCGCCATTTCGCCTACCGAACACGTGGCAGCGGCCATCTTACGCACGAACAGCGGTACTTGGTCGTCGAACGCCTGGAACTCAAACCGGGCATTCGATTAACCAAGTACCGCTAAGACCTCCAGCATGCTCAGACAGCACGAACTAAACACACGAACGCGCCTGCGTTCGGTAGATAGAATCCCCTAAACGAGGGGGTTCATACGAATGGTAACAGTTGCCTGGATGCCTGAGCCATTCGGGATTTTGCGTTCTCTAAAAAAAAACGACCGCAGGGCCAGAATTCATGGAACTGTTTTCGGCTACTGAGCCCCTGTGGTCGGTCAAATCTTTAAATGCCTGTAACTCCCGAACCCCTGGTCCGATCTGGGTGAATTTTGAGTATGTTGCTCACCCAGATCAGACCTACCAGGGGACCCCTTATTTAACCCTGTACCCCCTGTATTTCGGGTATATCCATAAAGTGGGGAAAACTCTGTCCCCATTAATCTGTTTAAGTGCTAATCTAAGGGGAGGAGAGGGATGGGAGGTGACCATGGTATGATTGGCTACTGTACTAATTATGAAAGTTGCCTCCCTTGCATGGGAGAAATGCATAAAAGCAGACCTGTGAATAAAGCTGACAGTTGACTCCCAGACTATGTGTCGTCTAGTCCTTGGGGAGGTGGATTATGCTGTGTTCCTGTGATTTTGTATGCTGAATCTTTGTTCCCAGCGGAGAGCTATTGGATTAACCCCTGCTACTCCGCTACAATTAGCTATTGTTTGCAAATAAGCAAAGGCCTACCCAGGTGTTAAACATTCCTAGTGGGTGGTGATTTTAGGAGTTATATAAGGCTTGTTGTCATTAGCTTGTCTAATATAGCTTGGTGCTACTTCTAAGTGCTGTTTCTAAGTGTGTAGTTGGAGATATTCTGGAGAGTGCTGTTTCTAAGTGTGTAGTTGGAGATATTCTGGAGAGTGCTGTTTCTAAGTGTATAGTTGGAGATATTCTGGAGAAAAACTGGAGGTAATCTGAGGTATTCAGGAGGATAAATACAAAGTTAAGATTTGTTAGATCTAAATTATTCTCCTAATTGGAATGGCAGACTTAGTTCAGTGTAACAATTGCTATGCATTTGTTTCACGTTCCACTTTTTGGAGGTTTGGTTGTTGTCTAATCTGTAGACAGTTCTCTATCTTGCGGCAGGAGATTGTATTTTTGAAGTCTGAGATTTGTAAATTATCTGGTGAACAAACTCAGACTGGAACTGCTGCAAAGCCACTGCCGCAGAGACATACTAGGAATGGCAGATGGATTACTGTAGGATCTGGTAGACTTGTGGATAAAAGGCATTTTGCACAGTCTGTTGCTCTTCATAATTCATTTTCTGCACTTTCAGAGTGTAATGGTGTTGTGGAGAGAGGCACTGAGGCTAGTGTTGTTGTGGAGAGAGGCACTGAGGCTAGTGGTGTTGTGGAGAGAGGCACTAAGACTAGTGGTATTGTGGAGAGAGGCACTGAGGCTAGTGGTGTTGTGGAGAGAGGCACTGAGGCTAGTGGTGTTGTGGAGAGAGGCACTGAGGCTAGTGGTGTTGTGGAGAGAGGCACTGAGACTAGTGGTGTTGTGGAGACCGGCTTGGAGACTATGGTGAGGCCTAATAGAAAGCAGTTGTTGTTGGGGATTCCATTATAAGAGGTGTGGAGATGGACAATGGTGGTCTTGTGAGGTGTCTTCCCGGAGCTACTGCTCACAGAGACAGGAGACGTATCTGTAATATTGTTAAGCAAGCAAAGCAGGAAGGGGAATTGGATGTACTTGTCCATCTAGGGACAAATGACTTGGCTTGCAATGAGGTTTCAGAGGTTAAGGAAGTTTTTAGTGTTTTTGCCAATGATATACGGCAGGTTGTTTCCACACTGTCATTCTCTGAAGTTCTGCCTGTGCATAACACTCAGAACGACAGGCGGATGCGTATTAGGGACTTTAATTTGTGGCTTGGTGAATGGTGTCGGGAGCAAGGATTTGGCTTTATTTCTCATGGTAGCTCTGTTTGGAATGGAGATAAGCTGTACAAAAAAGATGGTTTGCATCTTTCTCAAAAGGAAACAAATGTTCTCAGTGAGCAGTTCAGAGGTTTTGCTAGGATGTATTTAAACTAGGAGGGGGGGCAAAAGGGTAATAAAACATCAATCCAATTGTCCCCCAAAACAAGGACAGAAGGTGCCTGTAGCAAGTGTGTTAAAAAATGATAAGCTTAGAGTCATGTTTACAAATGCTCGCAGTCTAGGGAATAAGATCCATGAACTTGTGGCAATAATGGCAACTGATAGTGTAGATTTAGTCGCTGTTACTGAGACATGGTACAATGAGAAAAATGACTGGGACATAGCAATACATGGGTACTCTCTATATAGGAAACATAGGGAAGGCAAGAAAGGGGGAGGGGTGGCCTTGTATGTGAAGGATAGCATAAAATCTAGCCTAATAAAAGTTAGTGAGGCAAACATAGAGTCCGTTTGGGCTACGTTACAATTTGGTAACCACACAGTAACTCGTGTAGGTGTGATTTATAGGCCCCCAGGACAAATTGAAGAGTTAGATAATCTACTAGTTGAGGAAATAGCTAAAATGACAATGAAGGGGGAAGTTATCATCATGAGTGACTTTAATCTTCCTGATATAAACTGGAAAACAAAATTAGCTACTTGTGCCAGGAGCACACATATTCTAAACTCCCTACTGGGATTGTCTCTAAAACAAGTTGTTGAGGAGCCAACTCGTAAAGAGGCCATACTAGATTTAGTGTTAACAAATGGAGATTTGGTATCAAATATTACTGTAGGTGAAAGTTTAGGATCCAGTGATCATCAGTCAGTGTGGTTTAATATAAGAACAGTGACTGAGTCACACCACACAAAAACAAAAGTTTTAGACGTTAGAAAAGCAGACTTTTCTAAAATTAGAATATGGGTAGAGGAGTCATTATCAGACTGGAGCAATTTAAATGGAGTCCAAGAGAAATGGGATTATTTAAAAGTTGCACTATTGAAGGCAACAGAAAATTGCATTAGGCTTGTCAGTAAAAGCAAAAATTCAAGAAACCACTGTGGTACTCCGCAGATGTGGCCAAAATAGTTAAAAACAAAAAGTTAGCATTTAGGAATTATAAAAAAACCCAGAGTGAGGGAGACAAAATGATCTATAAGATTAGGCAGAAAGAGGCTAAGCAAGCTATAAGAGCTTCCAAATCACACACAGAAGAGAAAATAGCACAGTCAGTAAAAAAGGGGGAAAAAACATTTTTTAGATACATAAATGAGAAAAGAAAAGTAAAACAAGGATTAGTTAGATTAAAAACAAAAGAAGGAAAGTATGTAGAAGAGGATAAAGGTCTAGCTGACTGCCTCAATTAATATTTTTGTTCGGTATTTACAGATGAAAATGAAGGAAAGGGACCTCAGTTGAGAAAAAGGATAAATTAGTCATTTATTACACGTGAGTTTACAGAGAAAGAGGTTCTATTTCAACTGTCAAAAGTAAAGACAAATAAGTCAATGGGACCTGATGGAATACACCCAACGCTATTAAAAGAGCTTAGTGGTGTACTAGCAAAACCATTAACAGATATATTTAACCAATCATTGTTAACAGGAGTAGTCCCAGAAGATTGGAAGTTAGCGAATGTTGTGCCCATTTACAAGAAAGGTAATAGGGAGGAGTCAGGCAACTATAGGCCAGTAAGTCTTACTTCAGTAGTGGGGAAAGTGATGGAAACCATGTTAAAGGATAGGATTGTTGAACATCTAAAAACATATGGATTTCAAGATCAGAGACAACATGGGTTTACCTCAGGGAGATCATGCCAAACTAATCTTATTGATTTTTTTGATTGGGTAACTAAAATTATAGATCAGGGTGGTGCAGTAGACATTGCTTACCTAGATTTCAGTAAGGCTTTTGACACTGTTGCACATAGAAGGCTTATCAATAAACTGCAATCTTTAAGTTTGGATTCAAATATTGTTGAATGGGTAAGGCAGTGGCTGAGTGACAGGCAACAGAGGGTTGTAGTTAATGGAATATATTCGAAGCTTGGACTTGTCACCAGTGGGGTACCTCAGGGATCTGTACTTGGACCCATTCTCTTTAATATTTTTATTAGTGATATTGCAGAAGGTCTTGATGGTAAGGTATGTCTTTTTGCTGATGATACTAAGATATGTAACAGGGTTGATGTTCCAGGAGGGATAAGCCAAATGACAAATGATTTAGGTAAACTAGAAAAATGGTCAGAATTGTGGCAACTGACATTTAATGTGGATAAGTGCAAGATAATGCAACTTGTACGTAAAAACCCAAGGGCAGAGCACAGAATATTTGATAGAGTCCTAACCTCAACATATGAGGAAAGGGATTTAGGGGTGATTATTTCTGATGACTTAAAGGTAGGCAGACAATGTAATAGAGCAGCAGGAAATGCTAGCAGAATGCTTAGTTGTATAGGGAGAGGTATTAGCAGTAGAAAGAGGTATTAGAAGAGAAAAAGTGCTCATGCCATTGTACAGAACACGAGAAAGACGAGACGGGGGGATATGATAGAAACATTTAAATACATAAAGGGAATCAACACAGTAAAGGAGGAGACATGTTTAAAAGAAGAAAAACTACCACAACAAGAGGACATAGTCTTAAATTAGAGGGACAAAGGTTTAAAAATAATATCAGGATGTATTACTTTACTGAGAGGGTAGTGGATGCATGGAATAGCCTTCCAGCTGAAGTGGTAGAGGTTAACACAGTAAAGGAGTTTAAGCATGCGTGGGATAGGCATAAGGCTATCCTAACTGTAAGATAAGGCTAGGGACTAATGAAAGTATTTAGAAAATTGGGCAGACTAGATGGGCCGAATGGTTCTTATCTGCCGTCACATTCTATGTTTCTATGTTTAGGTTGCTAGAATAAGACCTGCCAAAAATGGGGTACATTGACATTGTGGCAGGATTATGTAATGTATAGTCATATACAGTAACTAAATCCCCATTATTTTTGCCTACGTCAGGTGTTTTGTTTTAAAAGAAAACAATTGTATTTTGTGAGCTTTGAAGCTTGTGAGTGGGTGTTCTGTTATTCTGTATGTTGTATTAATTGGTCCTAGCAGCACTGGTATAATGTGTTAATGTTTAAATAAGTGCAGCCTTTCTGATTTCAATTATATTATCACCTAGCACCTATCATCCTGGTGCCACAAATTTTTCAGACTAATTGTACAGTCCTGGTTGCATTGTCTCGGTTAACCAGAATAGTTGGTCGTTTCTGTTGCCTTGAGCCACGTTCCACAGGAACAATGCCATCCATGACTCCTCCTGTCACAGTAAATTTATTTGTAAATTTTGTGTTTTATTTTGTGGATCTTCTTGAGGGTGGGTCAGTGTTAAATAAAGGTACAGGTTAAGGTTCACCTGGATCGCTTGCTTATGTTTGCTCCAAAAGAAAGAGGCTAATCGTAGGTGCTGCACATTCCCATCAGGAATCTGGTTGTCCATTCAGAACATTAAGCTTCATCCATCATACATTATCCTGCAATTTACGCAATACTTTTCACGTTTCATTACTTAAATCTCTGACCTGCAATCATTTTCAAATTCTGCTTTTTTACCTTGAGAAATAATATGTCCAACAGATGATTAATTCTCTCTTCTCTAGAGGCAATTTGCAATATTTGGTTTATTGAAAGGTATATGGTCCCGAGAAAAGATCCTGCACTAATGTTTGCATCAAAAATGTGCACACACCAAAAATAATGCAGCCATGTCAATTAAGCCACAGTCAGCCAATCATCTCTCTCTTATATTTATGCATCTGCATCAATTTAGCCATGGTCGAGGCAATTTCGATGCAGTAGCACATTCACAAGGTTACAGCTGTGACATTCAGGCTCTAAAATAATGTAAATAATGCAAGCCACCTTTTATAGGTTTTGATGTTGGCATCCTAATTTACACAAAAATTACACAAAAAAGACGGAAGGACCTGGGCCTATATAAACTATCAGCTTTAACTCAAAAAAATAAAATAATTTCACAGCCCTTAAGTGTGTTATCATGTAGAAACATAGATACATAGAATGTGACGGCAGATAAGAACCATTCAGCCCATCTAGCCTGCCTAATTTTCTAAATTCTTTCTTTAGTCCCTTGCCTTATCTTACAGCTAGGATAGCCTTATGCCCATCTCACGCGTGCTTAAACTCCTGTATTAGTCTTGTCGTTCCTGTGTGCTAGACTAAGCTGCATCCCTGACTTCAACTTTATCATGTCCAGTGTTCTCATGTACTGGATTCTGCTACATCCCTGGTATTGACATTATGCTGTCCAGTGTGTTCCTACATCCCCGACTTGGTGTCAAGGTGGCGGTCCGATGCCCGGGACCCAGACACTGTCCGGGCGGCGGAGCGTGGACCAGGACCCAGTATGCCCGATGTTCAGAGTAGCAGTCACAGTGTGGAGGTGGATTAGCAGGGTCTGGTACAGGGTAACCGCACGCCCCCTGGTGTTGAGCACCAGCGATTGTGCAGCCACATACCAGAACCTTGATTCAGCTTATGCGGATCCCAGGAACTAGGAGCTTGGAATTAAGCAGACCTCCCAGGAGCTGAATAGGGAGGCTCTGCAGCAAGAGTGTATCCAGTACAGAAGCAAGGCAAGACTAGAGATAGGCACCAAACATGGAAACAAGACAGAACTAATAGAACCCAGAACCGGAGAAGGATAGAAAGCTAAACCCAAAACATGTACACAATACATAAGGGAACATTAACTGAACAGGGACAGGACAGGGCTGTACATGGACTGGGTAAACAAAATAAAACAAGACAAGATATAATAGGCAAAACAAGAGGAGACATAACTAAGCACTATATATGAAAATCATGGGGATTTAGTCACATTATATGATCATACATTGCATAAGCCTGCCACAACGCCAATGTACCCCATATCTGTCAGGTCCTACACTGCCTAATGTTCGCTAAAAGAACCATACTAAACCACAATAGCACTTACCTGCAAGAAAGGGCAGAAGCTTTGAGCAGCTGCCTGCCGGACACTGAAACAAAAGGAATGATGGAAAACAAATGGGTGTGGCAACATAAAACAAACATTTAAATGAATCCAAGAGACTGGGAAATCCAGGGACGGAATATAAGAATGGACCCAGAAATCCCAGCATAAAGAAAACCAGACATAGACTAGAAAACCAGAAAAACCAAGAAAAACTCTGATACCAGAAGCCAAGTCAGACATCAGAACAGAGCAGAGCAGATCCTGACACTTTGTTCTTTGTCCTGGTCCTGTGTTCGCTTTTCATAACCTGTTTATTATTTGCTTGTCTAATCCTGGACTGTGTTTTGATTAGGTTAGCACTGTTCCTTCTTATTTCCATGTGAGGTCCTGTAATATGCCTGTCTATCCTTTCCAACTGTGTCGTATGCTTAGATTGTTGTTGTATACATTCCTTATCCTGACAGTCCTAAAGCTGAGACAGAAACATTTTTGATAAAAAAAAAAAAAAGATCATCCATACAAGTAAAGTTACATTTTCTTACTTATAATTATTTGTTCCTGGAACTTTATTTTTCCCATTACAATCTTTTAAAATATTTCCAATTTTTAAATACTCTTCAGGGAAAATCAGACAAAAGGTAGAATATTTTGTTGGATATATTCAGACATAGGACCAGAAAGGGTTAAAATCTTTGTTTTTCTGTCTCCCATCTAAACACTTCCTTTCTTTTCTTTCCCTTTATTTTTGAATGATAGTTTATGTAATGAGCCTTCCATGCCTTCTCTGTATGAACTACTTATTCTTCTTATTTAACATTAGCCTTTCAAGGCTAGATTTCATGTTACCAGGTTCGATAGAGCAATTATGCTTTGTTTTTACATGTTTCCACAAACATCTGAAATCAGGGATCTCTTAATTACCATGTCTTATTTTTAAAAATACATTATTATTTGCCAGAAAAAAATGCATTTGTTCTACTTAGCATTGACGGTATGAAAAGGATATATTTCCTATTTATCTGAGTAAAGAGTAGAGAGGCACAACTTTATGCACATGAATGTGAATTGGGACTCTTTGATTGACATACCACTTCTTGCACGTCATCCGCTGCACAGTATGGGTCCAGAATAGCGAATGCAGTCCTGTATGTGTAATGCATTATACAACAGCTATTATTACATGTCCTAATGAGTTTAATTAGATAACAGTTTCCTTTTCACCTAGTTAAAGCAACAATAGGATTAATGTATCTTAATGTATTTTAACACAATCTGAAAGAAACAACCAGTTCACAAACTGGTGCTATTTCCAGACCAAAATTACTAATGAGCATGACCTAAATAGTGCTTAATGCAAACACCATGTGTAGACCTCACCATGTACATTACTGTATTGTGTTCTTAGTTTACAGAAACCAGGAAAATTATGCATGTTTTATTCATAGCTTACTTTTCGATTCAGTTTTCATGTACACGTCAGTCAATCAGTGGAAAATGAGAGTCATAATAAATCAGCAGTTCTGGGCATATATTGCTGTTCAGGAAAAAAATAAAAATTCTTGATTTCTGCAATCTTAGAAATATTTGAGTTTATAAAGTCTAAGCCACTATATGGTATCACTTATATTGACAGGTGTTAAATGTTTGCTAAGAATCAAAGAGATATTTTTGTCAATATGCATCAACTGTGACACAATAGCTGACAACATATCTATGTACAGAGAGAGAGAGAGATAATATATACAAAAAATAGATAGCTTGGCACTCACCCTATCTCCAATTCAGTATGTGTCTCTTAATGCCTTGGTGCAATCCCACGTTATGGAGTATACAGACAGGAATAAGAGATGCACTCTCAGGACTTTTACAATAAATCTATAGGTTTTTATTAAAACAAAGATTACATCATCTGATCGACGTTTCGACCCTACAGGGTCTTCCTCAAGATCTTGAGGAAGACCCTGTAGGGTCGAAGATCTTGAGCAAGATCTTGAGGAAGACCCTGTAGGGTCGAAACGTCGATCAGATGATGTAATCTTTGTTTTAATAAAAACCTATAGATTTATTGTAAAAGTCCCGAGAGTGTATCTCTTATTCCTGTCTATATATATATATATAGATACTTCTTTGATCCTGATGATAGTCCCGAATGGAGGAGTGAAACGTTGATTACTATTTCTTCATAATAAGGAATTGGACTTAAAAGACCATGAGTGCTGACACATCTTTGGATATATGGATACAGAACCCAGGCTACACAGCACCCAGCAATAAAAAGGGATATTTTAGCAAGAGTGCAAGAGAACCACTGACTTTTATATATATATATATTTACAGAGCGAGAGAGAGAGAGAGAACGAAACAGTATTGTTTATATAATTTTAAAAAATGGTGATCCATGTATTGTGGGAAAATAATGTCCATTGTCTTTAAATAAGTTTGAGACCATATAATAAATCTCGTGGTCATGCGAAATATATCCAGAATTTAGAGCTGGCATTATTTCATCTTAGTCGAAGCTTCACAGTTATCTAGCTAATGCCATTATTTTACTCTTTCTTTCCATCACCTCAGCTCCTCTCCCAACATATCACTATTGTTGGAGGACTTTGTAACTGTGGTGGGGAATACTCCAATCATTGAGAAGATTCTGTGCCGGAGCTGCGATCGCACACGCAATCGTGACTTTCCAACGCTCCACCATGAGCTGTAACATAGCTCATTGAGAAGGGGCAAGGCAGATGTATGCTCACACAGCATGCCTGCCACTTCTGTTAGCTCTGTGTAGCTAGAGCAAGCAGAAGAAATCACCCTACTCCCCCTGCCCTCCCCCACCCGGCTTTCTAAATGACAGCCAGCAAGGTGTTTTTGCCCATAATTATAAAAGTGCCAATTTCTGCTGAAATCACAACTATGACAGGCTCCGGACACATAACGTGCTTCAACAAGCCTAAGTGTCTTATCTGTGTTGAGTGTTACTTTAAATTAAAAAGGTTGCAACTGCAAACAGCCACTACCCTAAATGGCCCCTTCCACCAATATCAGGCTCACTGGACATAATGCACAGAGTGCACAGATAATGTAATAATGCACAGATTCTATTACCTAGAACATGATCTGCCTAATCTTCTCTATTAGATTATTGAATTATTGATAAAAAAAAAAGTATCTTGATAAAAGTCCACTATGAATAGACTTGTCACTTGTATTAACACATATTGGGTAACTGCTATAAAAAGCAAATAAAAGCAGTTACTTTCACAAATATATACAAATATAATCCATTTGTTCAGTGTGTTATATTTTTCCAGAAGACCATTAATGCATTACCTTGGAGATATCTTCGAGTGCAGGACCTCAAACATACATACATAAAGAGGATGAGCTAATTATTTCTTGGTTGTCTGTTGATGCATGTAATTTATTCCTGTCAGTACTAATGACATGTTGGGAATGCAATGATAAAGCAGGATTTTCCTAAGAGTCCCCTGAAGGGTATAAGAAGCACACAATTAGAATAAGAACGTTGGGTAGAGGGGATAATGCACGTTTGGAATGGAATATATGCATATGGATGATGTCACTAAATGTACCACTAGGTGGCGGTAGTACTCCTCCACAAATTCTTGCAGTTCTCTCTTTGGCTCAACGCTAGGTGTCACCTGAATGCCATCTGCCAGGAAGGAGAGGCGCTAGGATGCTGCTATAAAAGTGTCTTCTTTGACACATGACATGCAAAGTAAAAACTTGGCAACCGTGCAAGGGATGGCTTCACTAATATCTTATAGCCACTTTCTCACATCGCCTTTAAATCGGACAAAAGACGAAATGAAGCACGATATGAACTAAAGCTACTTGTCTCAAGGAATACACGTACTCTAGAAGTGTCACCAGCCAGGAATCCGTCAATCAGTGGAAAATGAGAGTCAATGTAAGCACATTGAATGGATCCCTGCATATCCCCAAAGATCTGACACTGGATCGTCCGCCCTGGGTAGCGACTGCCCTGGCTGTCATACTCATCTTTACCATCGTCATTGATATTTTGGGGAATCTTCTGGTCATACTCTCTGTTTTCAGAAACAGAAAGCTCAGGAACGCAGGTAAGTCAGAGGACCCACTATTGATCTGTGATTAACTTCTGTGTGGAGCCGGTAGTCCTGTATGGACTGTATAGAACATTGATCAGGTTGTTACAGAACTGCAAGCATTATAAATCATAATTCTGTCATTATTGTTACAATAATAATAATAATAATAAGTGTAAATATTATTATTATTATTATTATTATTATTGTTACTATTATTCTCTGGGTACAGTAGAATCCCCCAATGATTATAATTATTATTCTTATTCTTTAGGTACAGTAGAATCCCCCAATGATTTCTGGACTATCATATTTTAGTAACCAATAATTTCATGGTTGGAACGTAACTTACTATAGATTAATTACCATGCATTGTTTTTCAGCTGAATTGAATTTGTCTAAATACATGTTAGAGGTATTTGTGATATATGATAATACCCATAGGGGCAGGCTGGTGGTTTAATAAGAGCTAATTGAATGTGTCCCATGTAGTAACAGAAACTAGCAGTCTATTGAATTGAATTAAAACTCAGTGCTGCTGTACAGGTATCCATTTACTACAGTGACACTTGCTTGTTGGCTTCATCCTTTGTACATGTCTCTTTGGCATTAATGTACATGTGGGTTAGATGTGCATATAACAACTGTTCTAATCTGTCTTTTGTTTTGTGTGGTTTCTTTTTTTAAATGCTGATCCTACACATTTTTAGAGATGTGTGATTCTGCCAACACTTTATGGAAATGTTAAAATTTATGTTCTAACACTCAGAGTTCATAATGTATGCATATTAATTAGCCTACATGCTTAGCTATACAAATGAGGCTATTAATTGTACAAGCTGTCATTTACCAGGTAAATTGTGAACCCTCTACATGACTATATATTGCAGTGTGAATTTAGGAATAATACCCCATAATTGTGCTGTCAGGTGAAATTTCATTCCACTGCCCCAACAACATATGAGGAGAGATATATCTTTTACCCCTCTGGTCTACCAGGGTGAGCAATATGCAAACTATGTATGTCAGAGCTTCTGATAAGCACATTTAGGATCAGAATAGTATCTGGTTATGCTGTGTCAATCCTCTTGCCAAATACTTTGGCAAAAAGCTTTAACACACAACTGTTGACACCAGGACCAAGTCACATATATGCTACAGGATCCAGAGATCATTTATATTAGAATAAATTTTCCTTTAATCATTTCAGCAAAGCTTTCAGTATAGATTGTATGCTTAGATCTCTGCTAAACTGCTTGGACTTAGAATGTTTTAAAGTGGTATATGCTCTTTGATGTGGATTTTGACAGATGTGGATTTTGACAGATGCATGTCTTACGATTAAGTCAAATATAAAACAATTTTGGTTTTCATTGTGATGTCAAGACCTTCATCTATAAAATGCATTGCATGACATTGATTTAGCAATTTGGAAAAAACAGAAGCTTAACGGTTTTCTCTCATTTCTCTTTGCTCTGTATTGTGGGGACAAAGAGGTTTCATTAGATAAATTCTGTATCATTATCTGTTTTTTTTTACACTTTTTGAACTTTTCAATGCTTTCATTTGCAATAAATGGGTATTTTATTCATATTCAATTTCTCAGTCATTCTGTCAATTCTAGAGGCGCAGCTGAATACTTACTGTTATTTTATGTTGTGACAAATTGACTAGTATACGGGAACTAGATCCAATATAAGCATTTCATTCTGAGCAGTATACATATAACTATCCCATTTCATCACACAGACTACTGAAGCTTGTGTGATATTGCCCAATGACTCTATGACATGTGCACATGCCCAAACACACACATCTCTTTTTTTGCAGTCCATTTAGAGATTATGCGGGACATCTTATAATTAGATGGGATTCATTGTAATTCTTATGTATTCATCTTAAGAACAAGCTGATATCTCTGTCACTGACGTAGCTCTGTTAACAATTCTGTATTCAAATACAACACTGGGGCCATTCTGCCAAAGACAAACAAATGTCAGCCAATGTTAACATTCTATTAGTTTCACTTTATATTTCTTAATATAAATGAAAATTTGATAAACACAGCTGCTACGTTGCTATATTTGCTTCTTAAATGCCCATAAGCAAAACATATGAGAATCCCCTTCCTCTGAAGCTGTGAACCCACCCCGTGTAAAAATCCCTTGTGAAATGTAATAAACTAGCATGTGAAACATAATTCTGTTTGTGTAGAGCAGGCATAGGCAACCTTCGACACTCCAGAAGTTTTGTACTACACATCCCATGATGCTTTGCAAGCACTATGCATGTCAAAGCATTATGGGGGATGTAGTCCAAAACATCTGGAGTGACGAAGGTTCCCTATCCCTGGTGTAGAGTATAGAACTGTAGGTTATATTGTTGCTGGTTTGATGTGATGAAAAACTTTTCCTTTAAGTATCTGGTAGCCAAATGTCCACTAAGTAAGTAGCCTTAGTGGTACATAAGTTAATAGAGACTCTCTTGACCTGGGCCTACAATGTTTTATTTCTACATTTTGTTATGATATACTTTATATAAATATATGTCAGACAAGATATCGGATTGACACTCCATTGTCTATAGCATCTTTTCTGGGCACATGCCCTGCAGGACCATTCCAGCCTATATACCCTATTCTAATACATCTGCATTGCCTTAAAGTTCCTTTTAACATGACCTAACTTGCTTCTCACTATTAGTTCCTGTATGGCTTTATATCGCTGTGCTGTATTGCTTATTGTACAATGCTATGGAGATGTTGGCGTCTTAGATGTTGGCATCAAAAAATTGTATATTAAACCCACTAAAACATTAGATTCAAATGATTTATCATGTTTAACTGTTCGTTTCAAAGCACAAATAATCCATTAGATAAAATCACATGTAAAACATAAACCAAGGATCACAGGTACAATCTGATCTTGAGAATAGTGCACTTTAATACGAAGAATTAACTAATCATACATTTTGTATTCATATTATGCATCAGAGGTCAAATCCAGTAAAACGTATTCAGAAAATCAATGTATAGAAACTTTGCTGGTAGATAAGACTAGTGTGGCTGTCTATAATCTTCCCATTTATTTCTTCAGTTTTAAATCCTTAGTTCTATTTAATATTCACTTTGTATCCCAGAGAGCCCAATGTCTGTCCTAAGGATTGGAGAATTTCCGTGCTGCGTTACAATTCGCTACGCTGCTGATTATCTGTTATCTAAATCCGAACAATTATATGGTGAAATTATGCCTGCTGCTACTTTTAAAAGTTCTCTTAACACTTTGAATACAGTTTTAAATATTTAATAACTTTTTTTTTTGCACCCAGGCATTGAAGCATTGCAATTTGGTGTTCACCTGACTTGAATGAAAGAGTTAGGGTTCATATCATGACTGTTTCAACCTCTGCTTTCAAATATATAAATGTTATTATATTAATATATTTTAGTATACATTTTGTTCTGGTAAATATTTTCTGTTTGTTTTCTGTGAGTCGACAAGTCAATTTGCAAAATTTATGCTAACAGAGCTGTTACTCGTGTTATGTTACTCATTACAATAATGTTATCTAGTGCCAGTATAATAAGATTGCAGTGGTCCTTCTGCTGTTTAGATTATAATGGTGCTTCAGTACAATGGTGTATTCATATATTTTATTCAAGGACATTAATTACACCCATCTAGTAAAGGTGAGCTTTTGAAAGGATTTTACCACTTATTATGTATGCATTTCACGGAAATAATAATAATAATAATAGTAACATGAATTTGGAGAAGAAAAATGAAAACTAACAATACATTGGGTGTCAGTTACAATAAACACCCACTATTTAAGGACCTTCCTAGGACCCACCAATCCTACATGTGGGTCATTGCTGTGTATGGGGAATGGAGCCTAATTTAACATAAGGTGTTTGTCTTTAGCTAAATAGCGATTGTAAAACAAGCATTACTTTTTATTTCAGTGTTTCTCTCGACTTACTCTTTTTCTTTGGAAAAGCAATCTTTAAATCCTCTCTAGTCAGAAACCCCAACCATAGCCTGTGCAGGTAATTTAGGGCTAATGCACATTTCTCATACAGATGTCATCTGCAAATGATGAGCGTCTAGTAAATGCAATCTCAAATGCTTTAAGCCATTCACATTAGACATATTAATTGCATTTGTATGCTACTTCTGATCAAAGGGGACCTAAATATGGCTGCCACCACAAAGTAAGAGTAAGTCAGGAGAGGGAATGAAAAAACCTGTTTGCGGATATGTATGAATTACAAAATACTACTCACAGAGCCCAAGTCACAGGTTTCTACCTCTACATCAACAAATAAACAAATGCAATCCTCTGGAGCTCTTCAACAAATACCGTATATACTCGAGTATAAGCCGACCCGAATATAAGCTGAGGCCCCTAATTTTACCCCAAAAAACTGGGAAAACGTATTGACTCGAGTATAAGTCTAGGGTGGGAAATGCAGCAGCTACTGGTAAATATCTAAATAAAATTAGATCCCAATAAAATTACATTAATTGAATATTTATTTACAGTGTGTGTATAGAATGAATGCAGAGTGTGTGTTGTGTGTAGTGTGTGTATATAATGCAGAATGTGTGTTTGCATGAATGCAGTGTGCGTGTATATAATGAATGCAGTGTGTGTGTTTGTGTGTAGTGTGTGTATATAATGCAGAGTGTGTGTTTGCATGAATGCAGTGTGCGTGTATATAATGAATGCAGTGTGTGTGTTTATGTGTAGTGTGTGTATATAATGCAGAGTCTGTTTGTATGAATGCAGTGTGTGTGTGTGTGTGTGTGTGTGTGTGTGTGTATATAATGAATGCAGTGTGTGTGTGAATGCAGAGTGTGTGTATATGCTGCAGAGTGAGTGTGTATGTGTTTGTGTAGTGTGTGTAAACTGGATGGGGGAGGGCATGTTTATTATTTTATTTTTTTAATTTAATTTTAATATAATTTTCATATTTTTTATTTTATTTTAATATTTGTATTATTTTAATAATTTATTATTATTATTATTATTTTGTCCCCCCCTCCCTGCTTGTTGCCTGGCCAGGGAGGGGGCTAACTCATTCCCTGGTGGTCCAGTGGATGGGCTGGGCAGGGGGAGCCGGAGCAAGCTGTTACTTACCTTTGCAGCAGCTCCGGTCAGCTCCTGTCAGTTCCGTGCAGCTCCCCAGTTCAGCTCCCAGTGTAAGTCTCGCGGTCTGCGTGCCACGCAAAGCGTTGTCACGGTAACCCATGGCAACGCTCTGACGGCCGCAGGTCTCGCAAGACTTACACTGTGAGCTGAACTGGGGAGCTGCACGGAGCTGCTACAAAGGTAAGTAACAGCTTGCTCCGGCCCCCAACAGGACCGACGGGCTTGTAATGAGCCCGGCGGTCCTGGTCTGTATTATGGCAATGTAAAAATGTGCCGAAAAACTCGGCTTATACTCGAGTATATACGGTAATTGTTTCTTTATGTAACCACAATACTCTGATAAATAGGACACCATGTTATGTGATGTGAGGTAAAAATAACATTTTTAAATATGAATTACAATTTTATCACATTCTTTTAAATCAATGATTTTTCACAGTTTTTTTCTTTTTTTTTGTTGAAATTTCATTGTTTGCTAACACCTCTTTTTAAACAGTATGCACATTATAGTGTGTATAAATATGATTTAATACAGTAATCCATACATTTGTGATTTCCTGTCTGGAAGCCTGCATTGAGCTGAAGAAATTAACACTCACAAAAAAGTGAGATGTTCTTTTAGCTTAGCAATTAACCATGATAGCAATCTGGTCATTAAAGACCTTATGTCAGAATGCAATGTCCTGATTACTGACCACCAGCTGTTTTATATAACTCTGGATTTGGGATACTTGACATCAGTTGGGTTATCGCTGCTGATAGACTGACTATGGGGATCTACTGCACATTATACAAGACAATACCTGTGATGTCAGTCATTAGAAATGAATGGCTGATGTCTGTAGGAGGACATTTCCGATGGTTATAGCTATAATAATTATGTCTTCCTGCAAACAGTAAACTTAAAACAAAGTAGGGACTATTTCGTCTTGAAGTAAACTTGTGCAAATCACATGGATGACACATACATTTTCAGGTAGGTATATAGCTGGGCACTCTAACAGTGTAATTTAGAATCATTCAAAATCCATGAAATATAAATGTCCTCCTCACACGTTTGTCATATTTCATGTGCAAAGGATGCTGTAAACATCCTTAGTATCAAAAAAAAAAAACTATTAGAAAAAAATGGAGTCTTCTACAGTTCAAAAGTGCAGATAATGTCTAGGGTAATTTCCGTTACGCACCCACAAATGTGCCATATCTTACAAATCATGGTCACATGTTCATTACAATTGCCATACACCATGCAGTCTTGCCCATACGTTATGGGTTAGAGTACCCAATTCTCATCTAATCCCAGCAAGTGTGTCAAGGCTCACAAATCACAGCAACTAGATTTGTGCGTTGGGTTTCGCCTGCATAGTGAATATTACTAACATGGGGCCAGTTTGTGACAACAGCATGAAATACCACTGGTCCATAAAGGGTTAACAAAATGATCGATCCACTGTGACAATGTAACAGTGTTACTTGTACTTTTAGTTGCAGATGTTAGTTCTTAGGTGCACTGTATTTTGTCTTAGGATTTTGTATTCTAATTTGAACGCATCTGAGCACATAACAGAAATACCTAAACCACCTTTCCTAAACCTTCCAGGTTTCTGTTTTTCAACTACTTCAAAGATCTGCTTTCTTATTAAGCTTTGTTCTGCGTCTCCAGGCATTGCTTCTATGGTAATGTTCTGAGTTGTACTTTTGTCCCTTAAGGGAAGATGGCGGATTCATTATTATTCATTTCCTTATATTAAGTATTTTATATACTTCATAATGATTCAGGACTGTTCGTTCATTCTCTCCAGGGTGAATTCAGAGTGTGTCTTTAATGTATATCACTTTAGAACTAACAGGTAGGAATCATTGCTATGTATCCCTGATTCACAGAAATGAGTGAAACCAGTCGATCCAGATAATCTGGGTCATAAAGCCACAAAAATATTTAGAAACCCTTAGGCGATCATAATTTTGGGTTCACAATTTATATGACAGTAATGGGCAAAATGAGCGGGAATAATACCATTCTACAGAGTAGCATTAGTGTAGTGTTAGTGTAGTGAATGCAGTGTGTGTGTGTTAGTGTAGTGAATGCAGTGTGTGTGTGTGCGTTTAGTAGTGTATGCATGTAAATGTAATAACTGTTATTCCCCCCTCCCTGTTGATCCCTGGTGGTCCGGTGGCATTGTGGGGCCACCCCACCTCCCTATACTTGCAGAGGGGGCCCAGCGGACTGCAGCTGTACTTTACAGCATTTCCCTCGCTCTCACTCCCGCGAGATGTATGTACTCTGCAAGTATAGGGAGCCGGGGGCCCGCGGCTGCACCTATATATAGCGATCATCGCTATATATTAGGTGCAGAGAGTAATTGTGGGGCCCTGGACTGCCAAAGCAGTCCGGGCCCCCCAGGACCGCCGGGCCCATGACAACCGTTATGGTTGTCACCCCCTGATGGCGGCCTTGCTTGTATATATAACACTTATGTAGTTGCATATACCTGAGCCAGACATCCAAACATGCAAAAATGTATTTTGGGGAGATGACTTTACTAGCTACCGCATCCCTCCCCCCCATATATGAACACCTTGAAACACAGATACATGCACTGGCACATACACACAGATACACACACTGGTGCATACACACTGACACTCAGATACACACTGACACACAGATACACACATTGAAACACACCCACTGGCACATACACTCAGATACAGACACTGACATACACACTCAGATACACACCTGACACATACACTTAGATAAACCTGCTGACATACAGATACACACTGGTACATACACTCAGATACAGACACGGACACACACACTCCGATACACACCTGACACATACACTTAGATACACATACTGACATACAGATACACACTGGCACATACACACAGACACACACACTGGCACTTGAACACACACACTCAGATACACACTGACATAGATACACACAAACACTCAGATGTACATAGTGGCACATACATTCAGATACAAAAATTGATATACAGATACATTGGCACATACACACACACTCTCAGATACACACAGATACACCCACTGCCACATACACTCAGATACACACACTGACATATAAATACACACTGGCACATTGTCATATTACCTTATGTTGCCGGAGGTCTCTGACGGGGAGAGGGACTCTTCCCACGGTCCCTCTCATCTTACCAGTGGTTCCGAGGCCTGGCGCTGTAGCTACGTCCCCTTTTATGACATGGTAAGTGCTCGGTGACGTCATGACGCTAATGACGTCACGGGCCGCCAAAATGTTAGAATTCGAATGTTTTGTGGGCATGGCTATCAATTAAAGGCATAGACTATATAAAGATCATTTAGTATGCTAGTTATTGCCCTGTTGTGGTTACTGTTTTCAGTTCAGTTCTGTGTCTATTTTGGTATTTTGATCTTGGCTTTCTCCTGACTATTCTCCGTTCTGTTCTTCCTGACTCAGCTATTGTTTTTTTGCTTCCCTGATTTCTGGCTTCCCTGACTTGGCTTGACTATTCTGGCTTCCCTGACTATTCTTAATATAACAATTTATAACCCGGCCATTCTAAGGACCGGTAAACATTGTCTAATCTATTATCATATAGTTACTCTGCGTGTTGGGTCACTAGATATCATGACATACATACACACACACACTCCGATACACACTTACACAGATAGACATATACTGTATACATTTGCAGCCACTTTCCTGTTAGCCTACCATTGTGTCAATGAGGGTGGCTTGTTGGACGTTCTGGTGCTGGCTGAGGCTGGTGGGAGTGAGCATGCAGCAGCAGCACCTCACTCCAGAATCACTTCTATCTACTATCTCCAGCGTGTGCCTCAGCTGCCTGCTGCCTTCTCCATCCATTCCTGCCAGGTGGCTTCTGTGAAGCAGGGAGGATGTGAGCTGTTACTTCCTCCTTGCTGAATGATATCACAGGGGCCCAACCAGGCACCTGTTGAGTGAGCATAATGGGAGAGGGGGGCAAATCACAGGAGTCACATTTAAAATGGCGGAGTGACTTGGGATGCCTGCTAAGATTGGTTTGGAAATGTAATGCATATGTAGAGAACATCTTTGACATCAGTACATATTAGTGTAAGAAAATGAAAAATGTATACTATCAAGGTAAACTGGAAGATTGAAACAGAAAATTTTCATATGCCCCTAAGATAAGGCACACTTCTATATCCAAATCATACATATATAAAAGGTCATAAATAGGTCGAACCTTAGCCACAAGATTTTTTTAATGCTTTAATAAATGACATGTTTTCACCTATTTTAAAGAAGAATGTTATGGATCCAGATAGAGTACAGAGGTAGACACCAAAATGATTGGGGCAAGATGAAGATTTTGGCTATGAGAAAGGTTAGATGACTCAGAGAGGACAGGATAACATTATACAAATTTACCCAGGGCCGGGACAAACAGTCTAGTAATCTGTTAATCAGTAGAAAAAGATTTTACCTACGTCAGAGGAAGGAAAGTTTACAGTAAGAACAATGAAGATGGGGAATTCTCTTATTGAAGATGTTGCTTTATCAGATTGCGTACAAATTGTCATAATGCTTTTTTTAATAAAGCAACACAATTCATGGATATAATAATGAATTGTGTGGGATAACAGCTTGTTTTTCCAAGGTGAAATCTACCTGCTGGTTTGTGGCACAAGTGGAAATCATTTTGGATCTAGTACAGTAATAGAGATCTGTGATGAACGCGAGTCTTTTTTCAGACTATGTTACAGTGTAGCTATGTATTACCTTTTGAATGTTTCTTTACTACACTATAAAGTTAATTCTTAATGCTTATCCATGTAATTGTGTAGACATGTAATGTCTATTTTTGTTGTGTGTGTTTTATATTTACAGATTATTATTTTCTTATTTTCAATGCATATATTTGCAAAAAATCATAAATAGCATACAAACCCCCAACATCCACTCCCAACCCTCCACTTTCAAAATGGATAACCAAACACAAATGCCTTTAATAATTATTTTGTTGGATGTGCCACCATCCTGGTTGCTAAGATAACAAATTACAATTATTTTCAGACCACAAATAAAGATCAGCCCCTGCCAAATCTGCCAAATCCTCATATAGAGAAATTCAATTTTAGACCTGTGCCTGTTAGTGTCATTAATAAACATCTTGATAATTTAAAAATGAAAAACCAGTGTAGACCAGATCAAATCCCAGCAATGTTGCTGAAGCTCAGTGCGCCAGTAATTGCAAAACCCGTCACTACCCTTATTAATGAATACCTGGTGTCAGGATACATACCCAAACTTTGGAAGACTGCAAAAGTTGTACCTATCCATAAACGTGTTGACAATACTTTGGTATCTAACTATCACTTGATATCATTGCTCCCTGTATATTGCAAAGATGATTGTAGGAGCCGCACTCAATCCCAGCAGCCACCAGTGCTCTGGAACAGGACCACCAATCCCAACACGTTTTGGCAAATAATGAATTTCCAGGCACTCAGAGCGTTAAAGCCGCAGGCAGATTTTAATGAAACAAAAAAAGCAGCAACGTTTCGACCTTCTAAGAGGTCTTTTTCAAGCTGCTGCAGCTTGAGGCTGTGCTCCAAAACCAATTCAAACATGTTGAAAAGTGGATAGCGGATAACAAACTCTTCCTAAACACTGACAAAACTGTTACAATGATCTTTGGAAATGTACCTAAATTACGTAAACTACAAAATCAACAACCGTGTATCAGAACAAATTCAAATAGCACACTGACAGCAGTCTGCTCTTTTAAATATCTAGGTATGTTGCTAGACCCCAATTTATCCTTTGGCCTTCACATTGAAAAAATCTCTTCAAAACTTTACCCAAAACTAGATGCCCTGTACAGAAACAAATCCTGCCTAAGCCCTACAGTAAGGAAACAGTGCAACAAATGCTAATGCCGGTTATTGATTATGGGGATGTAGTGTATGCACCCGCACCGCAAACCCACCTGAATAAACTTAATACATTATAGAATTTGTTCTGCCGCTTTGTACTAGAATGTAATTACTTTACCCACCACTGTGATATGAAGAGCTAAACTGGCTGTCGCTGGAATCCAGACGCACTCTACATCTTTCCAGCCTTAAGAGCATTTCTGGGAAGCTCCCACCCTACCTGAGTAGAATTCTCTCCCCACCTGTTCCCACCTCCTATAACCTCCGATCCAGTACTAGCACGATATTTAGCATACCGCAATACAAAAATAAAGTGGCTCGATCCTCCTTTTCCTACAGAGCAACGTAATTATAGAAAAACCTCAAAGTCAAATTTTCATTCAATCTAAAATCTTTTAAGAGATCTATGGTAATATACCTCAGCACAGCATGCACCTGTCATGGTTGAAGATATATTTTACCTGTTATGTATTACATTTATATATGTGTGTATATATATATATAGTTTGTATATTGTATTTTTGTAATATTGTATCCTATTGTAACAATGCAATGTTTTGTGGACCCAGGGCATACTTGAAAATGAGAGAAATCTCAATGTATCCATCCTGGTAAAATATATTTTATATAAAAAAAAATAATAAAAAAAATAATAGTATAACAGTTGCAGTTTTAATATGTATCCATGAAAACACCTAAACCATGGGTGCACAGGATCTGCTTGTCAGGCTTTTACCATTTGAGTGGTATGTGTGTTTGGGAGTGTGATTGTGCGGAGGTTGGCTGAATCTGATCCTGTGTTGATTGGCCAAGTGTGATATGTACGTGTGCAGCTAGCGGAGTGTGATTGTGTGTATATGTTTGGCTGGCTGAGAGTGATTATATATGGGATTTGACTGTGTGTGAGTTTGAAGTGATTGTCCCTGCTTGGGGTAACTTCTCCCTTGCCGACTCTAACATACTGGCCTCACTGCCAGCACATTGACATCGCATCCCATCCTACCCCAGCAAGCTCTTGATGGGGGAGTAACACAGTGACAGGGAGCAAGAAGCCTGTCTTTCATTCATTCTATGGCATTAGGCCCTGTGCCACAAGTCTAATATTGAGAATTTCATTGACAGATAGGGGAGAGACCATCAGTTTAAAGAGCTTTAAATTAGAATCTAATGCATTTCTGCTAGCACACGGTACAGATAGGATTTAAATCTTTTTGATATTAAAATATATTTTTTATTAAATATTTTCATTCTTTGAAGCACACATACTGTCACTGACCCATACACACACTCATTGGCACACACACTGTTTAACCAACACACACTTTCACTGGCAGACATGCACATTCTCATTGACAGACACACGCTGACACACAATACACTTACCCATCGAGTTTTATTGTGCGTCTTTAAATCATTCTGTTTTGGTTTAATATAATTTATCCACAAAGACACTTCAATGCGATTAACTACCATCCTTGCATTTTGTCTGCACACAGGAAAATGTCCCTGTGGATATGAATGTGATCTCTGTGACAGTGTTTGCTGTATGACTCACTTCATACATAGAGCATGCAATGGAATACTATGGTATTGTATTAAAATGCAGAAAAGCCTTTAGCAGAAAATAATAAAAAAAAAACACCATGCCTATTCCAGCTTGTAAACATCAACCTTTGTTTTTATTTGTGTATTTAGAAATTATGGATAGATCTTTGAAGGAATAACCTTTCTATTGTACAGTCTTCTGACTAAAAGAAAATCACTCAATATATTGTCATATTATCAGTTGGTTTTCTAAGTTAATTGCATTATTTTGTCACATTTTATAAATTGAATGAAATATAAAATATTATCTAAAATGTAAAGGCAAGGTAAAAGATTTTTTTAAGTGGCAAGATTCTGATTTACTTGGTTAAAGGAATACTCTAAGCACCATAACCACTATGGCATTATAATGCCTTGATACCCCTTAGTGCAGGCTTCAACAAATTCTGGCCCTCCAGATGTTGCTGAACTACAACTCCCATGATTCTATGAATGAAATAGATAGGCTGAGAATCGTGGGAGTTGTAGTTCAGCAACATCTTGAGTGCCGGAGTTTGGGAAAGCCTGCCTTTGTGTAAGGAGTCACCTGGCGTACCCTTAGTGGACATGGCACTTTAGACAACGTCAGGCATCTCTGGCTCAGGAAAAGAGCTTAAAAACAGCATGGATAAGGAATGTGATGAACCGTGAGTAACAAATAGTTACTCACAGGTGAAAAACTTGGGGAATAAGAACAGTAATACAAATTTTGTCTTTTCCCCAAAACTTTGTTACATCCATGTTACAACTGTTACATGTTATATATATTCTGAGTTTTAATTAAATGTGCTAAACATTCTAAATATTCAACATTAAGTATGAATAAAATGTTACATATAGAGAAATAAAACTTTCACAATTTTGCTTATAATAATTTTGAGACATCACAAACCCTACACCTAACCCTATGCTTATACTAACTCTGTCTATACAACTACAGTAACCTTAACCCTTACCTACACTATCTCTAGGCCTAACCCACAATTAACTCTACCCTTGCATTAGGAACACTTCACACATATAATCACTTTGCTGAAGTACTTAATGTGTCTGGAGCTCTTTGACAAAGATCTGAGTGTGGATTGAAACGTTGCTGTGTTTGCCGTGTTTCTCTAATAAATCTGCTGTTTAAAAATCACTCTGTGTGCCTGGACTACATTGTCTTCACTCATTGTAAATACCTTGAATACCCTGGCTTAGGCCTCATTTGTGTCCACTGGAAATTGTCTTGCATCTCCTGAAAAGGTTTTCCAGTTTTCATGGAAAAGCTGTCTAGCCTGTAATAAGGAAGGTGAAGTGGCGAAACTACAGCCGGTACTGGTGGTGCTGCTATTCTGGGGCCCACACACTGAGGGGACCCATTGAGTGTTTTGCACCAAGGCCCTCTTTATGTTAGTTCCATCATTGGATTGGAGAATTTTCCAGCCCACGTTCAAATTCTGTGCCTGGCATAAAGGGCAGGGCTAATAAAGGATACATACAGTAGGCCCTATAGTCTGTGCCTGGTATAAAGGGCAGGGCTAATAAAGGGCCCCAAGCTTTTCATTTACCCCCAAAGATAACATGGTGATTTTTGTGCTGCATGCTGCTCATTTGCCAATCTGGGGGTCTATAAATATTGCCCTTCCAGACAGTTCACATCTACCTTCTTAAAAAACATTCCGGTCTTTAAAATTCCATCCTCAATATAGACACTGAGGTCAAGAAAACTGACTTGATTTACTAAAATCACTTATGAGTACAATTCACCATTTGTTAAGATTAAGATACGTTAAAAAAGAAACTAATGAAGATTTGTTGCCCTTCCAGATAAAAAAGATATTGTCAATATTGCGGTGATAGGTGACCAGGCTTGGCTCCCATCTACGATCTTTAAAAACAAATTCATGCTCCCACATAAATAAGTTAGTGTACCTGGGTGCAAACCTGGTCCCCATCATCGTCCCACATATCTGGAGGTAGAATAGTCCCTCGAACCAGAAATAATTGTTATTGAGGATCCATTGGATCCCTTCAATAAAAAATTCAATTTAGGATTCGGGGAACTCTTCTGAAAGCTCCAAAAAAATCTCATCGCTGAACAGCCTCTTTCGTGGGTAATGATGGTATAAAGTGAGCTTACGTCCACAGTTACAAGGAAGAAGTCCTCTTCCCATATAACATCTTTAAGGATCTGCAAGACATTGATGGTCTCTTTGAGCTAGGACACACCTTTCTATATCATAGGTTGTAGACACTGATCAATATATTGCGGGAACCTACTTGATATGGACCCAATACCTGAGACTATTGGTCTTCCGGGGGTTGTGTGTGTGTGTGGGGGAGGGAGGGATTCTTTATTTTTGTGCACTTTAGGCAAGTGATAGAAAATATGAATTCTGGGATGTGGCATATGGAGAAATTCAGCTTCTTTTTTATTTAAAATCCCTAGGGCTTTGCCTTTATCAATACATTTATTGCAATTTATTTTCATGTCATTAGTAGGGTCTTTAGTCAGCACTTTATAGGTGTTGGTGTCCTCTAATAATCTTAGAGCCTCTTTTGTATAGTTTTCTCTTTCCATAATGACAATTCCCTCACCCCTGTCAGCTGGTTTTGACCACAACGGTGGTGTCGTCTCTCAATTCCTTTAGGAATTTTCTTTCCCCTGTATCCAAATTATATTCATATCTATTGGGTTTTCGTATTTTCCCCAGGTCGTGCATAACCATTTTTTCAAATGTGACCATTTCTGCCAAGATGCAAGATCTGGGGAAGAATTTGGACCCCTCCTTCAGTTTTGTATGCATAAAGGGTGAACCTTAATCTGCATTTCAAGTTTTCTCTAAAGAATGTTTCATGAAAAACTTCTTTAGGCATAATTTCCTTTTAAATTTGTTTAGTTTAATATATGTGCTGAATTTGTCTAGACCTTTGCTTGGTATAAATGTAAGCTCTTTTTGTAGCAATGAATTCTGTGATGTTGTTATTACTCTGTTGGTTAAGTTAAAAATACAGTTTGATATTAGTTCCTTTCCCTTCTGTCTTTTTTGTATGTGAACTCCTCCTCGACTTCCCCTTCTTCTAAACTCCTCCATCTTTTTCCTGGGGACCTCAGTCCTGTTGTGGAATCTTTGTGTTTCCCCTTCGTGTAGAAGCTCCAAAAACCTCTAAATGGTCATATCTATTGAAGAGTGTGTCGTTTCCCCTATCTTTGTGTAGATAAGTTCTTCTTATGGTGTCATGTTCCTTATGTGGTCTTATTGGTCTATTTAATGGACTTCTGATGTTACCCTCTAGTGTGAATTCCTTCCTTCTTACTGATTTAAAAAAAAAAAAAGTTTATTAGAGACTGTTACAGGTTTCCTTTGGGGTGATTTATTTTAAAATATAACTTTACTTGCAGTTGTCGATACCTTTCTCCACAACTTCAGTTTTTAACCCATTCACCTGTGTCAGACGCCACATAGTCCATAATCCTTTCACACTGTAGTGACACAGCAGTGGCTTGCTGTTGGAGAAATAAGAAGTTAGAATCAATTTGTAAAGTAGATGAAACCTCAGAGAAATACAAAACCCAACTCAATTAGTAGTGTTTGCTGATAATCAGACTTGTACATACATTTGCACAGCAGTATAAGACAATTAGAATTTTTTTGGTGGTGAATAGATATGAATTAGAGTAATATTTAATTATTGTGGAAACAAGGACAGTTTCTCAACTGAGGACCACATGCAGGTAAGAACATAGGTACATCCGCTAAATTATTTTCTGTATATGTTATAGGTTTCAAGTTGATGGCTAATGTGAAATTAATCTGAAATTTGTATTTACCATTTTACAGTAGACATATGTAATTTAACTTAATTGAGTTTGATAGAAGGAACTTGTTTTGTGTGTGTTGCTGCAGTTGTAATGTGAAATATAGCATACCGTAACAAATTAGCATACACTCACATAAAATATAGCATACACTAAAATTAGCACTATATCAAAGACATAGACAGAATAGGAACAATTACACAATTGTAAAAGCCTTTGTCGAGACAACATGCACAAATTGTAATTAGAGGTAAAATGTTATTTAAAAGGGCACACAACTATAATTTTCACAAAGATCTGTCAAGCAATTCAATATATCTTCAATGTTTTTGAGGTTTGTTATGTGTTTCTTAATAAACATTGAGTTGCATTTACTGTACACTATTTTGCAGTAAATTGCACTTGAAATTATAGAGAAAGGGTGTAGATTTGTAAACATTAATGGTTAAACTTTATCTAACAGCCTACATTTTGCAATGTTTTTGTTCAACTCCCTTTGATTCTGTGTTTAACAAATGAACCTGAAATGTAACTGTACCTCCAAAGCAACTTAATGCACAATTTAATTTCGTCATCATCCATGTTCACAATTTAACTCATGAGGGACTTTACCAATACCTGGAGAATGGAAGTTTATTTGGCTAAGATTGAAAAACTCCTTGAAGAATACCTGATATCTCATGGTTAATTGAATAAACCTGTAATAATGGAATACCTGGGGACTATGTGGAGTTTCTCTCAGAAACATCATGTAGTAGCACGGAACAGAACAATTAAATAAAATTATTATATGACCATTGCCATTGCTGAGTTCCTAGGAGAACTGTTAACTGTCATATTCACTGACTGACTGGGACTAGTAAAATTAGAAAGGCTCTTAGACACAACAGTTTTTCTAGTTTTATACTATTGGCCAATCAAGTGCAATTCCCTAGTCATTTCCCAATGATTTGTACATGCCTTCTATAAAATCTTGCATGGACCTCCTGGGTACATAAATCTCTAGAGGCTCTAGATCTCCCTTGCATTTAAGGTATATTAAAACAGATAAGCTCACTCCCACTTAAAGGCTAGTAATAGCCCTCTCTCTTAGATTTGCTACTTCTGCTTAAATGGAATTCAGCAAGTTTGGAACTATAGTACAATATAACATGCAATTATATCCTTTTTATATCAGTTGATTACCCTAATGATGTTTAAATGTGTGGTTAAGGCCTTTGATAAAAGTAATGTAATGACTATGTGTGTACTAGAACTAGATCTCTTGCATAATAGCTTTGATCATATTTACAATTAGGTGTACCACCAATACCACACTCTACTGCCCAGCTACTAAATAAATAAAAATCACTGTTAATTAGATATACCCCAAATGAATTCTTGCATGCATTTAGATATGCAATTTTTCATTGGAGTTATATCGAAAAACAGATTGCAAAACCTGCAGTTCTCTTGTATGCTGCCTTTGCAAGCCTTCCTTTTCTAACCCCGCCCAGCCCTTGTGACTGTCCAATCGCAGACTTCTCAATGCAACTCAATGAGAAGTCTTTTCAAGGCAGGTGCTCTGAGCAATTGCCGCCTCTTCAATTCTGTACAAATAAGCTAACTAAACCAAGAAGTAACAGGACCTGTTCTCTGCTTGAAACCGGCTAATTTATAAAAGTGGGTAAAAGTGTCAATTTCTATTGAAATCTGCACTGTTTCCAAAATGAAAAAAAAGAGGACACACTCTTTACACATAAAGCTTTTCAGAAAGCTAAAGTGTTTTATAGGTCTGGCATGTCCCTTTAAGTAATCCTAATAAGATGAGTTTTACATTATTAACCTCCTAGGTACAGAGAAAATTGTCTGTCTGAACCAAAACAAATGCTAGAATTTGACCTATGCATTTGTTCCATCGTAATTTCCCATTTGCTTAGAATATTTTTTACACATCAAGTGCAGCTTATGAAAAAGGAGTAACATATTGGTCCTGATTTGGAATTTCCTCATATTTCTAGGATCTTCATTTTTGGTAGTTAATGTTATCCCTATACCTATCCCATGCCTAACCCTGCACTAACCCTATCCCTTAACCTTTGCTTACTCTGCCTATAATTTTATCCCTAACATTGACCCTACATTTTTCTTAACCCAAACCCAGTATTAACACTTACCTACACTAGCATTATTCCTTTAATCACTAGGGATAGGGTAGTGATACGGTTAGTGTAAGGGTTAGATTTGAATAGGGGACATATCCCTAACTCTTATACCAACTGCAACCCTACCCTAACACTAACCATAACTCAGAGATTCCCTCTGCTTACATCAATACTGACATCAGTAGAGAGATTTGCCAGCTCACAGAGTATAGAACTCTTTCATGCTATCATGCAAATCACACAGTGATCTCCTGCTGTCTTGGAGGAAGCTGATAATCGCCATGGCGGAAAGCAATCCCTCAGCTGTGGTAAGTTAAAGAAAAAAGTGGCTAAAGTAAAGCTTGGCTAAAGTAATCAATCTGTGCCTATAGCTGAGATAAAGATTTTATTTTAATTTACCCATTTGGATTTAATTTGCTAAACTTGAGAGTTTAGTGAATAAGCCAGTCATAAAATAAAGGTTTGTAATTAATCACCTGGATGTATTTCTTTGATGATATACTTAGATAAAATCTTCCCAAATAAGTATAGTGTAATAAAACATGTATGTATTATATGCAAACCTGTGTGCATGATGAGCAGTATACAATCTACATTTAATAACCTCCCCAAAACATTTATAACAATGGGTGATCTCTGCTCAAAGAAATTAAATTGCTACATCCCATCCAATAATACCATATTTAAAAATAAACAATTATCCACAGTGTAACTCAGATACTTATTAGATTGGAACAAATTAACTAATCTCTTCTACATCAAAAACTTTATATCTCAATGACTGTGCTCTATGGAGAAATATCCTCAATAGTACAATGAATCAAGTAATCAGACTAATCTACAGATCTTTTGATTATGGTATGTTTTCTGTAGAATTTACAAAAAAAAAAAAAATCGCTGTAATTATACGTTCTCGCTCTATAACAAACTTTTATTTACTTTATAACAATACATCTGTTTTATAGTTTGTCTCAGTAAATTCTTTAAAGGATCACATTATAGTGTTAGGAATCTGTATTTCTAATTTTTTAGTGTTCTACTAACTTTTTATGTTACCACCTCTCCCACCTTACCTGTATCCAATAAAAAAGGTAGTTTTACTCACCTTTCAGCCCTCATCGGTCCTGACTCTGTCCTGCTGGTATGCATCCCTGGCTGAGGTCATCAGTCTCCAGAGACATTAAGCGGAAGTGGTTCTGGTTACTACAGTGTCCCTTTCTTACACAGCTCAGCTGTACTCAAATAGGATTAATAACTTGATATTGAGCATGGCTACCACAATAGCCTGTCTTAGTGCATGAAATCTGCAAATATGGCACTACCATCTTCCGAATCCACCTCCAGCTTTTACCTTTTGCCTTGTATCCATTTGTCCAGTGGCAGCCAGAGCAGGTGCGTCCATTTCAGATTTATTAACCTGTCTCCCACTGCTCTGGTGTTGAAGGTCACCTGAAAGTCATCACGCATGAAGGAAGGAGAGGTGTATAACCAGTGGCAGCTGGTTGAGATTTTAAAATGGTGGGGTGCCAGATTCCAGCCACATCATTTGACTCGACCCCCTCTCTCTGAAAACCCCACATCCTGATATATTGGACTCACATGAAATATTAAAATAGTGGTAAAAATAATAAAAAAATATATTTCAATAGTAAAACTCTTTAAATACCAGACATACGGCCAACACATTGCAAAGAAATGTGAGTGGCACACCCCCGGCACTGAAAGAGTTAAAACATATAATTAGGTATTACTTGCTGTACATTTACTACTTAGCATGAAGGAAATTGCTTAGGTAATTGGTTACTCTATGTCTGCACTTACAAAACACACTGTGCCAAAATATGAAATTATTACAATTGTCAGCACAGAAAAATCTAATTTAAAAATAGAAGACTTGAGAACACAAGACAATAAAATACTAGGATAATCTGGCAGCATGGTCCATAAGTTACACAGTGTGATGAATCTGGGGAAAACATTTTCAGAAGGTTTGAGGAAAAATTTTTTATCAGACACACAGAGTATTGACATGAAGAAGATATTTCTAGAAAGCTCACAGTGTCCCTTTTTAGCTGACATTTTATCAGCAAAAACACAAAATGCCAGTATTGAAACTAAGCCATAATAGTTTGTGTGTTACCTTGTAGTCTAGCGGCTAAGGGGTTTACCTTTTGTTCTGGCGACCTGGGTTCAAATACTGTTATGGACAAATATACAGTTGCAAGAAAAAGTATGTGAACCATTTGGAATGATATGGACTTCTGCACAAATTGGTCATAACATGAGATCTGATCATCATCTAAGTCACAACAATAGACAATCACAGTCTGCTTAAACTAATAACACACAAAGAATGAAATGTTGCCATGTTTTTATTGAACACACCATGTAAACATAACTCAAATATTAGTGTTTCAAAACAGTAAAGCATATCACAGCGATGATATTGTCAGTGAAAGTGAAGTTTTTTGCATTTTTCACAAACAAACAGCACTTACACTGATGATATCATTGTTTTGATAAGTTTTACTGTTTTGAAACACTTATATTTGTGTTCAGCAAAGTCACCCGAGTATAACAGTACCCCCCTGTACAGGATTTATAGTGTTTTTGAAAGTTACAGGGTTAAATATCAGGCTTGATTTTCAGTTTTTTCACATTGAAATTTGCCAGATTGGTTATGTTGCATATGAGAGCGTATGTAGCCCAGGAATGAGAATTACCCCCATTGATGGCATACCATATGCAAAAGAAGTCAACACAAGGTATTGCAAATGGGGTATGTTCAGTCTTGTTTAGTAGCCACTTAGTCACAAATACTGGCCAAAGTTAGGGTTCATAATTTTTTTTGCATTTTTAACACACAAACAAATATAAATGCTAACTTTGGCCAGTGTTTGTGGCTACTAAACAAGAATGAACATACCCCATTTGCAATACCTTGTGTTGACTTATTTTGCATATGGTATGCCATCAATGGGGGTAATTCTCATTCCTGGGCTACATACGCTCTCAAATGCAACATAACCAATCTGGCAAATTTCAATGTGAAAAAACAGAAAATCAAGCCTGATATTTAACCCTGTAACTTTCCTGGGCTACGTACGGGGGTAATTCTCATTCCTGGGCTACATATGGGGGTAATTCTCATTCCTGTGACTAAGTGGCTACTAAAAAAGACTGGTCATACCCCATATTGAATACCCTGGGTTGCCTACTTTAGAAAAATATGTATATGTGAGGTGTCATTCAGAGATTTATGACAGATAACAGTGTTACAATGTCACTTTTGACACATTTAAAAAATATATATTTTGAATCAGCAATGTCCTACTTGTACTTATAGACCTATAACTAGCAAAAAAAGCTAAGAACATGTTAACATTGGATATTTCTAAACTCAGGTCAAAATTTAGAAACTATTTAGCATGGGTCTTTTTTGGCGATTTGTGGGGGTCAAAGTTAGAAAAAGTGTGTTTTAAAAAAAAAAAATGTTTTCATCATATTTTATAATTGTTTTTATAGTAAATTATATGATAGGATGAAAATAAGGGTATATTTAGAAATGTCCATTTAATGGCGAGAAAAACAGTATATAATATGTATGGGTACAGTAAATGAGTAAGAGGAAAACAGCTAAACACAGAAACTTGAAAAATTGTCTGGTCACTAAGGGGTAAATTCTAAAGCCACAGGAGCATGATCCGACCATATCTATTCTGCACCCTATCATCTGGCCAAGTGCCAAACCCACCATAAGAAACCCATCTATTCGTGAGTAGCTGTTGTGAACAGCAGAATAGTGCATATATTCTCTATCACCAACATGGGAGACCTGCCACAAATTATAAAGATGATGGTCTGAAAGCAATTTGAGTATAGCGTTGCATTGTCATCTTTAGTGAGTGGTGTCTAGTGCTGCTAGGTGGTGTAGTTGTATCTAAATTTGGGTCTAGGATGTGATTAAATTCCCCACATATTATCACAATGCCTTGTTGGACCATCGAAACGTTATGTAAAATTTTGTGGCGGAAGTTTTGTTGGTCAGAGTTAGATACATATATATTAACTATTGTGTATTGGATGTTGTTGAACATCCCCACTAGTATAATATGCCTCCCTTCTTTATCTATGTCTTGTATTTTTATTTGCAATGCTATATGTTTGCTGATGAGTATAGTTACTCCCTTGGATTTTGTGGGTAAAGTGGCGTGGAATTGTTGTGGGTATTCTCTATGTGTCAGTGTTTGGTGATCGTTTGTTTTGAAGTGAGTCTCCTGCAAGCAAACCACATTTGCTCCTGGAGTCTTTAGATCTCTGTATAAATGGTGTCTCTGGACTAGTAAGTTGAGTCCTCAAACATTATGTCTAAGTATTTTCATGGGGGTCTTTCTGGGATACGCCTGTGGTGCATGAAAACATGGCAAGTTCTCAATAGGTGGGCCACCCTTCTCAGCCAAGTCAAGCCGGGTGACCTCCCGCACGGGAGCTGCTCCTCATCCAGAATATGGGAGACAAAGATATGTAATTTCACAGGGTTGCACATGTCCATCTCTTTTAGTGTCGTGTTTAGTGAGTGTATTGTTTGGTAATCACCCACTTGGTCAGTAGAGAAGAACATAGCCATGTGGTTGTAATATTTGACCAGTACGTTGCTCAGGAACAGAAGGAAAAGGTAAAAGGTATAGGCCCATAAGACTCTTCTTTGCTCATTTGGGGATAGCAAGGCATATATACCACAAAAGTGGCAGAGTCACAGCTGTTAAACATGGTCTAGGTAAGATGTGTCGAAATAGTCACGTAAAGACACTAAGTGTCAGTAGTATGCTGAATCCCTATTGTGTGCGTGCTAAGTTCCCTATGTCAAATTACAAGCCCACCCCCAGCAATTAGGTTCTGGTGGGGGTATGTCAGAGTCCCAGGTCACCCTATCAATGGGAGTGGAGTGTCCTATTGGCGTAAGTGGTTCGCATCAGGATTCGTATGGTGGTTGCATTCTAGCGCGTGATCACTTTCGCGAAGTCTGTTGTGAGTAATAGATAATCCTTGTCAACCCTTCGTGGTCATCAGGGGAATCCATAACAGAAGTTGAGAAACATTAAAACTTAGTTCTCTTGAATAAATTGCATAACATAAGTATGTCTTGCAGGACAGATAGATAAAATGTGGTAGATTAACATCAGCCTTGATCAGTGTTGTCAATAAGAGGAAAGTAATAACATTCCAGTGCTGACATAGAGAGATAAATGGTCTGCACGGTTTCAACTAAATGGTCTGCACGTTTTTTTGTGTGATTATATATGTAAATTATATATATTAGTGTTTTTTATTTTGAATAATTAACTGCACGTGGGTAACGTGTAGGGGTGTAAATCATAGCAATCCTGTCAGGGTGTGCTGTAAATGTAGGCCAAGAAATTCCCGTACTATATGTTAGTTGGGACCAATTGTATCAGGCTACTGAATGGGAGATAAATCCCAAGTTGAAGCGTTTTATGTTTGGTACAAAATTTGATATATTAATTGACATCTCATAAAACATGGCTAAATAAAACAACTCATACAAAACAACTCAGTGACAGACCGCCTGGCACCCTGACCAGGTGCCTCCGCCAATCGATGCTCCTAGTGCTCACAAGTACTCCAAGCACGCCACCATCAGCACTGTAGTTCCTACTTCCAGTGTTACAGCTTGGTTGGGGTCTCGCTGTCCTCTGGCCACCCTGGACCCAAGGCCAGGATCCAGCTTCCAGTGGGTAGACCTCTCCTCCAAGAGAGTGTAGCAATATGCTCTTAAAAGAGCATGTGATTATAATCCAAGGGGAGTATATTGATATAGCAATCCCCAGGGTAGATACAGATGTTTCCCCCACACATGAGACGAGGATCTATGTTGAGGGTAAGCAGGAACTCGTTTAATGTAGCCACAACTGGCCTTATATGCAAGTCCCCATACAAGGGGTACTCCCACCTGGACCTGATGGAAGACTACAGTACAAAGTTACAGACCAATGTCAAAGTTGTTCAAGTGCATGACACACCCATACATAATCATGTAATCCTCCCCTTTGCCTGGGAGATAATTGAGTCAAGCACTGTGTTAAGAGGTGTTAACAAGCTCCCGGGTGGTCCCTGGACGGTGCGTCTGTTCGGTCACCGAACCATATATTCCCAATTGCCCAAATAGAGTTTTTAAAAGTATTTTAGCCCGGTCTGTTGCAGGGGCTATAGTCCTGGGGCAAGAGGCTGGCAAGCAGGCCCCTCCAAGAACCAGTGGCGAGGTTACTTTCACAACAAACTCATATGAAGATACTTGCTGGGATGTTCGTGTTCGTGGCTCAGTTCTCTTTCATGCGTGTAAAGTTCTGCATTCATTTTCCATTCAGGAGAGACACATGCAAAATGGTTTCATGTTTCAGGTGCTTTGGGCATTTCAATGCCCCACCTTCTAATCATCTTCAGGAAAATTCAGCACATGTAGAGTTCCATTCCTCTGAACTAGCAGTTTTGTCGGGTAGCCCCATCGGTATAGAATTTGCTGATTTCTCAAGATTCTGGTGACTTGTGCGTATGCCTTTCATCTCCGAAGGGTCGTTGCCGAGATGTCTGCGTATATGGATGTGGATTTGTAGATGGCGAGTAGGTTTTTGGTGGTTCTGCTGGCTTTGATGATGATCTCTTCAGCATGGAAATAGTGCATTTTAAGAAACACATCTCTGGGTAAGTCCTTGTCTATGAAGGCTGGTTTTGTGACCCTGTGGATCCGGTCTAGCAGGAGCAGGTCTTGTGGCAGGTCGGGTGTTAGGGTGTTGAACAAAACCATTGCATAGGCAGTGAGGTCAAGAGCACTTACTGCTTCAGGGATCCCCCTGATTCTAAGGTTGCTGTAGCGCAGCTTGTCTTCTAAGTCAGCCAGTTTCATCTCATAGTGATTACCTTGCGCTTGGAGTTCTTCCATCTTTGCTGCCAAGTCAAGACAGATTTTCCTCCAAAGAAGTTTATCTTCTTGGATTTTTCGGTATTTGTCTCCTGCCCTTATTGTTTTTTGAGCCTTGTATTATGTCGCGATCAGGCTGAAAAATGCAGATTGGAGCCGATGTAGCATGGAGCTAAGCAAACATGCGTCCGCTCTCCAGTATATCAAGGACATGCCCTGATATGATATATATTTAACAAGCAGCAGTTCTGTTGTTTGGTTGCAGGCTCCTTTTATTAGGTCGATGAGACTTTTCTTCATTTATTACAGGATGAAACTTACAAGGAAAGGTTAAAGGAACTTAACATGTATAGCTTGGAGGAAAGACTGGACAGGGGGGATATGATAGAAACATTTTAATACATAAAGGTAATCAACACAGTACATGAGGAGACTATACAGGGAGTGCAGAATTATTAGGCAAATGAGTATTTTGACCACATCATCCTCTTTATGCATGTTGTCTTACTCCAAGCTGTATAGGCTCGAAAGCCTACTACCAATTAAGCATATTAGGTGATGTGCATCTCTGTAATGAGAAGGGGTGTGGTCTAATGACATCAACACCCTATATCAGGTGTGCATAATTATTAGGCAACTTCCTTTCCTTTGGCAAAATGGGTCAAAAGAAGGACTTGACAGGCTCAGAAAAGTCAAAAATAGTGAGATATCTTGCAGAGGGATGCAGCACTCTTAAAATTGCAAAGCTTCTGAAGCGTGATCATCGAACAATCAAGCGTTTCATTCAAAATAGTCAACAGGGTCGCAAGAAGCGTGTGGAAAAACCAAGGCGCAAAATAACTGCCCATGAACTGAGAAAAGTCAAGCGTGCAGCTGCCACGATGCCACTTGCCACCAGTTTGGCCATATTTCAGAGCTGCAACATCACTGGAGTGCCCAAAAGCACAAGGTGTGCAATACTCAGAGACATGGCCAAGGTAAGAAAGGCTGAAAGACGACCACCACTGAACAAGACACACAAGCTGAAACGTCAAGACTGGGCCAAGAAATATCTCAAGACTGATTTTTCTAAGGTTTTATGGACTGATGAAATGAGAGTGAGTCTTGATGGGCCAGATGGATGGGCCCGTGGCTGGATTGGTAAAGGGCAGAGAGCTCCAGTCCGACTCAGACGCCAGCAAGGTGGAGGTGGAGTACTGGTTTGGGCTGGTATCATCAAAGATGAGCTTGTGGGGCCTTTTCGGGTTGAGGATGGAGTCAAGCTCAACTCCCAGTCCTACTGCCAGTTCCTGGAAGACACCTTCTTCAAGCAGTGGTACAGGAAGAAGTCTGCATCCTTCAAGAAAAACATGATTTTCATGCAGGACAATGCTCCATCACACGCGTCCAAGTACTCCACAGCGTGGCTGGCAAGAAAGGGTATAAAAGAAGAAAATCTAATGACATGGCCTCCTTGTTCACCTGATCTGAACCCCATTGAGAACCTGTGGTCCATCATCAAATGTGAGATTTACAAGGAGGGAAAACAGTACACCTCTCTGAACAGTGTCTGGGAGGCTGTGGTTGCTGCTGCACGCAATGTTGATGGTGAACAGATCAAAACACTGACAGAATCCATGGATGGCAGGCTTTTGAGTGTCCTTGCAAAGAAAGGTGGCTATATTGGTCACTGATTTGTTTTTGTTTTGTTTTGGAATGTCAGAAATGTATATTTGTGAATGTTGAGATGTTATATTGGTTTCACTGGTAATAATAAATAATTGAAATGGGTATATATTTGTTTTTTGTTAAGTTGCCTAATAATTATGCACAGTAATAGTCACCTGCACACACAGATATTCCCCTAACATAGCTAAAACTAAAAACTACTTCCAAAAATATTCAGCTTTGATATTAATGAGTTTTTTTGGGTTCATTGAGAACATGGTTGTTGTTCAATAATAAAATTAATCCTCAAAAATACAACTTGCCTAATAATTTTGCACTCCCTGTATTTAAAAGAAGAATAACTACCACAACAAGAGGACATAGTCTTAAATTAGAGAGGTAAAGTTTTAAAAATAATATCATGAAGTATTACTTTACTGAGAGGGTAGTGCATGCATGGAATAGCCTTCCAGTTGAAGTGGTAGAATGGTTCTGCAGACCCTGGTGTCTAGTGGTTGGATATCAGGGATTCCTTCTTGCTTCCCCCACAGTGTGCAGTAGTAACAAGTCAGTGGGTTCAGGCTGCATTTAACGCCACCACCACAGCCCATTTAGCTCTGCACTTGCCTCCCTTACTTGTAACCCGCCTCACAAGGAGACATGACATTGTATAGCCCCATCTGCTCTCCTCCAGGTGGTGTAGTGTGTCAGAGCTTTTGAAGTTCTGCCACTCTGCTGCCAGTCTTCACGAGAGTGAGAATAAACTTGTGAGTATTCTTCTTCTTGTGCAAGCATTACACTGCACCACCAATGGTCATCCCAGCAACCACGGACAGCATGGGCAAATGTAGACCGACCCTGCGTGTGCGAGCTAAGTGTGCTATGGCGCGAGCCCTGTGTGTGCATCCACATCACTTGCACACCCATTCATCCAAGAATATCACAAGAATATTTAAATAAGGCTTACCCAGATCAGGCTGGGACAGATTGTAGTGTCAATCACAAAAAAGGCCACAACATTCACAGGAAAAAAAAGAAAAGTAACTGTTCTCAAAAGCTACATGAAAGGCTTTCTTTATAAGATTCACAGCAACAAATGTGCGTTTACATTACTTAAAAAACAAAACTTTGGCCGTTATTATGATAACATGAATGTAAAAAAAAGTGATGCTATAACTTAAAAATAACAAACAATATACTAAAGCAGCATTACTGTATAAATAAACAATATAGCTGGTGCCTTGTGTACAGTATAAACACATATATGTGAAATAATTATGTTTGCTCTGGCTAGATTTACTAGTTTCACTCTGCAAATGGAGAGAGAGAAAAAACAACAACAAGATATCACGCAAAGTGTATGCATACCAACAGATACAGGTTAATCCAAAGTAAACAAGCACTCACTATTAAAAATTAAGGGGTGCAATGATGCAGATATCCAAAGCTCTAAATACATATAGAATTATAGTGTAAACAACATTCCCAGATTTTACTATTATCGTGACGTAAAGTCATGCTTTTATTAAAGACACATATGACCACATATATAATTTGTATATAATTAATAATTGCAAAGACCAGTGATGATGACAATGTAACTAGGGGACCAGTTGCTGGAGGGGGGTAAGGTAACAGTAAAAGCAAAGCATACCAGCTAACCTGTTCAGCACATGATGCTTTATTAATTTTATTAAAGGAATTACTCTATGTTGCTTCAGATAAATATATCATATCTGACTGCACTGGGAACTAGATTACTAAATGTGCAGATTCAAAATTCAAGTGTTCTTCAGCAGTATTTACCACTTGGTCTTGATTTGTCTTGATTGACAGACCTGCAGAGGGATGATGACAAGACTGTTTTTTTTACCATAACTTTACAGCTTATAACCTGTCAGTTAAAGATATATCAAATGCAAAACAGCAAAAATATACACAAGAAAAACAAAACAGTGACAGTTTATCGGGAGGTAATTTGGGAGAATGGAATATGTTAGTGTCATTTTAATACATCAAAGAGCCTGATTTATAACAAGTGTCTACATGCTGTAAATAGGCTATAAAGTTGCTTTCCGGTGCAAGCCACAGCACACCCACCGGAGCTGCATTTCTACTCACCAGGGCTACATTTTCACACATAAATGGCTAGTGAAATTCTGTGAGCACTATACTGTTCTGTAATTCATTACTGTGCAGGTACATTTACACCTTCTATAGTTGGTGACAACATGGAAGCCAGGTTGAATAACAATGTTTGTTTAATGAAGCGATATTGGTGTATAGATCACACCCCTGCAGTCTCACTGCTCAATTCACTGCCATTTAGGAGTTAAAGGAAAACTATAGAGTCAGGAACACAACCATGTATTCCTGACCCGATAGTGTTAAAAACACCATCATCTAGCCAACCTGTTCACCCCTCCCCCTACCCTCCTAAATGTAAATGTAAACACTGCATTGTCTCTGAAAAGACAGCGTTTACTGCAAAAAACCTGAAGGGAATCACTATACTCACCAGAACAAATACAATTAGCTGTAGTTGGTCTGGTGACTTTAATGTCATTTAAATCACTTTTGTTTCTGTCCATGCAGCCCTGGTCACACCTCTCCTGGCTGTTACTGACACAGCCTGCATGAAAATAAATGGTTTCATTTTCAATTAGATGTAACTTACTTTAAAGGTTTTTAACTCCTGCTCTGTAAATTAAAGTTTAATCACATACTTTGCATGGTCTTGTAAGCTATTAACAGAACAGTTATTAAGGAAGTCTAAATTAAACACAATTTGCAATAAAGGAAGTTTCAACATTAGATGACTCTGTACAGGAAGTGTTTAGAATGGCTGTGAAAGTCACATGCAGTAAGGTGTGACGGGGCTGCATAAACAAAGTAATTTAACTCCTAAATGACAGATGAGCAGTGAGACTCCAGGGGCATGATATATACACTAAAATTGCTTCATTAAGCTCAAGTTGTTTTGGTGAGTATAATGTCCCTTCATGCTAAAGTTGTTTTGATGCCTTTATTATCTCATTACATATTCATTTAAAATTAAAATTAAATTCCTGCACTCTTGCAGTGCACAGCATATTCTATTCAGTGCCTACCTACGCACATGGGCACATATCTTTTACACACATGCTTTCAACAAAAACCCAGTGATTTTTTCATTCTTGAGAAGCGTCCATGTGATTTTTACAGTAATATGACATTTCCTCTTTTGGCATACTAAATGCAAGAGATTTTATCTTCTCTTTTAATCCGCACCCGTAAATTCCTAAACCCTTGTATTTCCTAAGGCTATAGTTATTTCCTGCTTTGACTTTTCTGCTTCTAAATCCATGTAATAATATTTTGATTACTCATTCTTAGCATTTCTATCTCCTGCTTTTCATGCGTGTTATACATTTTCATTCACCATGTCCATCATCTGCAAGCTCCGAATACATGTAAGTAATCAGTTAGCAGACTATGTTAGTCTTAATTTCATTAATTGCAATTAAATAAAATGAATATGTTGCTTGTAATTGCATATTGTATTAGCCAGGGATGACTAGCTTAGTTATGTAAACTTGGTGAGATTTTTGTTGGGGAAATGAAATTCATAAACATCAATGGTGCCACGATTAACCAGCAGACTAAACAAATAATCAAGAGATAAAAAACAACAGCTGGAGTTTGTTAGTGAATGATCCAATTAATCTTGTATAAAATAATTCTCAGCCATGATTTTCTTAAGCACTTAGATTGTTTTTTTTTTCTATTAGAAAGATAAATATATGTATATTTCGATTTAGTGATCCCTTTTCACTGAAATTCAGTTGTTATGCTTTATGTATAGTTTAGAGGTAGGCATTCCAGAAAAAGAAAGCCTCCCGATCCTCCTTTTCCTACAGAGCACCGCAATTATGGAACAACCTCCCACACACTTTCAAATCTTCCCCAGGCCTAAAGTCCTTTAAGAGATCCCTCTCATACCTCAAAACAGAATGCACCTGTCATGGCTGATTATGTATTTCCTACCTGGTCTATGTTACATTTGTATACACTGTGTATTAATATTGTTTTTTTAATTTATTGTACTCTATTGTATCAATGCAATGTTTTGTGGACTCAGGACATACTTGAAAACAAGATAAATCTCAATGTATCCTTCCTGGTTAAATATTTAATTAATAAATGAATAAATAAATG